>SKCR01018441.1:0-426425 GCA_019454045.1 Zanthoxylum bungeanum | reverse complement strand
TTGATGTTTTAGAAATATTGATTTGGGTGATTAATCATGTAATGCACTTTAGGTAATTAAATTGCGAAATTGGATTTGTGTAATTTAATGAATTAGGCCTTTAAATTGGATTTGGGCTTATTAAGTTGTAATTGGGGTATTGGGCTTGATTTTATCAAGTTGGGTTTAGGCCATGTGGATTGGATCCAATTGGGCCCAAAACCACTACCATAAAGCCCAAATGCGACTAATGAACCTTTAAAGTTTAATTGGGCCTAATGGGCCTAAATTGATTTCTGGGCTTATGGGGTTACTCCTTGATTGGGCTTTGGTTGCCGAAGCCCACGCCTTAAAGAAATTAATTAAAAGCCCATTGGACTTGAATTAAACTAACGTTGGACGTTAATCGGGCTTTGAGACCCAACGCGATTAAATTTGGAATTTAAGTCGAAAAGGTTTATTAAATAAAGTGTAATATTTAATTTGGAATTGAATAGTGAATTAGTATTAAATACATGTTAATTGGATTTAATTATGTAGTTTAATTTAATTCATGAATTCGTACTTTGAGTACTTATTCGCAAAAACGAGTTTGACTCGAGCAAAATCAAATCGTTGTTTGAACATTGGATGATCACATAATTATCAGATTAATTAATTTGATTAGATTGATTGATAGCATGCTTATGTGTGAATACGTGGTTGTGATGATGAATAATGTATATCGGATGGATATTAGTCGGGTGGGGCAATTTTCGAAATTGTTGTAATAAATTCGATTTATTAAATTGGACCTGCATGTCCAGCCTTATCACCTCTATTCTCTTTGTATTCTCTTCTCACCTATTCCCCTCAATGTAAATGAGGTTTCTTTAGAAGTGTAGTGTAACGGGTAGAAGTAATACAAGTGCTAGCTTGAGTGAGAAAGGGAGAGATTTGATATAGGATCAATATGTTAAGTATCCATCCGCATATCATTATTATTTTATTTTCATACTCGCTTTATTATGTATTTAGAATGCATGTTTAAGGGTGTATGATGATGAGACCTAAACAAAGATAATTAAATTGGTAGCCAATTTGCACGCGAAAAGCCCTCATCAAATATCATGCGTCTTTTCCTTCCATTGAGTGATTCTTACTCAAGATCCTAGATTGGCATGGGTTGTTGGCCAAAGTCAAGCCCTTGTCCGTCGAAGATGTGTTTGAATCACGAGGCTTTGTTCCATATTGGTGTCTTGTCCAAGTGTGTTGTGGTTTGTGGCCAAAATCAAGACCACTTCTTGTCCAACGACATTGATTACGAAGCTTCCATGGTCAATGGGTCCACGCTTGACTGGGATCACTAGGTTTGTTGTGCCAAAGCCAAGGCCTAGTTGATTCAGATGAAAAAGGTTAGGCTATATATTAGATATATAGGCATATATAGGATATATGTTTAGGACTTGGATGTCCACCTACTGGATCTAGGAATTGGATTGGATCCAATTGATCTTAGAGATCTACCTAGTTAATTATCATACAATTTGTTGGCCAAAGTCAAGATTGTGTGATATTTAACGGGATCCTAGCCCACTAGGAAACACGGTTTCCCGAGTACTCGACAGAGGGTTAGAGGCTCGACGAAAAATAGTGGGAGGCAAGAATTGAATTTGCAATATTCGTTCAATTACTCGCCATACGCGCTCAAACAAATATCACTCATCATATAATAAAAGTATTAGTTGGACTAATATTTAATGTTGTTTTAATAAATAGTTGGACTGTATTATAGTTGATTATATATAATTGGATTATATTAATCAATATATTTGAATTAATTAATTTCAGTTTACAGTTGATTTTATAATTGGATTATAGTAATCAATGTAATTGAGGTTAATTAATTTGGATTATATTTGATTATATAGTTGGACTATTATAATCATTATAATATATAGTACCACTAATAATTGATTAAATAGTTGGACTATTAAATCAAGAAAGAAAATTGAAAAGTTGGATATTTAAAATATAATTGGATTAAATATTTTAAATGATTTAATTTTCAAATTGGGAATAAATAATAGGTTACTTTATTTGATAAAATAACTTATTATACCTTACGCCCAAAATTAAGCAAAATAAGTAGAGCATAAAATCTTTGGAAGATTTATGTGATGATGACTTCAGTGCTTAATTTAATATACTTGTCATAAATCTAATTTTAGATTTAAGAAGTATTAAAATTGCAATTTATAATTCTTGGAGAATTAATTGACTATTCTAGAGGAGATAAAGTCAAAGTTTGCAATTGGGCATGTAGCACGAGGTGCACATTGTTTCGATATTCTAAAAACCCAAGGCTTGGCCTAAGGTTCCTGAAATATTGAAAAGGATAATTGACATATCCCAAAGTGACTACCATTTGGATATGGCAGACACGAAGGAATTAAAGAAAGGGCAAGGCTCTTACTTTAAAAAGATTGTCAAAGTTATGTTCACTATTAGTATTGAAATTAGATTTTAAATACTTAGTGTGGTACATAAAATATATGTATTGATGTTCAGAATCTGCTTTGAGCAGGATACTGACTTCAAACTGAGATTGCTCTGCGAATCAGAAACGGGACGAAGGTCGCTGTTTCGACCGTAGATACCTAAGTTTAGGAACTACCCTTAGGGTGTGTACTTAAATTAGGAACTGTTATAATGTAACTAGTTTGACTAGAGACATTATCTCTATATCAGTGTTTAATCAATTGTGGATAAACCTTTATATTCTAGAACACTAAAGTGTTTCATTATATAAAGATGATATTAAGATAAACACATTAGATGTGAATAACAGAATTTATATTTTGAATATAATTAAAATCTCAAAACATATAAAATGACAAATAAATAGCTCAAATTGATTTGATCAAATAGAGACTTATTTGTGGAAGGACCACTTTCGACGAAGCTTGGAGCTTGCGGAAGGACCACTTTCACGCCCAAAACAGTGGGTTTATTCACTGCAGTTCACGCCCATTGCAGTGAGGATTTTCAAGTTTTGTTGCTTGCCGCATCTCTCAACCGATCAATGTGAGTATTCCGCTACCTCCTTTGATGTGTTCACACATGTATTTCATGTTTTGTTTGATCTTGGGACCTAGATATAAACCTAACATATGAAGCACATGTCGGATGTCTGGTAACTAGTCTCTATAATCGGATAAACATGACCTTGTCATTTTATCCCGATGACTGCAGTACATAAGAGAACCAGTACCGTATCCTACGTGACCATCATCTCCATATGACTGGAGTGATACTTCCGTCTTGACATCACACCCAACACACTACGATTCTCAATATACCCAGCAGAGGCGTACACATAACCTGTTAAAGCCCTGGACGACCAAAACCAAAGCATATTGATTGTCGCAAGTATTAGAGGTGCAAGTCTCAGGTTAAGACCAAATACACCTACCCTGATTTCGGACTTCCATAGACACATAGTCATATTACACTTGCATGAGTATCCTATATCCAAATATATGAGAACTATGTCGTTGTGCCCTCACAACGTGCACAAGTGTAATACTAGTCTTTTACGTATTATCGATGTCCAATCTCGATAATACTCTAACTAGGGATATTTAATGATTTATCCTTCGTGGACTGATACTGTCTCATATCATTCTCAATCCAGGAACAAATCATAAGGACCTCCTATCATTTATACATCTTGGTGATCTAATCACAAATGATAAGAGTGCAATCTCATTTGTCACATAGTTAATTTGTACAACAACACCATGATCTGTACAAATAGTGACGCTATGGGTCATAATTGTCCAACACATACGTCAAGTTTTTCAGATACAGACCAGCATTCAGATATCAGATTTTTAGAAAAAAAAGTTTTCAGATATAAGATTTTCAGAAAACAGTTTTCAGAAATAAGAGTTAGAAATTGTTTTTAGAAACCAGACTTTCAAAAGCAAATTTTAGAAAGAGAAGTTTTATAAAAGAGGTTTCAAGTGATGTTTTCGGAAAGAGAGTTTTCATATAAGTTATTTTTGAAACTTTGGTTTTAGAACCAAATAGTTTTATATCAGTATTTCAGTTTTTCGTCCACTCACTTAGATAGAATAACGATTTAATCCCATTGACATGATCCAATGGAACACATTTGACATGAATGCAGTCACCCAAGGAACATTAGAGCCTTTGTAATTGCCAACAGGCCCAATCACACGCCAAAGAGCTAAGAAGATCACAGACGCAATAGCGGCCTTCTAGTTTTTACTTGCCTTATGAGATTGATTATGATTCTAATTCTTTAACTCCTATGGATTTGTTAACTTTGATTGTTATTAAGCTTGGGAGTATGAATGATAAGGGAAAGGCGGAGTTGGTGAGAATAATAGGTTTCCAACGCATTGTGTATGACCCCGGCAATTGGGTGTGACTTTATATGCAAGAGGAAAAGATCCAAGTTGCAACTAGGATGGGATGGTCCATTTCAAGTATTGGAAAGGATTAACGACAATTCATATAAGATGGATTTGCAAGGTAAGTATAACGTATCTGCTACTTTTAATGTTTCTGACTTAACTCATTTTGATGCAAGTTCAGATTCGAGGTCGAATCCTTTTCAACAAGGAGGGATTGACATGAGTCCAACCATACCAGAGACATTACATGATGCAGCTAACAACTTGGAGGAACCCATGCAGTTGCCAACAGGTCCAATCACACGCCAAAGAGCAATGAAGATCAGAGAGGCCTTTGCGGGACTAGCTCAGAGCTATGTGACCAGTTGCAGCAACCAAGTCAAGTGCACACCAAAGACACATATGGACATAACCAGAGAGGTCCCCAAGCTATTTCATTTGACCCATATCAGCTCAGACTGAAGCATAGCAGAGCAGCTTCAGCACCAGCACCCTTTTGACCCGATTTCACCCATTTAGGGACTATGTTGAATTCGGCCAAATGGGGGCATTTTGTCATTTGGTATCATGAGCTTAGGGTTTTGAGGTCTGATTTCCTATCCTTTGTGTTGTTTAATCTTGTATTCATCTTTGTTCTTTGTTGATTTAATTTCGGCATCAAGGTTTTACTTCCACCTTGATTCGGCCATTGTAGGATCTTGTTGTTTCTTGCTGATTCTTGTTGATTTGTGATCAAAATAGCATGAATAACATTCTGCCCTTGAGTGTTTTTTGATTGATCATGAGTATTTCTTTGAGTTAAGCTTTGGCTACTTAGGTCAAAATTGGGGCTTTTGTGTTCTTTGCTTGAATCAAGTGTTTAGTTATTAATTGTAAGTTACTTGGACGTGTTTAACATTGTTATTAAGTTATTAGTTTCAAAAATCAAAAAAAAAAAAACATCAGGTCAGATTCAGCCAAGGAAGTACCATCACCACCCTTGCTTTGTTCTTGCCATATACATGTCACTTAGCTTGTTTTCAATATGTATTGTTCATATCTACTTTGAGAAAATCAGATTGCACTTCATTACTCCTAGCATTTGCTTGAACTAGCTTGTTTGCAATCTTTGTGAAGTTGTTGCAATCTTGTGAAGTGTGTGGAAAACAAGTGTGTTTGAGTGATTTGGTGAGGCATTTGAGTGAATGAGTGTTGAAACAAAATGAAATGCTTATGGATTGATGAGGCCGTGACTTACTCCTGAAGTTTACTTAAGCTTGTGTGTTAACTTTGTGAGATAAGTCTGGTTACTTTGTTACACATATTGCCGTGAGTAAGATGCTTGATGTGCTTATGTTGAAGCATGAATTAACAAGTGTGCTTGCTGATTTACGTGAGCTATCATTAGCTTGACATTGGATTTGTGTTGAAATCATTAGCATGACATTGAAAATGGAAGCACTCATGAGCTTGACATGGAAAATTGAGTAGCCATCATTGTATTTGAGAGGTGCTTGAAGAGGCAAGCTGCTGCATCACCAAGTTAGTTGGAAAAAGTGTTTAGTTGGTTTGTAACTTACCATTGCCGAATTGACATGCTTACTTGACCTACTTGTAAGCTACTTACGTAAGCAGCTGAGTCACCTACTTGTTTTGAAAAAAAAGAAGAGAATTGGTCGCATTGTGCTTAGCTTGATTAGACCATTTCCAAGTTGATTGGATTGCTTTACATGAGTTACATTGATATTTGATTTGGTTTGTATTGGTTTAAGCTTGAAAGACTATATTTGTGTTATAGCCGAATTGAATTCCGTTGTGCTTCATTGTGTTTCATTGGAGTGTAAACACTTGTGAGTGTGTGTGAGAAGAAAAGAAAGGTGAGCTCAAACACTATAGCGAGTGACCACAAGATTGCTTCAGTGACACGTTGATTGCTTGCTTTCTTATTTATTGGATTTAGCTAACTCGTCATTCTTTCTTATTCTGAGCACTCTAGCTATAAGTTTCTTTCGATTGAGTCTCCGTGATTACTTATCTTATTTGCTTTATTCCACCTGCTCTATATATACATTGAGTTTCTTCTAGCTTGTGGACTACACCTTAGTTGACCTTTCTTGGATTGATTGTGATTCACATTTGAATTGAGGACGAACTCAAGAGTGGTAAAAGGCAGTGATTGTAAGCACAGTATCGGGTAAAAGCCAATAGAGTGCAAACATGAGTGGAGTGATATCATTCGAGTGTAAACATGTGAGATTGTGAGGATTTATATATTTGTTTTGCTTTTTATTATTTCTAATCTGTTTGTTTAGTGTTGAGATGGCAGGTCCAAGTTTAACCATTGATGATAAGATCAAGGTTTTGGATACTTTCAAAAGTGATATCCAAGATATTATGAGTGATTATAGAAGATCTTATGAGAAATGGAAAAAGACTTGGAAGGTAACTAAATATGTAGTGAATGAAGAGAGTACTCAACAACCAAAAGCTATTGAAGTTGTGTGTAATGAAGTGAGAAACACTTGTGATGTTGAGTGCATAGCGAATGAAAACACTTGTGAGGCCTTGAATGTTGTGAATTGTGTTATAAGTGACATGGTGAGTGAAAATGCTTGTGAGATCATGAGCATTGAGGGAGTAAGCACTTGTGAGGTAGTGTTCTTTGAGGTTGAAAAACATAGTGAAGCTGAGCAGGTGTGTGAGGAGGTCTTTGCAAGTATGGTTGAGATAGTGGCCATGAGTGATGATGAAGCTGTGAGAGCTGGTGAAAGGAAAGTAGATGTGGTAGTGAAGTTTTTCCATAACATTTTCTCTATTGTTTATGCTTTTTCATCGCAGGTACAAGTGGTCAAGTATGATTCTTTTATATTTCAATATCATCGTCCAATTGATTTTGTCATAACTATCTATGATCCGGGTTTGGATTCGAGGACGAATCCATTTCAAGAGAGGGAGAATGACATGATCCAATGGAACACATTTGACATGAATGCAGTCACCCAAGGAACATTAGAGCCTTTGCAATTGCCAACAGGCCCAATCACACGCCAAAGAGCTAAGAAGATCACAGACGCAATAGCGGGGCCAGAGTTTGCATATAATAGATGCATTCATCCTTCTAGTTTTTACTTGCCTTATGAGATTGATTATGATTCTAATTCTTTAACTCCTATGGATTTGTTCTCTTTGATTGTTATTAAGCTTGGGAGTATGAATGATAAGGGAAAGGCGGAGTTGGTGAGAATAATAGGTTTCCAACGCATTGTGTATGACCCCGACAATTGGATGTGGCTTTATATGCAAGAGGAAAAGATCCAAGTTGCAACTAGGATGGGATGGTCCATTTCAAGTCTTGGAAAGGATTAACGACAATTCATATAAGATGGATTTGCAAGGTAAGTATAACATATCTGCTACTTTTAATGTTTCTGACTTAACTCATTTTGATGCAAGTTCAGATTCGAGGTCGAATCCTTTTCAACAAAGAGGGATTGACATGAGTCCAACCACACCAGAGACATTACATGATGCAGCTAACAACTTGGAGGAACCCATGCAGTTGCCAACAGGTCCAATCACACGCCAAAGAGCAATGAAGACCAGAGAGGCCTTTGCGGGACTAGCTCAGAGCTACGTGACCAGTTGCAGCAACCAAGTCAAGTGCACACCAAAGACACATATGGGCATAACCAGAGAGGTCCCCAAGCTATTTCATTTGACCCAGATCAGCTCAGACTGAAGCATAGCAGAGCAGCTTCAGCACCATCACCCTTTTGACCCGATTTGACCTATTTTGGGACTATGTTGAATTCAGCCAAATGGGAGCATTTTTGTCATTTTTGCTCGACATGTTGACTTTATTTATGATGTAATTAAGCTAGTTGACCAGGTCATTAGGGTTAATTATGCTTAGAACCTTGCTTATTGAGTAAGCACGTCAATTTACTATTTGATGTAAGCACCTCAAATTAGCTTAAGTTAGATTAGTTTCTAATCATTGTTTTAAGCTACTTTAGGTGGGAAAAGACTTTTGGGGACGTGCTTGAGTGAGAGCTTTGGGTAGTTTTTAGGTCTTTTGGTAATTTCACTTTAGGGACATTTTTGTCCATTCACACCTTTAGGGTTTCTCTTTGTAACCTATTTAAACTTTGTTTTCTTCTTCTTTGGAATAACATACACGACATTTTGAGAAACTTTGAAGCTTTTAAGCTTTGGCTATGGCTAAATTTCTTGTGAGGGAGGGATTCCCCTTTTCAAGTTCAAATTGACTTATCTAAGCTTGGCAACTTAGTGGCGTCTCCATTGCTAGCAAAATACAATCTGATTTCATGCTTGTGGTTATCATGGACGTGAGTTTCATGGTGGTTAGGGGATGATCTTGGTTGGGTTTTGTTCCTACAAAATCAGTATTCAAAGTTCTTGGGGTTTTGAGAAAGATGCTTGAGGGTTTGCTTGGTTTCCAACCCAAGTGAGTTCTTGTCACCCATACTCCCAGTTTCCTTGTTTTGCAGGTATTCTTGGAGGACGAGCTCGGGAGGACAGATACTGTTGCAGTCACTAGGGTTTGGAGTCCACCAGTCCAAGTCAAAGAGTAAGAGTTCAGTTGGAGTCAGTCAGAGTCAAATAAAAGTCATGTAATAGTATTTGAGTTATGGCTAGTCATTGTAAAAACAAGTGTTTATTGTATACAGTTACTATTAATGAACTTGTTTTCCATGTTGTTAAGTTTGGACATTGGTTCCATAAACAAGAATTTTATTGAGACAAGAGAAATACTGTAGATTATAGTTAGAAGAGCATAGGCTTAGAGGAATAGTACAGCCTATTCCCTACCGGTAGCATTTTCCAGATCGGGGATGTTACAATTACATATTATTTTATGCCATATGAAAATTTCCGAGCTATAGAAATAAATAGTTGTTTGGCTCTTACTCCAAGTCAGGATACTCGACGGTCGTCCACACCGTGCACGGATCTCGATTGTCCATAGGACTGTGAGCGGATGCCTTATTTTATGTATTCTTGACTTATAATTTAAAATGTTTCAAGTGGTTAAGTTTGATTTATTTTGAGGTTTTAAATTGATAAACGAATATGCATAATGATTAAATGTTTTTGTCTTAGCGCTTATTAAATATTTTCATGATTTTTTTGAATTATTGATTTGTTTCCGCTGAGATGTTTGATTGATGATATGTTTCCGTTCCGGCGCTCGTTGCATATTTTTATGTTTCTTTTACGACTTATCATTGTGTTTCCGTCGGGGCGCTTGTTTAGGGTCACGTCCATCAGAAATGGATTGATCCGGTACCTTATCGACAAGGGATCTTTCGTTCCTCGTTCAGTCTTTGCACACGACTTGGGCGTTGAACGCTTGATATGTTTTTGAGGATACATGCATGAAAAATGATTTATGGAAATGTTTAAAATTTTTTCTTATGATCTGTTATTTTTAGTATCCACTCACTATGTCGTTCAAACGATCTGACCCCCCAACTCCACACTTTGTTTTGCAGGTACCTTTATCTAGTGAGCCATAGCCGAACAAGAGCCTGAGATCGAGGAATTGAGTTTACTATAGTCACTAGAGTATTGGTCTATCATGCTAAGTTTGTTGTTCGCATTAGATAGAATGCTTGTATGTTTGTGTGAGTCAAGTTTAAAGGTATATGATGTTATTTATATGAGGTCTAAGTATTTATTTAAAGTGAGTAAGTTGTTCTTACAACACTAATTGGTTCGGGAAATATTTTAATAAATGTCTATTATAGTAACATAGTCAAGGAAGTTTAGAAATGATCAGAGGCTCAAGGTGGTGGTGAGGATCCATCATCTGCCGGTAACATCTCCGCACTGAGGATGTTACACCTATAGGTATCAGAGCTAGGTTTTGGGGTTTGTGACTGTAGTAGGAGGGTGATAATGCCTTATATATATGGTATGCTCGAGGTACCCATATGTAAGGGGCTACTCTCTAATATCCTCGATCCTTTAGTACGTCTAGATTTACCTTAATATAGAATATTCTATAAAGATAGCTGAGCCCAGCCCTAGATAATTTTCCAACCATAAATAGGAATCCGATAGGTGAATATGGGGTAGGATACCGAAGTACGTTCAAAGTTTCTACACCCTTCATAGAAGAATGATGAGGTAGTAAGTCAGAACTGTTCGGGAACAAGAATAGAGAAAAAACTCTAGCAGCATAATAACATTACAGACGAGTACACCATGTGAAAGCTATATAGTAGCCTTAGTCTTGAACATATAGTGTTTTAATCCTTCAAATAGTATTCTTCTCTAGCTCACCCGATAATTTTAACATTCTTTTAAAAGAAATCTTCCTTATCCGGAATAAATAAGTATACCCCTACATATCTTGACTCTTAAGAAGTAGCAGAAAACTATGTAGCCGAAGAGATTGTGGAACACGCAGGGAGGGCATTGGAATGAAAAATTATCCGCCCTTATGGAAAAATGGAAATCAATGAACTACCATATAAGAATTTGAAATCTTTTTCTTTCTCTTCCAATTCTTCCTTGAAAAGAAGACCAACAAACCTCAGATATAAGTTAAATTTCTCTTGATATACACACTTTTAGTTGTCATTAGAACTTAGTATTAGATACTATTAGTTTGGAAAGTTCCTTAAGGTGATTTAGAGAACTTTAGATGTAAACTGTTCGTGATGTCTATACTTAGATAAGTGCAAGATGGATTGAAGAAATAGAGTGATTGTGGAATAAAGTAAGACTAGTTATAGTAAGATAGTCTCCCCCCAAAACAAACTAATGCAGCAACTAAGGAAAAAAAATTAGCTTTATATGTAGATAGTTGTTTATAAAAAAGCCTGACCTTGACTTCACACACCAAAATAGAAAGATCTAACGATAAGTCCCTATAACTTTAAAGCAAGTAATGACCATTGAGGAATATTGAAGGTTGAACGACATATTCATCGGTCATCATATGGATGGTTTTTCTAAAATGTTAGAATTTTATGAGCAATTTGTACATGGAGAGTAATAACTAGTGACAATGAAGCTTTAAGATAGACTCGAGCTGGAGTTATAGAGACTGGTAGGTTCGTTCATATGGTGAAGTCGGCTGGAATATATGAAGTAAAATTGATGAGCTTGAATCATAAAGTAGTATACCACTAGTATTGTACAACGACCCTTAGGCGGTCCATATTTATAGGAGGAAAAGAAGTAACAGTGCATAATTAACATAATTAAAACCTAGAATTATGTCATACCCCCTCCACCCCAACCATTTTCCTTTAAACGTGAGTAGAACATTAACTAGTTAACTCGAAAAGCCAGTTTGAGAAAGTACAATATAAATTATCGACTGGAAATTTGAAAACTCGAACTAGTAAGATTCATAAGAATCCAATTGCAACAAATGAATTAATTTTATTATTGGTTAAAGAAAGGTCTCAATTAGCTTTAGACACGGCTGAATCATGATAAGGCCTCCCAAGCTATCTGCTTATCTAGGTGCTTATGGAACCTAAATATGAGGATACAGCCGAGGGCATAAAATAGTAACAGGAATGCTACTCGCACTCTATGAAGCTTTCCTGGTGAATGCAAGGCCATGAAGGGAGTGTAAAGTTGTGACATTATGAACATGTGACCTAGGAATTGCCGAAAAGCTCTGAATGAGATTGTATTTCTGGATAACATGTTAGTGAAGAATGGCGACCAAGGCATGGTCAAGTAGGATAATGACTATGATTAGCAGTTACAGAGACTGGTAACTCCGTATAGTAACCTTATGTAGTGAACTTGCAGAATTAGATACCCACGTTCATGTACAAACTGCCCATGTAGCGATTTCTCATTTAGCTGACTAACCAGAAATGATCTTCAGATGCCCGATTAGACAGCAATAGCAACAACAGTGATATGACCCTTTCAAATAATGGCGATATAAAGTCACAGACAAGCATTACAAGAGCAGGAAGCATACCTCATGGTTATAGGTTGATCATGCACAGCCGACTATTATATGATCAATCAGACTCAATGAACAAAAGGATCCTTAAACCTCTAACTTTAAAAAAAATTGAAACATATAGCTACAGTAATAGTATTGGTAACTGTGCCAACAACAGTATTAACAATAATATTGATAGTATTAACAGTTGTAGTATTAATAGAAGTCTTAGTACTAACATCAAGAGGAATGACAATAGTCTTATAGTGTGGAAATATGTTAGAAAGAATAAGCTTCGAGTGATCAGGGAAAGGCTTAGAGATTATAAGCTAAATAACAGTTAGCCAGAGCAGTTTATACATGTGTACGATCCGATTGATCTTCATGCATGTAAACATCATGCTATAACATGCAAGATTTTCGGATTGTTACAGCCCAAGTAAGAAGGAATGTCAAGGCTGGTTACCTAGTAAGTAGAAGATGGATCCTGTATATTCATGTCAGGCCACGTGGCAACATCAAACATTAGCTCCCTTGACCCTAGGAAGATTAAAAGATATAGATGACCTAGATATATTCCTTTGTTGAGAGAGCTTTCTTTGTTTACTCGCTGTCATAAGAAAGCCATACCAAGCAGATAAGCAATAAATCATTATGTCTGTCTAGGATAATTATCAAGGATATGAGAATTCCATCATGTTTTGGAATGTACTTGAATTTGATTTGTGACATGTATGGCTGTGGCACTATTAGGTCATTAGTTGTACTATAAAAGTATAATAGTGATACATTAAATGAGAAGTGTAACAGAATTCCTAAGTAATATATAAGAATTAATGTTATCATGGCAAGAGACAATTGAGACCTCATGCTTACAGTACATGATATAATTTGCGAGATCTTTAAATGATGGTTGGAAGATCTAGCTCGATGGTCATGCAGAACAGGTTAACGAAATCACCGATTCCTCAACGAGAAAGCTCATAGACATATTTTTCCTCATTGACAAAGATAAGAGGTTTTAATCGGTCAAGAACTAAGATGTATGGAACGGCAGGCCACAAATACAATATCAAATTTAGAACTGATAGCTCACGCAGAAAATTGAGTCAGTGAATGTTGAGCATAACTAGAGGTTCATAAGGGGATTTCTTTGATGCATGACAGTAGTTTCAGCACGACAGTAGTGTAGAGTACTCAACAGAAATTTCATGGGATGAGGATAAGAAATTACCTCATAGTCAAGAATTCAAGGAGATATTAACTATAGCCCACGAACTTTTGTGCATCATGTGCTAGCATGGCAAGAGGTATTATACATGAAGCAGATGTTAAGGTAAGACGAAGAGTAACGTATGCTTACTAGCCAAATGGTAAACAGTCAGCTTGGCGGAGAACTTAGTTATTAAGTCTAATTGAATCTAGACAATACAGAATAGCTTACAGAAGAATAAAGATTTACACTGACAAATAAATAATCCACCTAAATCCATGAATGCATGATCTAGCTCACGCTACAAGAATATTTCATGTTCTCGAATCACAATATGTGAACTTATGATGAAGTACTTACCCAATTATGACTTCCAAGTCATGGCATACATGGTCCATCATGGAAATCACATCTTTGTATGGTAGGATGACAACGTATGGAAGACCGTTAGGAAGTAGTATGATACAGTTGATGAAGCAGAGTTGGTTATGAGAATATAGTCAGTTGAAATTTGGTGGCCTATGGAACAACATGTGATTCTGTGCAACTTATGATTCGAGAAATTCCGGAATTTCATCCCTAAATGGGATTCGAGGACGAATCCTAATTAAGGGGGGAATGTAACACCCCGGTAATTCCGAACATAAATTCCAACAACCACTTTGTTATAGGTGGTATAATACGTGATATAAATCATGCTCGAACGTGTATATGCTCGGGGAATTATTTTTTGGATATTCGATAAATCCTTTACAGTTCCGATACGAAATTTATTTTCTGTTCTATTTCGGACAACTTTTAATATTATAACTATAATATTTTTATACGATGTCCGATTTTAGTGAATTTTATATCGTCGGAAATCCTAGACTGAGACCTACTACTTTCATGTTGTTCATTTTTTCAATTTTAGAACATAAATAAGTCAAAAAATCCATTTTTATGGCTGTTATTGTAGTACATAAATAGCACGCTTTATTTTCTCTACTGATTTCGAAATTAAGAAAAAACTAAGCATTTATGGACTCTTTTGGTATAAGAAATCATAGTAGGGTGTTATTGGATGCATTGTGGCATTTTTGGCATGACTTAAACTCGGATGAGATTGAAACACAAAATTAAAAAAAAAATTGAATAGGGGGCTGAATGTGAACCTGTTAGAGGAGGTAAAAATTGAACAATCTAAAGGTTGATGCATGATTGGGTTGTTGTTTGGGCGTTGGTTTATGTCTTAATATTTTTTAAAATTTTGAGATGGGAAATATTAATGCTTGGGCCGAATGGCAGCAGAGGGAGTGGGGGCTGATTTAAGGAAATTGAATGGTGGATTTGGTGATAAAGGAAAGCATTTAGGGTGATGGATTTCTTCTTGTGTTATGAGTTTGGGCAAAAGATACAAGTGAGTGTGGGTGAAAGCCCTTTGGCTGAATTTTACTTAAGAAATGAAGGGTGTTGGTTTGTGATTTTTGTAATTATACAACTCATGTAATTTGTATCAAATGTATGGATTAGTATTACATATTGTTTGCGCAATTTTCTGCATGAAAAAAGAAAAAACGTGTAAGGTTCAAATCTCCTGAGATAAAGTCCCAGCAATGGGGGTTTGATTAAGTGAATAAGCCTCCAAGGGGCGCAAACACACAAGTTACAGTCCTAAGGATTATGAAACTAAGAAATGAAAAATAAAAATATGATCGTTTGAGTCTTCATTTGATCGGGCCTCTAATCTTTGCATGAGTGAGCCTTTTATAGTGAAACTTGTAAACCGCTCGGGCGGTTTCAGATCATAACTTCATTGCAACTGCTGGGTCATGCCTTCAACCGTTGAGTTGTGCGTCTTAACTGCCTGATCGTGGAGGGAACTACCTAACTGCTGTAATCGTGGGATCAATTGCATCATGCGTTCGGTCATCCTGAGTCCCTTGTCGTCCTAATCGCTGTTTTGGTCGTCCTGAGTCCTTTGTCGTTCTAATCGCTGTGTCATCTGGTGATTGCTCCGATCGCTCTTCCCTTCATCGCTCTGCTTGCCTTCGTCCTTTGCATAATTTTCTGCCTGAAGAAAGAACAACGTGTAAGGTTCAAACCTCTTGAGACAAAGTCCCAGCAATGGGTGTTTGATTAAGTGAATAAGCCTCCAAGGGGCGCAAACACACAAGTTACAGTTGTGGAGACTGATTTTGGTCGAGGTCCACAATCGAGATTGTCAATTTGTAGGGCGTGAGCGAATCCTGCAAAACAAGTAGAGCAAAGAAGGAGCTTACTGCCCACCGGTGTGGTGGAGACCGTATGCTCTCCGACGCTCAAGTTAGCCTAAGCAATAATCAATGTAAAGTGAATAGATCAAGGCTTTTTAGGTACCTCAACCTTCGGTTGTATGCCGTGAGGGCGGTGTATATGTGTTTTGCCTTAGTATTAGGGGTAGCTTGAGTGAAGATGCCCCTTTGTCGTTATTCTTCCTTCTTTTATAGGTCTCTTGGTATGGTCTTCCAGATCTTCCCGTTGGAGTCGTTATTAATGAGAGTTTAATTCAGGTGTTTCATGTTCGATAACTGACGATCTTCTCATCTTCCCGGAACTGTTGACTTTATGGTGGTATTTATGAATTCAGATTCTCTCTTGATTTCTGTAACGGGTGTCTGTGTGTTTAACGGGCTTGGACCCTTGTGTGATGTCTTCGTCTGTGGGCCCAGTTTGCTAATGAGCTTCTGGTCTTGCGGTGTAATGTCGTTTTTGCCCATGGGGTCAATTTTGGCCCAAACAGTTTGTCCCCTACTCTCTAAGTCTGGTAATCCTAGGCTTGGAGAGTACTCGGCATGTCGTATGGATCCAGTGGATGGTTCCGGACGACCGAAATCGGATAGTGGTTAGGAATAGATTTGCTTGAATGTCGTGTAGTGCTGATAAGTATCGTGGTCTTTACTTGACTCGATATAAGTAGTCAGGGGATAATCCTCGGTTGATTAGACTCGGTGGTAGCTTTGGGAGAAACATTATTAAGCATGTTGTGCAGGTGGTGAAAATCCATATATGACCATTGACATGTCGTGTAGATTGGGAATACTCTTTGCCCAGACATGGCCATGGAAGGTCCCTGGGTGATTGGACCGGTTTTCCTGAGTATCTTTACTCGACACTGTTCGTATGAGATAAGTGAATTCCGTATTAAGTTTAGACTCGACACGAGTAATTTGGGGAACGACCCTGGTTGACTGAACTGGGAAGTGTTTAAGGAGTGATTTCACTCGACATTGTCGTATGGGACGAGTGAATACCAAAACTTTGATTTGACTCGACATGAGTCATCCGGGGATGTCGTCTGTCGACTGAACCGAGAGGTGGTTCAGGAGAGGTTTCACTCGACACTGTCGTATGGTACGAGTGAATACCATAACTCTGATTTGACTCGAAAAGAGTCATCTGGGGGATGTCCCCTGTCGACTGAAATGGGAAGTGGTTCAGGAATGATTTCACTCGACATTGTCGTATGGGGCGAGTGAATAGCATAACTCTGATTTGACTAGACATGAGTCATCTGGGGGATGTTGTCTGTCGACTGAACCGGGAGGTGGTTCAGGAGTGGTTTCACTCGACACTGTCGTATGGTACGAGTGAATACCATAACTCTGATTTGACTCGACAAGAGTCATCTGGGGGATGTCCCCTGTCGACTGAACTGGGAAGTGGTTCAGGAATGATTTCACTCGACATTGTCGTATGGGGCGAGTGAATAACATAACTCTGATTTGACTCGACAAGAGTCATCTGGGGGATGTTGTCTGTCGACTGAACCGGGAGGTGGTTCAGGAGTGGTTTCACTCGACACTGTCGTATGGTACGAGTGAATACCATAACTCTGATTTGACTCGACAAGAGTCATCTGGGGGATGTCCCCGGTCGACTGAACTGGGAAGTGGTTCAGGAATGATTTCACTCGACACTGTCGTATGGTACGAGTGAATACCATAACTCTGATTTGACTCGACAAGATTCATCTGGGGGATGTCCCCTGTCGACTGAACTGGGAAGTGGTTCAGGAATGATTTCACTCGACATTGTCGTATTGGGCGAGTGAATAACATAACTCTGATTTGACTCGTCAAGATTCATCTGGGGGATGTCCCATGTCGACTGAACCGGGAAGTGGTTTAGGAATAATTTCACACGACGCTGTTCGTATGGGGCGAATGAATACCGTAACTCTGATTTGACTCGACGAGAATCACCAGGGGAAGTCCCTGGTCGACGTTTTTAACGCTTTAACTTTTTGACCTAGTTTGTTTCTGTCATTAGCTGGAAACCCTAGCGTGGATTACGAGAAGTTTTTGCGGGAATTTTGGCGCCAAATCAAATGGACGTGCATAAAAAGGCTGTGGGTGTTTCATTTTTCCTCATTTGGAAGTCGAGTAAGGAGAGCTCTCAGTTGTTCCTCAAGGTATTCTTCGTTAACTTCCTCTTGTTCTTCAATTTCTTTAAGCACTCATAGCAATAATTCAAGCTGTTCTTAGGTAAATTTGGCTGTTTGATCTTTGGGTTAGTGTGATTAATTTAAGAATTGTGTTTGTGGGTTTTGATCCTTAAGAGGTAGATTGCTTGGGAGTTTAAGTGTTTATATGCTTGTTGTTTGGAGAATGTCGAGTGAGGAGTCTTTAGGCAGCTTAGGCGCCAAGATAGATAGTTACGTCGAATCATCAAGTGAGACCGAGGAGGATGTAGCGTACAAAGATTGGTCGTACGAGAAATTGATTGAGAGTGGAGTAGTTACCCTGGCCATGTCTCCTCGGGAGACTCTTACCGAGGCCATACCACTAAGATCTTTGCCTGCTATTGAGGAGCCGAGTGACATTCCTTGCACCAGTGAGCCCACCAACTTATTGTCCAGAAATCCTGCTAGTCGTATGACCGGGAAAATGTTGAGGGAACTAAGCTGTATGTATAGATTTCCTGATTCTCTAGAACTTCGGGTACCTTCGTCGACTGAAAGAATTGACTACAAGGTCCCGGGGTGGATGGGTTTTTACATTCGTCCGTTTCAGGTAGGATTGAGGTTTCCTATCCCGAGATTGGTCTGGGAAGTGTTAAACCACTTTGAAATTGCTCCGTCTCAATTGATGCCAAACGCGTGGAGGATCCTTCTGTCGATTGAGTGTTTAGCTTCGAGTTGGGTGTACTCTTCGAGGTGAATGATGTCCTAGAGACATATTATTTAAAGGAGCACTTGAAGGAGAAAGGGAGATATACTATGATTCTTCGACAAAGAAAGAAGCATCTAGTAATTGGATTGCCGACTAATGATAGGGGAAATTGGCAGTCCTATTACTTCTTCGCAAAGGGTGAGGGTATATTTGGTTTGACTGGGGCTGGTCGAATCCCAGAGTTTTGGTGTTTGTCGAGTGAGTGACGTTCTTTAATAAGTTGTAAGTTATAACTGCGTTTTGTGTTTTTCGATTAACCGAGGGTTTGTCGTTTGCAGATCCTCTCCAAAATAGATCGTTCATCTCAACCGTACGTTCTACCTCAAACGTTGAAGCAATTCTATCTCTGTCGGACGACGTAAGAAATTGTAAGGCTATCTTAGCGGAGAAGAGACTAAGGGCGACTCCTTTGTGGAAGGAAATTTATCAGCGTGAAGGTAAAGTTCTGGCCCTCTCTAACGACGTTTTGGCCGTGATAAACTGTAGGTGGTCGATTCAAAATTTGTATGGGGTGAATAAAAATATCGAGAGCCCTTAAAAATTGAGGAATTTTCATGCGCAGAGGAGATGATGTCTGGTCCCTTCACAGTAGCTTCGCTCGACGAAATGAAGAGTCGAAAGAAGTCAAGGAAACTGAAGAAGAGAGAGCTAGATGTTGAAAAAGAAGCTGGCACCCAACTTCGGGAGGTAATTTCAAGTGGGGGTGTCGCAGAAAAAATGAAGTCGACAGAGATTATTTCAACCGGGAAGAAAAGGAAGACTGTCGCCGAGGTGGAAACTGAAGAAGACTCTGACACCCTTATCTTGAAAGTTCCAAAAGAGTCGACCGCAATTTCTGACCCTTCAAGCATCGACTCATTCGTTGAGGGACTTCTACTCCAAGGGGATGAAGTGAGATTGGCACAAATTGGGCCGGCGGAGGCCATGAAGAAAGCCATCGCTCTAAACTACCAAGTGAGTATTATTATTATTATTATTATTATTATTATTATTATTATTTTTATTTTTTGAATGACGTTCTGATTTGAATGTTTTAGGCCCTGGAATGTAGCTTGTTTTTGCGGAAGAATGCTGAGTCCAACCAGAGGAGGGTCAAGGAGCTGGAGAAGACTTTATCAGTGGTAAAGAAGGAGTCGTCTGATTTGAAATCTGGACTGCTTGCTTCGCAGAGAAAGGAAAAAGTTCTTGAGAGGGAGCTGAAGGAAGTGAAGGCAACTTTGAAGTTGGAAAAGGAAACTGCCGAAATGACAATTGAAGGTTACAAGGCGGGTTTTGAAAATTTGAAGAAGGAGAACGAGTTGCTACTGGACCAAGTGGAGGATATCGCCATTGAATCTATGATGAAGAATAGATACGACTTGATGAAAGAATATATTGCTGGAAAACATGTTGAATGGAAGCCCGAGAAATGGATTGGTGAATACGAAAGGCGCGTCGCTGTATCTCTTCGTCGACGGAGGAAGACGATGTGGAATTAGGGACAGAAGTAGAGATGAGGAAGGAAGAGGCTGAGCCAGATCCAACCGACGTAGAAGTGACGGAGGTCGAAAAGGATACAGAAGAGGAAGAAGTAAATGTCGGACAAGCCGCTGCTCAACCCGAACCCGTGAATGTGGAGAATGAAGGAGATGTCCCTGCTAGCCTTCCAACAACGACCGATGTGGACGGAGCTAGTCTTTGAAGGCGAATTGTATAGGAATTATCTTGAACTTCTTTGTAAAGCTTGTATTTAGAATTGGTAGGATGGCACAAAGAAGTATTTTGAACCATTGGTGTTATGTTATATTGAAATGACGAATGGTTTGTTTATTTTAAATGTGAAGAATGGAGCGAAAGTCCATTGAACAATTTTATTGCTATTTGTCGAACAACTTCTACAAATGTCTTCCCTTACTAAAAGTATGATAACTCTAAAGAATAAATTGGTAAGGAATTAACTGTCAAAACATAAATGTTACCGGACAAATCTTTTAAGGTGCACCGCGTTCCAGCTGTTGCGAACAGAATTTCCCTCCATGGTCTTTAACTTGTAGGCTCCTTTCCCAACAACCTCAGCTATAAGATAGGGACCTTCCCAATTAGGGCCCAACTTCCCATCTCCACCTTCTTTTGTGTTCTGGAACACTCTCCGTAAGACCCAATCACCAGTGCGGAAAGCCCTGGTCCTGACGTTTTTGTCGAAATATGTGGCCATCTTCTGTCGATAAGCAGCCAGTCGAATGGAAGCTGTATCCCTAGTCTCATCAATCGTGTCGAGAGTGAAGTTTATCAGCTGTCGGTTGCCTTCTTCGTCGAGCCACTGGAATCGTGGAGAAGGAATGACTTCTTCAGATGGAATTACTGCTTCCGTCCCAAATGCCAATGAGAATGGAGTTTCGCCAGTTGAAGATCTCACGGTTGTTCGGTACGACCACAGGACTCCAGGTAATTCTTCCGCCCAAGCCCCCTTTGCTTTCTCCAACCTTTTCTTCATAGTGTTCAAAATCGTCTTATTGGACGACTCTGCCTGTCCGTTCGCTTGTGGAAAGCGTGGCGTCGAGAAGTTCAGTTTGATGCCCCAGTTCCTGCAAAAATTTTGAAAGTGACGGCTGATGAATTGTGATCCATTGTCGGTCACAATTTCACTTGGGATGCCGAACCGACATATGATATTCTTCCATACGAACGTTTGAACCTCCTTGTCGCGTATTCTGGCAAACGCTTCAGCTTCTATCCACTTCGAATAGTAATCCGTCATGACGAGCATGTAGACACGTTGGCCCGATGCGACTGGGAGTTTCCCAACAATATCCATCCCCACTTCATGAACGGCCAGAGATGAGATAGAATTGGGTTCAGCTTTTCTGGTGGTAGATGAGAAATTGGTGCGAATCTCTGGCACTTATTGCATTTCTTTGCGAATTCAGCCGAATCCAGTCTCATTGTCGGCCAATAATATCCTGTCGAATGGGCACGGAGAGCCAAACTTCTGCCGCCTGAGTGGTTCCCACATTCTCCTTCATGCAATTCAGACAACACATGCTGAGCTTCGTCTTGTGTTAAGCATTTCAAGTATGGTCCCGAGAATGATCTCCTTAACAGCTGACCTTCGAATACCACGAACCTTGCGGATCGTCTCTGTATTGTCCTTGCTTGCACTTTGTCTTCTGGAAGCAGCCCTTTTTGCAAATATTCAACGATCGGTGTCATCCAACTGTCGACTGAACTGATGGCGGCCACAGCTGTCTCTTCCTTCCAGATTGCCGGCCAGCTCAAATATACTATAGGTATTGTTCGTGGTTTGTCGCCTTCCAGAGTTGACCCGAGGGTCGCCAATGCATCTGCTTGGGAATTTTTGCTTCTTGGGACCTGGGTTATGGAAAATTTGTCGAATGCTGTTCGTATGTCAGTTACCTTCTGTAAGTAAGAAGCCATTGCCTGTCCCCTAGCATGATAAGATCCCTCGATTTGGTTGACAATCAACTGAGAGTCTGACGTCACTTCAATCTCATTTGCTCCCATTTCCTTGGCCAATAATAACCCTGCGATCAATGCTTCGTACTCGGCTTCATTGTTGGTTACTCTGAAACCGCATTTGACTGCCTGCTGTAGAACCTCGCCCGAGGGGGTAGTGATTACCATTCCGAGTCCGCATCCTTTTTTGTTACTCGATCCGTCAACAGCCAACTTCCAAGGACTTGTCGGCTGAATGGAATTGATTTCAGCTTCGGCTGCAGCCATCATTCCGGGAGCAAAGTCGGCCACAAAATCGGCCAAAGCTTGCGATTTGATTGCCGTCCTGGGTTGGTAGTCTATGTCGTGCTCCCCTAATTCAATGGCCCACTTCATCAGTCTCCCAGATAACTCAGGTCTATGAAGAATGCTCCTCAAAGGGTACGTCGTGTACACTGTGATCGCATGCCCTTGGAAATAGGGTCTGAGTTTCCTTGCGGCCGTGACAAGTGCGAAGACCAACTTCTGCATCAGCGGGTAACGGATCTCTGCTTCCAACAATGCTCTGCTTACATAGTACACTGGTTTTTGACTTCCTGATTCTTCCCTTACTAAGACTCCACTGATCGCGTGCTCCGAGACTCCCAAATAAAGGTAGAGCCTCTCATAGTCGAGTGGTTTTGATAACAAGGGCGGTGAAGTCAAATACTGTTTGAGTTGCTTCAGTGCTTCCTCACAAGCAGGAGTCCATTCGAATTTACTTGCTTTTTTTAAAACTGAGAAGAATAAAAAGCTCTTATCGGTGGATTTAGAGATGAACCTGTTTAACGCCGCGATCCTCCCAGTAAGTCGCATGACATCCTTTGGGCAGGAAGGGGAAGGAATGTCGAGGATTGATCGGATCTGGTCTGGATTTGCTTCAATGCCTCGTCGAGTGACTATGTACCCCAAGAATTTTCCTGAAGCGACACCAAACGCACACTTAGTTGGATTTAATTTCATTCCGTACCTGTCCATGATGTCGAAGGCTTCTTCCAAATGGCTGAGATGTTGTTCTGATTTGACTGATTTCACCAACATGTCGTCAATGTAGACTTCCATTGTCTTCCTATTTGACGGTCGAACATCCTATTGACCATTCGCTGGTATGTTGCTCCTGCGTTTTTCAAGCCAAACGGCATGACTTTGTAACAGAATATTCCTCGACTTGTGACAAAAGCTGTCTTCTCTTGATCTTGAGGATGCATGAGGATCTGATTGTAGCCCGAATACGCATCCATGAAGCTTAATAACTCGTGCCCTGCAGTCGCATCCACCATCGAATCAATATGTGGTAAAGGAAACGAGTCCTTTGGACAGGCTTTGTTCAAATCCGTGAAGTCGATGCAAACTCTCCACTTCCCATTCTTCTTTTTCACTACTACAACATTGGCAAGCCACTCGGGAAACTGCACTTCTCTAACCGCTCCGTTCTGTAGTAACTTCTGCACCTCTTCGTCAATGATCCGGTTTCTTTCTGGAGCGAACTTCCTTCTTTTCTGTCTGACAGGTGTGTGGTCTGGATCCACATGCAATTCGTGAGTGATGAGCTCCGGGTCAACTCCAACCATATCTTTATGTGACCATGCGAATGTGTCGTGTCGTTTTTTTAAGAACTCTACCAGGTCGGCTCGCAGTTGCGGACCTAAACCCGCTCCAACCAAAGCCTTGTGATCTGTGAATTGAGGGTGAATCTGGACCTCGTCGAGCTTCTCAATATTTGGTAAAGAAGGCTCTGATGCGCAAGGCCCAGACGGTAATTGCTATGCCGGATCAGCTTTAGCCTTCAATGTAGTTTGGTAGCAACTCCTTGACGCCAATCGATCTCCCTTTATCTCCTGAACCCCCCATTTTGTAGGGAATTTAATTACTTGGTGATAGGTAGAAGAAACCGCTCTCATGTCGTGAATCCAGGGCCTGCCCATAATCAGATTGTAGGCCGAAGGGCTGTCCAATACCAGGAAAGTAGTCATTTTGTTTACTCCTGCAACATAAACCGGGAGCCGTATTTCCCCCATAGTGAATTTTTGTTCTCCGCTAAAACCGATTAATACTGTCGTTCGCCTATTGATGTTATCCAACTCCGTACCCATGTCTGTTAGAGCACTGGCGAAGATTATATGGCTGGAGGAGCCCGTGTCGACCAATACACGTTTGACCATGAAGTTCGCCACTTGTAGGGAAATGACCAGAGCGTCATGGTGAGGATTTAAATCGTGTGAATCCCCGTCGTCTGGAAACCCAATTACCAAATCTGTGGTGATTCTCTCTACAAACATCAAGGTGTGAGAGGCGTTGGTGGCCAATGCCCTTGAATGCCTTTTAGCTGCTGAATAGGTTACTCCGCTAACACCCGATCCTCCAGAAATAACATTGACAGTGTTATCAATCGGGGGTGGCGGGGTTGGAGTTTCTCTCTGTCTGTCTCTTTCATCTCTTCGTGTCAATGTGGCCTTCCCCTTGTCCGTAAGCAAATCTTTCAAGAAGCCCTTGTTAAGTAGTTCCAAAACTTCTAATCTCAAGGCAACACATTCCGCCGTTGTATGACCGTAATCCCTGTGGAACTCACACCATTTCCTAGTGTCCTTCTTGGATGAACTGTCCTTAGTCCGTGGAGGCCACTTTACTTCATTCCCCAATCTCTTTAGCACCGAGACCAATTCTCCTGAGAGAAATCGTGAAATTGTAGTCTGGAAGCCGAGGCTTGCTAGCCGGTAGTTCCTCCCTGTTTTTATATGGCCTTGGTCGTTTGTCCACATTCTTGTAGAACGGTCGACGTTCGCCCCTACTGTGGTTCCTCCGTTCGGTTTGAGAGGGGGAGTCCATTTCGTGTCGCCTGGATGCAGCTGGCCTTCGGTCCACTCGTGCATTTGTTTCATCCACTCTTCTCTGGTTTCTTTTGTCTTCTTCCCACCTTATCTCTATTTGGGCTCGTGCCATGACCTGGTCCATTGTATAGCACCTGAATTTCGTCAATTTCTTGTAGAGCCCGCTGTCATAAAGGAGTCCATTTCTGAAGGCTTCGATTGCTGTAGGCTGATGGAGATCCGGGATGGTTATCCTCTCACGGTTGAACCGGGCCACGTAGCTCCGTAATGATTCCCCTCTTCTCTGTTGTACAGAGTTAAGGTCGTCCGTTGTCCTTTCCAGCTTGCACGAACTTGCAAAGTGCTGCACGAACTTATCTGCCAGTTCTTGGTAGGATTTGATTGATCTGTACGGAAGACTGATGAACCACGTCAAGGCCGGTCCCGCCAAAGTTTCTCCAAAGCACCTGCACATTCCAGCTTCCCACTGGGTCGGAGACAGGCCGGTCGACATCATTTTGAATTTATAATGTATGACGTGGTCGTCTGGATCCATGGTCCCGTCATATAGCTTCATTTCAAGTGGGTTGAATTTCTGTGGCAACTCTACTGCTACAATTGATTCCCCGAAAGGGGTATCTGAAATTGCTCCGGCCCTGCTTTTCCTGACTGAGAGCTTGACTCCTGGTAGTCGTGACATAATGGCTTCTTTGAATTCTACCATTTCCCTTCTGATAGAACTGGCCATTAGATGTGCCTGATTAGCAAGAGGATCTGAGTGTAGTATAGCTGGAGGGTGATCTCCATTTGGTTCGTCTGATATAGGTGGAACAGTTGGATTACTTCGGTTACCTCCATTGCTGGTTTGGCCTTGAAGGTTGTGCAGTGGGTCGGATGATAGGTGATCGAGCTTTTGCTGTAAATTTTCATTGATATTTCGCATCGTGAGATTTTCTTCTTCCAGGTTTGAGAGTCGTTCTTGGAGCATAGCAACTTGTGCTGCTAGTGGATCTGGGATTTGTTCGTTACTTGAGGCCATTCCTGATTACTTCGTTGATAAGTTCTACTTCTGGTTGATTTGCTCGTTTGCCCCACGGTGGGCGCCAAATTATGGAGACTGATTTTGGTCGAGGTCCACAATCGAGATTATCAATTTGTAGGGCGTGAGCGAATCCTGCAAAACAAGTAGAGCAAAGAAGGAGCTTACTGCCCACCGGTGTGGTGGAGACCGTATGCTCTCCGACGCTCAAGTTAGCCTAAGCAATAATCAATGTAAAGTGAATAGATCAAGGCTTTTTAGGTACCTCAACTTCGGTTGTATGCCGTGAGGGCGTATTTGTATATGTGTTTTGCCTTAGTATTAGGGGTAGCTTGAGTGAAGATGCCCTTTTGTCGTTATTTTCTTCTTTTATAGGTCTCTTGGTATGGTCTTCCAGATCTTCCCGTTGGAGTCGTTATTAATGAGAGTTTAATTCAGGTGTTTCATGTTCGATAACTGACGATCTTCTCATCTTCCCGGAACTGTTGACTTTATGGTGGTATTTATGAATTCAGATTCTCTCTTGATTTCTGTAACGGGTGTCTGTGTGTTTAACGGGCTTGGACCCTTGTGTGATGTCTTCGTCTGTGGGCCCAGTTTGCTAATGGGCTTCTGGTCTTGCGGTGTAATGTCATTTTTGCCCCTGGGGTCAATTTTGGCCCAAACAACAGTCCTAAGGATTATGAAACTAAGAAAGAAAAAATAAAAATATGCTCGTTTGAGTCTTCATTTGATCGGCCTCTAATCTTAGGTAGCTTTTATAGTGAAACTTGTAAAGCCTCTTCTTTTATTGGTCGTCATTTGGGCGGTTTCGGCTCATAACTTCCTTGCAACTGCTGGGTCATGCCTTCGACCGTTGAGTTGTACGTCTTAACTGCCCGATCGTGGAGGGAACTGCCTAACTACTGTAATCGTGGGATCAACTGCATCATGTGTTCGATCATCCTGAGTCACTTGTCGTCCTAATCGCTGTTTTGGTCGTCCTGAGTCCTTTGTCGTTCTAATCGCTGTGTCATCTGGTGATTGCTCCGATCGCTCTTCCCTTCGTCGCTCTGCTTGCCTTCATCCTTTACTCCTTCGCTCTAGGGCGATTTCACTCTAGGGTGACTTTCTTTTATCAACACATATATGGCATGGAATATAAATTAGGTGTGTCAGATGATCTTGTGGTCGAATTTAGGGAAGTGAAGTGAGGAGCTTTATTTTGTTTTGATGATGGAGAATTATCATGAAGTGTAGTAGGGAAAGCTTGGTCAAATTAATATACATGAATGAAAAATAGTGATAGCGGGTGTGCGATGAACATATAGGTAATATGAAAATATACATAATGTGTTGTATATGTTGTGTTACGGCAGTGAGTTGCTTGGTAGTTTTGGAGTTGTTGATATTGAATTTAGTTGCGATGTTTCTGGACAGGTTTTGATGATTTCTTTATAAGTTGAGTTTTTGATTTCCAAATGATGAACCGTAAAATTTTGAGTAAAATAGACATATAAGAGAGTAACATATTAAAAAATTGAAATTTCTGGACTTAAGATGAAGCCAAACCGAATTTTTGAAGTTAAGTGACCTGCTGCTACTGTACCCAGTTCTTTTTTTTTTTTTTTTTTTTTTTCGAACAACCCATGAATTTCGTTTTAGAACTCGGGTTTTCGAAATCGAAACTAAGATCCGTAAAAATTGACATAAACTAGACACATTAGGGTCTATTTTATAAAAATTTCAACCCTTGATTCCATCCCAATTAATCGTTGTGAAATTTCGAAGTCAACTATTGAGTAGATAATTTTAACGATTAGGTAGAATTTAGAATTTTGCTATCACACTTGCGTAACTCGAAACATAAGCCCGTAAAATTCATGGATACCATAATTATCTCATATATTCAGAAATATTAAGAGTCCATACATTACATATTCTTTTATGCCATATGAAAATATTCCGAGTTATAGAAACTAACAATTGTTTTGGCTTTTGATCCACGTCATGATACTCGACTGTCGTCCACGCCGTGTACTGTTCTCGATTTGCCATAGCGCTATGTGTGGATGCCTTATTTTATGTATTCTTGACTTATAATTTAAATTGTTTCAAGTTTTGAATTTTGATTTGTTTTGAGGTTTTAAATTGATAAAAGAATATGCATAATGATTAAATGTTTCCGTCTTAGCGCTTGTGAAATGTTTTCATGATTTTTTTTTTAATTATTGATATGTTTCCGCAGAGATGCTTGATTGATGATATGTTTCCGTTTCGGCGCTCGTTGCATGTTTTTGTGTTTCTTTTACGACATATCATTGTGTTTCCACCGGGGCGCTTATTTAGGGCATCGTCCATCAGAAATGGATTGACCCGCTACCTTGTCGATAAAGGATCGTTCGTTCCTCGCTCAGTCTAAATACGCACATGCGTAAATTTTGAATCCAAAACAAAACCAAATTAGAATCATATAATGAAGCGACTCATGAATAATTATAGGTCACTCAAAGGTGGTCAAATGATTCTAGAATGGTAGCCATAACTCCAAGCTTTTATCTAGAGTTTCAAATTCTAATTTTATGTTTCATGTCCAACATGAACATATTTGATCAAATTACAAGCATATTGTATTTATGCTTCCAAAACATCCATACATAAATTTTATTAGCCTAATTTCAACTTCAAGCTATATTATTATGCATCAAATACAAAAATAACTTATTAGAGAATATCAAACTTACCTAGTAAGCTTGAACCAAAGATCTAATATTCTCATTCTTGTTGAAAAATGTAGAGAACTTTTAAAGCTTCTCTAAATACTTCTTTAGGCTAATTTTTCTTATACTTTGCCTTAATGCTTGCTTGCTTAAAAACTTGCTCAAGCTTTCCTTTTATAGTAAAGCTTATGCAATTTTTAATTAATAAAAGTTTTAATATACTTTTAGGTGGACTTAATCCAATTTGTCCAAATATGTATAATTATGTGTGACTAATCACCTTTGTCTACCACTTTGATTTTATTCATTAAATCTAGATAAAGTTTAACCAATTGATTAGTTCATTGTCTACCACTTTGATTTAATCCAATTAAATTTAGACAAAGTTTAACCAACTGATTAGTTGATTGTCTACCACTTTGATTTAATGTAATTAAATCAAGCAAAATACACCTATTATTATATATTTTGTAATTATCAAAATATCCTCCAATGATAGAGATATTTATGAAATTACAACAAAACCCTTGTGTGATTTTGGATTAATCCAATTAATCCAAATGGTTCAAAGTAAATAATTAATGTTATCTACTAACACATAATTATTTTAATTGATAATTATAATATCAAATATTATTTATTATCAAATATTATCGGCTATCTAGGTGCTCAACGAGTACACTTCATATTGTGGGACTCTCTAAATTCAGACACGTTCGTCATATAAGCCTATCTTATATGTACGCAATTCGGCCACCTCCAAATCCGCGAAGAACACGAACAATCTTTTTGAACTATATAAGTCGAGGTCATCACATATGTTTAACAATCCATTTATCTTAGGCAGACACACTCACAAAATAGTTCTTTACTCCCAAGTATAAGAGTATCGAAGCAATAAAATAACCTGATAAGTCCGAGGTTGATCCACAAGGAATAGATTTAGTAAAATAAAATAATAATTCGAGTGACAAAAAAAGACTGGTCGAATTGCTTGAAGTGATGTAAAATTTTAAATTGAACTGCAACAATAAATTAGAATGCTAGGACTAGAGGATCCACTCTTGATATTTCAAATATAAATAAATCTTACTTTTTATAATATATAAATTATTATTATTACCTTGTTAATTTACTTCAGGATTTAATTATGCCAAAATATATAAAACCAGTCATAAAGGCGGTGATAACATTTGTCTATAACAAGTCCAGCTAGGTACTCAATTATGTCAAATAAATAAAATCAGCCATAAATGCGGTAACAAACTTTGTCAATAATTTATCCAAATTTAAATTACTCTCTCATATAATATGGGGTAAAGTATTAATTGTGTCAACCAAGATTTGATTGCCTATAGAGAATCAAGACATCCACAAATATAAGAGTAGATTAAATATTAATCTTCATATTACAATTCATATATTATAATATAAGTAAGATTAATTTATATTCTCATATTTAGAGTTTTACCCTTTACCCTAACATAATAGAATTAGCTACTCATGATTTGAATAAAAACTTGCATAATTTTATTATTGAAAGAAAAAAGATTACAAGAAAAATAAAACACACAAGATACTTCTTCCAAATTCTTCAAGAGAGAAAATGAAAGAAGCAATAAAAAAATGAGAGGTGAGCACCTCTATTTATAGTAGAAGTGCTCATCTTTCAATTATTAATTACAACTTTCCAAATCAAATAGAAACAATAAACTTTTACTAATTTATTTATTTATTTTCCTTTTTTTGACTTTTTTTGTTGATAATTTTGTAAATATTTGTCATAATCCACCTAAAGAAGAATTGTGATATTTTAACTTTTTTATTTTTTATTTTTTATTTTTAACTTTGTTTTCTAATAATTAAAATTACATGCAACACACACTGACTTCTTCACCCATTTCGACCTTCAAAACTTCAGAACTAGAAAATCTTGTAAACAATAAAGTTGTAGATATTTGGGTTTTATTTCATTTGGAACTGGAATTGCCTCAATCCGATATCGAAGTACAAGGTTATGGCTAAAATATGAAAATTACGCAAAGTTGGAATTTTTAAAATTGTACACTATTAGAACACCCTTTCAAGTTTATGGTCTCAAAAATCCAAATGTTACGTCCATTTTTCTCGTTATGCATCCAATATATCATTTCACCTACATAAGAAATAAAAATCATAATAAAAATATATAAAACTTAAATTTAATTATTATTTCACAAATGTGCTAAATTAAAGGGGATTAATGAAACTACAAGTGTAAAATAATTAATTTTCTTTTTAATAAATGTACATTTTTTAGTGTTCATCACACCCCCAACCAGCTTATTACCGGTCCCTAATAATTTAAGCAAAAACTAAAAATACAAATTCTTATCCAAGTTAGTAATTGTTTTATTTCTTTCTAAATTATCAAATAAGTAATTTCTCCTGTACTTTTTACCCTTCTTCCATACACCCATAAGAGAAAGTATTAATTAATTCATTGTGCCCACAATTTTCACAGGACTTGTTGAAAAGAGAGTAATATTTTTATCCTAAAGTTATATCAGAATTCACACCCTTTGGAAATTGCAGTTTATTTATATAAAAAAAAATAGTTTTTTTAAAAAAAATAATAATACATCTTTAACCCTTGTAACAAGTTTTGGGTCAGTGACTCCCAAACCAATTGGTTTTAGGGCACTAGGTGTTAAGACACCCCCTACATGCTTAATTACTAGGATCTCGGATGTCAAAAAGAAGAAGTGTATGATTTCCTTAAGCTTTCTCTTTAACCAATGTAACAAGATTTGGGCCAGTGGCTCCCAAACCAGTTGGCCTTAGGATACTAAATGTTAAAACACTCTTACAGACTTAATTGCTCGAGTTAGAGAGGATACAAAATTGAACTTATTCACACATTTTTTTTTTACAAACTCAAGCTCTACCGTTTTGTTAATATTGAAGAATTATAAAATTAAATTAATTGGAGAAACTGAAGATGAAAAAAATCGAGAATGAGAGAATTAAAGAAATTGAGAGAATTGAGAATTGGCGTGTTGAAAAATGAAGTATGACCCATATTTATAAATTTTTGGATTATTTTTATATTACCTAAATTGCCCCTAAAATTAGTCATTTCATTAATGTTATTAAGGGTAATTTAGTAATTTTATTTAATAAAAAAGCATATTGGAGCTGTTGAACAATTCTCTACTGCTAGACTAACAGCTACTAATCGTTGAGCCTGCATGCCATTGGGCACAAACGGTTCCAACGATTCTGGTTTGAATCGTTGGAACTGTCTGGTTCTTTTTGGTTCGGCTATGGTAGAACCCTAATTGAATAGAAAAAAATTAGTTTCAATTCCAGTTTCGGTACTGGTTCGATTCCAGTTCGGTTGTGGTTATGAATCGGAACCGTGACCGGGTCTAGTTTCATCAAAAGTGATGTCATGTTTAAAAAAGTAAAAATTTAAAGTTAAAAAAAATTTAGAAAATTAAAATTTTAGGTGTAATGGGTTATGCTTGTTTTAAAAAGTAATAAGGGTCAAAATATAAAAAAATTAAAAAATCTTATTTTATCGAGTTATAATAGTAGGTTTTGATGAGTTATTTTGAAAAAAATTAGATATTTAAAATGTAATTTAAAAAAAGATTAAGGATTGAAAAGTGGTTATTTTTTTAAAAAAATCCCAATGAATACAATTTGAATACTTGTATACAAATAGAATACAATTTTGAATATAAACCACACGTCCACAGACAAAATTGGAAATAAAAAAGGATTTCCAAATGAGTAGTGATACATGTACTGAAAGAGTATTCATTCAATACAGAATAGTAGGGAAATTATATTTTCAAATAAAAATTTTAATTAATTAAAACTGCATTTTTTAAAATGAAAATTATTAATTAAATAATTCCGCACGCACTCAAACTCTCCCCTCACTTGACGTAACTTCCTAACGTCGCACCACACCCCCAGAGACAGGAGTAAATCTTTGGTGCAACAGTGATATGGATGACGTGGTACCACCAACTAATTAAAAAATAACATGTTTAATTTTCTTCCTATTTTTTATTTGTTTTTTGACTTTTTAGCACGCGTGGCAAAGATGATTGGCTTGTTGCATGGATGACGTGGTACCACTATTACACCAAAGATTTTCTCCAGAGACAGCCACAGCTCCATCGATCGCTCGACACCCCATAAGCAAAGCCTGAAGCCAACTCAAAAGATATTAATATAATTGTTGACGGCTGATTTTGGTCTCGGGGTAATATGAGAATATCACCTCCGAGGTAATCCTCCTTCAACGGTGAATTTGTTTGGTTATGGGGGACCAAAAGCAAATTTAGCGGGAGACGGGAAAACACACCAATCGACAAAGAGATTTAACGTGGTTCGGTGGATTTTGGGATCCGACCTACGTCCACGGACAAGAACAGGGTGGTACTTTTTATTACTCAAATACACTCCTCGGGCCTCTTCTTTGCTTTTACAAATCGAAGCTTGATGATTCTACTCCCTCACTCTTGTGATGATTTTCAGATGTCTTTTACACATGCTCTACCCTCCTATTTATAATAATACAGAAATCAGACTCCTATTTGCATAAGAAATCCTATTTGAACTCAATCTTCTCTTCTTGTAGGGATTCCTGATCCGGTATTGCCTTCTTCTTCCGTATTCCCTTTTGGATTCTGACTCCTTCTCCTTGTGAGAGTAGGATATCTTTCTTATCTTATCCACAAGAATGGGGTGCTGTTTTCTTGAACACGGCTCGTTGTCTGGTCGGTCTTCATGAGGTCGGCCATGATAATCTTTTGTGCTGATAGTGTTTCTGCCGACCTTATAGTGATCGGTCATCCGGACCAAAGTGGTCGGTCTTCACATGTTGTGGTCGGGTCGGTTACATGATCTCATCTAGTCAAGGAATTACCCTTTTGCCCTTGTCGTACTGTCTTAAATGTTGTAGCGCCTGAAAACACCATCAACATCTGTCCCCTAGTTCTCGGTTCCAACGAGTGTGCTAGTTGGTGCCGGGAACTATATAATAGTTTTGCTCTGTTTGGAGGTTGATCTGAGGTCGAGGCACGCTTTGTTGTCTCTTTTCCAGCGCCTTGTCTCGAGACACGCAACAGTCGCGTCCGCTTAAATGCCCATCAAATCAACTTTAGGGTTTCTTCTAAGTTCGACACTTGTCGAACATCCGACGGGTTCCCGCCAAAACCGATGGTGATGAGCGTCCCAGTCATGACTATAAGAAAACGAGGCTTTCACTGTTTCTATTTTTTTTCTTTTTGGCAATTTCTCCTTTTCTTCTGAAAACCTTTCTGTGGTCCGTCCAACTCCGTGCTCTCGAAGCTCAACCGTGGTCTTCTTCTTTTCCTTCGCTGTGCACATAAGGAACGGGCATCACCGCACCGTATAACCTCCTGCTTTTTGAGAAGAACAAGTAAGTCTTCTGAGCGACCTCTCCTCTTTTGTATGCTGTGATTCTGTTTGTTTATTTTGCTTAGGGAGAGAGAGATTGTGGTTTTGCTGGGTCTTGCTTTAGGGCACTTTTAGAGACTTCCTATCTAGTTTAGTGTGGAAACTGTGGGTGGTTCCTTATAGACTGATTCCCCTCTCTTCTCTGTTTTTCTGGGTGTCAGGGATGTCCGATAATAGTTCTTCCTCCAAAAGGCCTGCTAAAATCTCAACCTCCCCCGCTGAAGAGCTCTCCTCGGGCTCAGGGGCGCCTAGTGTAGAAGACCTCGATACTACCCCTACTGCTTCTGAGATCGAAAACGACTCCTACCATCAGAGGGTTCCTCGGAAGGACCCAGAGCCCGGTGAACTTGGATCGTCGGCTCTGGATATGAACCGTCCTTCAAAAATAACTGAGGACGACCTCGCCCTTCTCCGTCAGCGGTATAATATTCCGATAGACATCGCCCTTGACGCCCGGCCCTATGGATCGTGCCAGCCAACCTGACGAAGGCTCGGTGGCACTCCTTCCTATCTTCTTTGAGTGCGGGCTACGGTTGCCGATCCAGCCTTATTTTGCTTGGATGTTGGCTGAGATGGAAATCGCCCCTTGTCAGCTGAGTCTGAATAGTTGGAGAATTTTGGCCGGGCTGTACGCAGCTTGGCATCGGGCAGGGCTCGGGGAGCCCGCTTTTGAAGAGGTGAAGAGGGTTGTATCGTCTGAAGGCCAACCCAAAAGCTCATCATGGTTGGTACTATCTTTCTGCTTACAACAGCTCTGTGAACATCGTCCAGAAGCTCCCTGATTCCAATAAGAACTTCAAGGATCTCTGGTTTTGGGCTACCGGGAATGGGGACGGTCCTTGTTTTCAGATGAAGGGGGAGACCTTGGTGCCGGATATTTTCAGGGCGGGAGGTTAGGAGATCGATCTTTAGTTTCTCCTTTTTTTTTTTTTTTTTTTTTTTTGATTTTTCCCCTTTTCTTATTCTCCTTAGCCTGTTGGAGGGATGCTCCCAAAGTTTCCCACCAGGTCCGGCGGCGAGTATATTGGGCTCGTCGGTATGCCGCCCACTGGAGGGAGCTGGTAAATGACGCGGCTTTTGTTGAGTCTGGCCTTATTCGGGCTTGTCCCCACGGATGTCTCGGGTCGGATAGGTAGATGTCTGCTGTTTGTTTTGTCTTCCCTGTTTGTTTATCTTGATGTCTCTCTTCCTTTTTCTTCTTCTGTTTATATGCTCCGGTCCTGATTTCTCTTTTTGCTTTTGCTTTTTGTAGGCATGTCGAAAAGGCCAAAGTTTCTTAAAAAGTCGGAACTTCTCGGGCACAACCTGAATCTGCTGGGAAGGTGCCTCAAGGACAAGTCCAAACGGGTGTTCGGGGATTATCCTCCCCTCCTGGTGTGCAGTCATCGGGATCTGCTCGTCTTGCCAGTCCGCCGAAGCTTCTCAGGAAGAGGAGGCGTCAGTTGGGACCGAGGAGACCGAGTTAGCTCAAGAGGGAGAAGAGGAGGAGGGCTGCTCCGGTCAAGAGGAAGGATGTCCGTAGGGGAAAGAAGTCATCTGAAGGCTCTTCCAAGAAACGGAAGGGCTCTGTGGTCCTCGGGGCGGATGACTTGGGAGAAAGCATCCGGGAGGCTACTTCACACTTAGTGCCGGCTTTCAATGAATTGGCCGAGGTGATTCCCCCGGGGGAGGTTTCGAGGTATGAGGATATATCTCCCAAGGCATTGTGACTGAGATGAGTTCTCAGATGGCAAAGGTATTTTTACTTTCCTTCTCGGTTTTTGGGTCTTGGTCATTTTTACTTTATGTCTTGACTCCCTTTTCCTTTTTGTGTGCAGGCCAACTACCTCATGGCCAAGAATAAGGGTCTTCTTCTGACTCTGTTGTCCGAGGGTGGTCAGGCCCAGAGGCTTAAAATCGTCTCTCCGAAGTGGAGGCAAAACTGGCTGACCGGGAGGAGGGAGAGGTGATTAAGAATCATGAGGCGACCGCTATTGAGAATTTCAAAACGAACAAGGCTCTCAAGGCTGCCGCTGCGCTGGAAAGAAAGCTTGCTGATAATACCAGGGAGGACCTGAAGGTTGCCCAATCTGAGATTGGCGTTCTGAAGAGGAAGGTAGCAAGTGCTGAGGCCAAGTTGAAGAACAAAGACGAGGAGGTTGCACGGGCCCGAGATAGTCTTGAGAGGAAAGAGGCCGAGCTTGAGGAGAGGGAGACCGATCTTGAGGAGAGAGAGACCGAGCTTGGGAAGAGGGAGGCTGATCTTGAGGCCGAGAAGGAGGCCATCCGTCTTGAGGGAGTTGGCGACTGTGCCGAGATGATACCGATGGTGCTGCTGCTGCGAGTCTGAACATGGACCCTATTTATGCGGCCATCAGTTACTGCAAGGGGGATATTTCCGAGGAGGAGTTTCGGAAGTGGATCCCTCCCCCACCTGAGGAGGTGATGGATCCCGCCCCCATTTCGGTTGTTCCGGGTCCCGAGGCTCCTCATGAAGAACGACCGGAGGTTCCTGCCGCGGGCGAGGACTGCCTTGAGATCCATCCTCCTATCCCTGAAGCAGAGGTCTCCCCTGCTGCCGAGGTCGAAGCCGCAGCTCCTCCTCCTGATGCCGAGCGCTTCTCCCGCCATCTGAGCCAGCTGAGGAAGAGGTTCCTGCCCCTGTGTGCGGGCTGAATGAGAAAGGGTAACCCTACCGGGGCCCTATGTACACTTTAACTTTTTGTAATAACATTACAATTTGTATTTATACACATATATATTTATGTCTATTTATTTCTCTCATTTTTTTTTTATGCTTCTTGTTCCTAACAATTTTAAGGCTCATCAGGGGTCAGCATGAGCCGGAGGGGTCTAATTTGACCCCGAGCAGAGTGAGGCACTTGGACCCGGGGGAATGTTATGTCCCCAGTCCAGAGAGCTGACTTGGTGGGACGTACCTCGACCCCAAGCTGAGCGAAATACTTGGCTCTGGGGGAATATTACATCCTCAGTCCAAAGAAGCCGACTCGGTGGGACGTAACCCGACCCCGAGCTGAAAGAAAGACTTGGCTCTGGGGGAATGTTACATCCCCAGTCCAAAGAAGCCGACTCGGTGGGACGTAACCCGACCCCGAGTTAAAAGAAAGACTTGGCTCTGGGGGAATGTTACGTCCCCAGTCCAAAGGGCAGACTCGGTGGGACATCGCCCGACCCCGAGTTGTAAGAATCACTTGGTCCTGGGGGAATGTTACGTCCCCAGTCCAAAGGGCAGACTCGGTGGGACATCGCCTGACCCCGAGCTGTAAGAATCATTGGTCCTGGGGGAATGTTACGTCCCCAGTCCAAAGACAGACTCGGTGGGACATTGCCCGACCCCGAGCTGTAAGAATCATTGGTCTTGGGGGAATGTTACGTCTCCAGTCCAAAGGGCAGACTCGGTGGGACATCGCCCGACCCCGAGCTGTAAGAATCACTTGGTCTTGGGGGAATGTTACGTCCCCAGTCCAAAGGGCAGACTGGTGGGACATCGCCCGACCCCGAGCTGTAAGAATCACTTGGTCCTGGGGGAATGTTACGTCCCCAGTCCAAAGGCAGACTCGGTGGGACATCGCCGACCCCGAGCTGTAAGAATCACTTGGTCCTGGGGGAATGTTACGTGCCAGTCCAAAGGCAGACTCGGTGGGACATCGCCCGACCCCGAGCTGTAAAAATCACTTGGTCCTGGGGGAATGTTACGTCCCCAGTCCAAAGGCAGACTCGGTGGGACATCGCCCGACCCCGAGGCTGTAAGAATCCCTTGGTCCTGGGGGAATGTTACGTCCCCAGTCCAAAGGCCGACTCGGTGGGACATCGCCCGACCCGAGCTTGTAAGAATCACTTAGTCCTGGGGGAATATTACGTCCCCAGTCCAAAGGCAGACTCGGTGGGACATCGCCCGACCCCGAGCTGTAAGAATCACTTGGTCCTGGGGGAATGTTACGTCCCCAGTCCAAAGGGCGACTCGGTGGGACATCGCCCGACCTCGAGCTGTAAGAATCACTTGGTCCTGGGGGAATGTTACGTCCCCAGTCCAAAGGCAGACTCTGGGGGAATCGCCCGACCCCGAGCTGTAAAAATCACTTGGTCCTGGGGGAATGTTACGTCCCCAGTCCAAAGGGCCGACTCGGTGGGACATCGCCCGACCCCGAGCTGTAAGAATCACTTGGTCCTGGGGGAATGTTACGTCCCCAGTCCAAAGACAGACTCGGTGGGACATCGCCCGACCCCGAGTTTGTTTATCTCAGTGGCCTCGGCAGAACGAAATCCAGCCCCGAGCCGAAGTTTTTTGAATAGTCCCGGTGGTGGTTGTTTTTGCTTTCAAAGGATTTTGCCAGAAAATGAATTTTTATTCTTGCTTGGGGGCGTGCTGCCCTCTTTACAACAGTTGTTCCGATTCGGTGTTTTGCCCGGTTTCTGCAAAAAGAAAATAGAAGAAAGGAAAGTTGATTTTTACGGGAAGTACTTTCTTAACATTTCGGCGTTCCATGGTTTCTTCAACCTCGTGCCGTCCAGATGTTCTAGGATGTAGGCCCCTGGTCTTACTACCTCGGTGATTTTGTAGGGTCCTTCCCACTTGGCACCTAACGACCCTTCTTCTGGTCGTCGGGTGTTCAGAGTCACTTTTCTTAGCACTAGATCGCCTGTTAGAAAGGAGCGGGTCCGAACTCTCCTATTGTAGAAGCGGGCCATTCTCTGTTGGTAGATTGCTGCTCTTACTGCTGGCTGTTCTCTTCTTTCTTCGATCAGGTCGAGGTGGTTTTTGATAAGTTCTTCGTTCCGCTCGTTCTCAAAGTGGCGGACCCTGTGGGTTGATATTCCGATCTCTGCTGGGATGACGGCCTCACATCCGTATGATAGGGAGAAGGGTTGTCTCTCTCTGTTGAATCCTTGAAGGTCGTCCGGTGTGCCCACAGTACTTCCGGTAGCTCCTCGACCCATAGGCTTTTGCTTGATCCCAGTCGAGCTTTCAGGTTTGACTTGATGGTTTTATTGGTGGCTTCAACCTGCCCGTTTGACTTGGGATGGGCTGGCGAGACGAGTTTCAAAGTTATCTGGAGGTCTTCACAAAGTTTCCTGAATCCCCTGCTGTCGAATTGCTTTCCGTTGTCGGTGATGATTGCTTGGGGGATTCCGAACCGACATATTATATTTCTTTTCAGGAACTCTGTGGCCTTCTTTTCCGAGATGGTGGACAATGGCTCTGCCTCTACCCATTTGGTAAAGTAGTCTATGGCCACGATTGCATATTTTGCCTGACCTCGTCCTTTCGGCATTGGCCCTATGATGTCTAGCCCCCACTGTGCGAAGGGCCAGGGGCTGGATATGGTGGTCAGCTGCTCTACCGGCTGATGGTAGAGGTTGGTATTTTTCTGGCAACCTTCGCATTTCCGTGCTATCCTCACGCCATCCTGGTGCATGGTTGGCCAGTAAAACCCTTGCCTCAAGGCTTTGAAGGCGATTGATCTTCCCCCGGCGTGGCTTCCGCAGATGCCTGCGTGAATCTCCCTGAGCACGTAGTCTGCTTCTTCTGGTGCTAAGCATCTTAGGAGGGGTACGGTGTATCCTCTCCGGTAGAGTACTCATTTAATCAGGGAAAACTTGGTGCTCTTGAACTTCAGCTTCCTGGCCTCCTTTTTATCTTTAGGGGTTTCTCCTGTTTCCAGATATCTCCTGATCGGCTGCATCCATGAATCTTTGCCTTCTTCTTCTAGTACATCTACCTCTGTCTCCCCTATGCTTCTTTCTCGGAGGTATATAAGAGGGATTACCCTGGGGTTTTCTGTCCTCATTGAAGAGGCGAGTCGGGCTAGGGAATCTGCTTCGCAGTTGTCTTCTCGTCCGACCTGTTCGAAGAGTACGTTTCCCACTTTCTCCACCCATTTCTTCACTTCGGGCCAGGTAAGCTACCATGGCTGGTTCTCTGGCTTGAAAGTCCCCTTTCAGCTGTTGTATTGCTAGCTGAGAATCACTCCTGATCACTACGTTGTGGACCCCTACTACCGTACATAGCCTTAGTCCGGCCAGTATTGCCTCGTACTCTGCTTCGTTGTTTGTAGTTTTGAAGGCGAATTTGAGGGCGAGCAGTTATTTCTCTCCTCCCTTTTCACTTTTTAGTGCTACCCCTGCTCCGTAGCCGTGCGAACTTGCGGATCCGTCTACAGCATTTCCCACGTCCCACCTGTCTTCTTCCGGCCAAGACCTGTGGTTCCGTGAGTTCTGCTATGAAGTCCGCTAAGGCCTGCCCTCTTATTGCTGTTCTTGGGAGGTAGGAGATGTCGTGCTCGCTTATTTCTACTGACCACTTCATCAGTCTCCCTGAGGCCTCTGGTTTTTGCAAGATTTGTCTCAGGGGATAATCCGTGTATACCTTGATAGGATGGGCCTGAAAGTATGGTAGTAACTTCCGTCCGTGCCGCAGTGATCAGGGATAGGGCAATGAGTTCGTGCATGGGGTATCGAGTTTCTGCGTCCAGCAGGGCTTTACTGACATAGTAAACCGGTTTCTTGGACATGGTCGGTCTCTTGTACCAGTGCCGAGCTTACTGCGTGCTTTGAGACGGCCAGGTATAGATACAGTGTCTCCCCTGGGAGGGGTTTGGCTAGGAGAGGGGGCTGTGCCAGGTATTGTTTTAGGTGCTGGAAGGCTTCTTCGCACTCAGGTGTCCAGTCGACCCCTTTTTGAGCTTTTTTGATGACTTTGAAGAAAGGATGGCACTTGTCGGTTGCTCGCGAGATGAACCGGTTGAGTGCGACGATCCTTCCTGTAAGGCTTTGTACTTCCTTAACTGTCCGGGGCGATTTCAGGTCTAGCACGGCTTGTATCTTTTGCGGGTTCGCTTCAATACCTCGTGAACTTACCATGTAGCCCAGAATTTTTCCTGAGGCTACCCCGAATGCACACTTCTCTGGATTGAGCTTTAAACTGTGTTTCCTCAGGAGTTCGAAAGTTTTCTTCAGGTCGGCCACATGGTCTCTTGGTTCTCCGGACATTGTTATCATGTCGTCGACATATACCAGCATGGTTGTGCCGATGAGCGGTTTGAAGATTTTGTTCACCAGTCTCTGGAAAATCGCCCCTGCATTCTTCAATCCGAAAGGCATTACTTTATAACAGTACAACCCTTGGTCAGTGATAAATGTGGTCTTCTCCTCGTCCGCAGGTGCATCTTGACTTGATTGTATCCCGAGAAAGCGTCCATGAAGCTTAACAGCCCTTGGCAGGCTGTTGTGTCTACCAGTTGGTCTATATTTGGGAGGGGAAAGCTGTCTTTTGGACATGCTTTGTTGAGGTCGGTGAAATCTACGCACATTCTCCACTTTCCGTTAGATTTTTTCACCAATACCACGTTGGACACCCATTCTGGGTATTTTACTTCCCGGATGAAACCGGCTTTCAGCAATTTTTCCACCTCGGTTGCTATTGCTCTGCACCGCTCCTGGTTGAATTTTCTCCTCTTCTGTTTTACTGGTTTGTGTAATGGGTTCACTGCTAAGCGATGACTTACGAATTTTGGGTCGATCCCGGGCATGTCATCGTGTCCCCATGCAAAAACGTCGAGGTACTCTTGTAGACATTCCAACAAGTCTTTTCTTAGGGCCTCGTCTAGACTTCCCCCTATTCTTATGCTTTTCTTTGGCCCGAATAGTTTTACTTCTTCTAATTCTTCGACTGCTCCGAGCCGTGCAGCTTTATCGGGCCGGGGAGCAGGGTCTTTCCTCGTGTTCTTGTCGTCCTCGTCTCTCTGTCTCTTCTTGTTGCCTCATTCCACGCATGGGGTCTCTCGCGAGAAAGTGGCAAAATAGCTGCGGGCTATCTTCTGGCTTCCGCATATGATCCCGATCCCTTCCCGTGTGGGGAAATTCAATTTCAAGTAATAACAGGACATTGCGGCCTTGGTTTTCATCATGAAGGGGCGGCCGACAATGACTTGATAACTGCTCATGCAGTCTACTACAGTGAAGTTTATCATGATTGTTCGGGTTTTGGGGGCAGCCCCGATCGTCATTGCTAGTTGAATTCTTCCCAGCGGGACGACCGTTGAACCCCCGAAACCGTACAGGGGGGTGCTGTCCTTGGTTAGAGCTGTGTACTCTACCCCCAGGCTTTCCTAAAGTTTCTTTGGAAATTATGTCTACCGCGCTCCCGGGATCCACCAAGATTCTGTCCACTTCTGTGCCGCCGATTGTTGCTTTGATTATTAGTGCGTCGTCATGGGGGAAACTTACCCCCTGAGCGTCTTCATCGGTGAACATAATGGGTGTCGACCGATTTCCTCATGGGTTTGGGATTTTTTCTGTTTTCAGCACCTCTGTCCCCCGTGCTCGGCTGTAATTCTTCTTTCTCGACCGGTTAGAGTCCCCGGCCAGCGTTGCCCCTCCTGCGATGACGTTCACCTCTCGATTCCTTGCCCTTTGTCTGGCGGCCATGATCTCGTGGTCGATGTAATTGTTCAGGTACCCGTTCCGGGCCAGGTCCTCCATTTGTTCCCGCAGGTCCTTGCATTCATCGGTTGTGTGCCCTTTTAGATTGTGGTGGGCAGGCAGTAGGATCTTTTGTTTTTTCTGTCTGGGGGAAACCTCCTGAGGTCGGGCTCTATTAAGAGGCCTTTCTCCCGTATCTCCATGATGATTTCCCCTGGCGGCTTGCTTAGGAGAATATACGCTTCCTCTCGGACCACATGGTTTACTTGAGTTGCGAGCCCTTTTCCTTGATCCTTTTGTGCCATTGGCTTGAACTCTTTGGGTCTTGGATTGAACTTCCGGAATTCTCTTTCCGGTCGCCAATGGTCTTCTCTCCTTGTCACCCTTTCTCTGGCGGTTGTCCCTCTCCGGGATACTTTTTCCTCGCTTTCTAGTAGTACGTACTTCCTGGCTATCTCCAGTGCGGTAGCGTAGTCTGGTGTCTCATGGATCCTCAGGTGGGTCCACAGTTTCCCGACTCTTAGGGCCCCTTTCAGACTTTCCAGGGCTTCTTGGGATTCGTACCCTCCGACCTCGAGTACAGTGTTGTGATACCTTTCAATGAAGCTTTTCAGTGTTTCGTCGTCTCCTTGTTTCATGAGCCTTAGTTCTCCTATTGTTTTTTTAGGGGTGCAGGCTCCTTTGAAGTGCCGGATAAACGACTTCTTAAGTTGGGAGAAGCTCTGAATGCTCCCCGGGGCCAGACTTCTATACCATAGGATGGCAGGCCCACCTAAAGTTAAGGGAAATACTTTGCATATGGCGTCGCCCGTTACTCCCTGTACTTCCATCAGGAGGACAAAGTTTTCGATGTGGGATTTTGGGTCGGAGTGGCCTTTGTATGGTGCCATGGTCGGCATGTTAAATCGCTTCGGGAACTGTGCTGACCTTATCTCTTCCGTAAGGGGAGACCCCTCTTCCTCGCCTCGGTGTCTCCCGCGCCGGTCTTGAGGCCTTCTCCCCATCTGGTCCTCTCTTTTCTCAACCAAGACTTTATTTCACGGGTTGTGCCCCCGTGTCGCCTTCTGTGTCCTTCTGTTCACCTGTCGTTCCGGGCGTGGCGTTCTTTAAGCCCGGGGGTCTCCTGTACGTCTTCGTTGTACTTTCTATCTTCCCTCTCGGAGCTGTAAAATCTGTCGGAGGAGGGGTCGGGTGATTGTTCCTCCCCTTCTTCTTCCCATGTGTCTTCTGATCGTGGCTCTCTTCCTACCACTTCAGATCTTATCCCATAGGGGCCTCTCTTTCTGGGTCCCTCGTTTTCGCTTACATCTACTATTCTTTTCCCTCTTTCCCTCTCTTTCCTCCTCTGTCCGGTCCCGGTTTCAGTTTTCTCGTTGTTTACTCCTTCCATTCTTTCTAGTTGATCCATCATAGACCTCATGCTATCTTCCATTTTTTTCATCCAGTCCATTGCCGGACCTCCTGGTTGGTGATTTCCGCCCTCCGCCATTTGTCTTATCACGTGAACTGCTTTTTGTGAAGTTCCCCATAGACGGCGCCAACTGTTGACGGCTGATTTTGGTCTCGGGGTAATATGGGAATATCACCTCCGAGGTAATCCTCCTTCAACGGTGAATTTGTTTGGTTATGGGGGACCAAAAGAAAATTTAGCGGGAGACGGGAAAACACACCAATCGACAAAGAGATTTAACGTGGTTCGGTGGATTTTGGGATCCGACCTACGTCCACGGACAAGAACATGGTGGTACTTTTTATTACTCAAATACACTCATCGGGCCTCTTCTTTGCTTTTACAAATCGAAGCTTGATGATTCTACTCCCTCACTCTTGTGATGATTTTCAGATGTCTTTTACACATGCTCTACCCTCCTATTTATAATAATACAGAAATCAGACTCCTATTTGCATAAGAAATCCTATTTGAACTCAATCTTCTCTTCTTGTAGGGATTCCTGATCCGGTATTGCCTTCTTCTTCCGTATTCCCTTTTGGATTCTGACTCCTTCTCCTTGTGAGAGTAGGATATCTTTCTTATCTTATCCACAAGAATGGGGTGCTGTTGTCTTGAACACGGCTCGTTGTCTGGTCGGTCTTCATGAGGTCGGCCATGATAATCTTTTGTGCTGATAGTGTTTCTGCCGACCTTATAGTGATCGGTCATCCGGACCAAAGTGGTCGGTCTTCACATGTTGTGGTCGGGTCGGTTACATGATCTCATCCAGTCAAGGAATTACCCTTTTGCCCTTGTCGTACTGTCTTAAATATTGTAGCGCCTGAAAACACCATCAACAATAATCAAGAAAGACAGCTGCTTTATGTCAAAGAGTAGAGACAGCTTTAATACAACGCCACAACCCACCAACAAGCCTTCACGCCTAGCAATATCTTTGAAACGCCACTAATCTTGCCAAATCTTAGATAAGTTGATTTCATCAAATAAGGAGAATTCATTTCTTAAGAAAATTTTCGGCCGTAGCCATTTCTTTAAGAAGAAATTTTGAAAATATCACAGTTGTATCGAAGAAGACATGATTTACACATTATATTGTACAAGGCAAATATACTAAAATACCATTAAAAGTAAAAAGACTAAAATGTCTCAAAACTATCCAATGACTATTTAAAGTGCAAGCCCTTAATAATTATTTCCTAACTAAGACAAATATCCAAGTAAGATATTTGTGTAAGTTGACAACTTGTAAAAGCTTACCAAAGTTAACAAAAATGGTTACCATCATTATAAAGATAAAATGCAAAAAGCCAATAATGGTCGTAATTTTTCCCAAAATGACCAAATTATCCTCCTTGTATAAAAATCTCCAAATTTCGTGGCCTTCATGTATATAAGCCTAATGATGTGTTTTGAAGCCCATTAAGTCTTGCCTTGGACTTGAAGATTGAATGCAAATTAGCCCAAAATATTCCCAATTGAATTCTGACGTTAAGGACTTTCTGGAGGGTACCCTAGATCGTATCAGTCATTTTATTTTGTTAGGATGTGGATTGATTTCAAATGAGGATACTGAGATATTTATGTAGTTATTTCTGACGTGGATGTCATGTATGTCTGGTTCTCCTCCCATCAGAGTCATTACATACTAGGACAAAGTAATGAAAAAGGCAATTGACATGGTTTTTTCGAATACTAGGCATCGATTGTGTTTATGGCATATTTTGAAGAAGGTGCTTGAAAATTTAAGGCATATAAACATTATGAGGCCATTATGTAAATGTTGCATTGTGTGTTTATGATTCATAGAGCCTTGTTGAATTTGAGAAAACTTGGCTTGATATGTTGGTGAAATATGATTTGAGTATTAATCCATGGCTAAGTGGTTTATATGAGGAGAGACATTGTTGGGTCCATGTTTTGTAAAAAAGTTGTATTGGGAGTAACGAAACAACTGTTATTGGCTAAGGAAGTTGTAGCAACAATATGGTATACTTCTGATGAGACCAAAATCATACATGATCCGTTCCACCTTGTCGAAGGAAATAGTCTGCAGTTTTTAAGAAACCTAAACAAAAGACAAAAATGATTTCATTAAGTACAAATGTTGAGGTAAGCTTCTTATGTTAATGTAATTAAGTTTACTTTTAATAAATATTTTAAAAGTATTTTTTTTTTTTTTTTATTTGTAGGTTTCATAGATATCCAAATCCAATCCACTGTCTTCTCAAGTAGATATTGTATCCCAAACACAAAATAGCAAAGTGGTTACGGTAAGTTTTGTGTAGTTTATTTATTTATTTACCGTATGTGAGGATATATATTATTTTTTAATATGATCATTAATATAAATTATCATTAATTATTTGATTAGGTACCTATGTTGTAATTGGCACCAATACTTATCCATAATTTCCATTTGAAACTTGCACAGTAAGTAATGGTTATTTTTCGATATGTTATGTCTATATATTATTTAAGAAATTAATAACATTATTTTTATTTCAGTTTACTTGGCGAGATATTTATTCATTGTGATTTGAAGTTGTCGTTATAATTTGTGTAATAAAACATGTCTAGAAAATCTTTATTTATTTATTCATACTTTAATATGATGAAAATTCATTACAGCTTTGGGCAATTGAGTTCAGATTAAGCAATAACCACAACTTTAAAAGTAAACTACTTGAGCAATCACATGAACAATCCATAGTTTATATAAATATAATTAAACACTAGTTAAAACCAATTAACAATATCATAAGCAACAAGTTTCTTTCCTAATCTTAGCAATATCTCGATGAAAGTTATAATTGAAAATTAATACATGTAGATGCTGGTTTTCGCCCGAGTCTATAATCGAGATTTCGTAGAAGGGCACTGGCGATCCTACAAAACAAAGAAGGTAGGGTGAGCGTGGAGATACTACCCACCGGTGTGGTGGGTGCCGTAGGCACTCCGATGCCCAAGTCAGCGATGAAAATGAGATGCTAACACCGTAGAAAGAGGAGCAAGGTCAGGTATTACCTTGATCCCCGTGAGCTGCCGTGAGGGCGGTAGGTGGGAGGTGCTGAGAGCAATGGAGAAAGTATAGTTCAACAGTGGGTTGAAGCGCTTGAGGCTGATATCCCTCCTCAGGGAGCCTCGTTTCCTCTATATACATGCTCCTGTAACGTGTGCCTTTATTGCCCTTTGATTGCTCGTCCGCTGGGTCATGATAACGGTCGACTTCATGAGGTGTAATTACTGCGTTTTGCCCGTTGTAGGCTGGAACGGATAGGCGTTACGTGGGCTAACCTTTGGATGATCTTACGGTTAAGGGCGTTGGTGTTCGTTGGGCCTGGGCCTGCACTATGTCTTTGGGGTTTGGTTTAGGAGTTTCGGGGGTGCATTTAGTGGTGGTCTTGGAGCAAAATGTCGAAATTACCCTCGGGCCAAATTTGGCCCGTACAGTTTGTCCCATACTCTCTAAGTCAGGGAGTCCATGGCTTGGAGAGTAATCGCAGGTCGTGTCGCCTGAATCGAACTAGGAGGGTCTTCATCGAAGACCGTAATGTTTGGTTTTCTAGGTCAAACCAAGATCATATTAAGCTATGAAATGTGCGAATACAACAAAGTAAAGTTGCGGAAATACTCACTTTGATCGGCTTTGCGATGCGAAGAACAGAAAACTTTTGCTCCATGGATGAAGCTCTTGGCCATGCCCATACTTTGTGCTCCTTGTGTTGTCTTCAAGCTCCAAGCTTTGATTTGAGATTCCATGCTCATAAATGGGTTTCCCTATCAACTTTGTAGGACTCCTTTAGTGTGCTAGCACTTGGAAATTTTGCCACAAAATTTCCCTAAAGCTTTTTGTTGCTCTCGGCAATGGAAGAAAAATGGAGAAGAAAAATGGTTTCAAAAACCGTGAGGTGGAGAGGAGAGAAGATGAAGTGTGTTGGTTGTTTTTTTGATTTCAAAAATCAAATACAAAAAATCAATTACCAAATTCAAAAAAGGTACAAGGCATTAATGCCTTCCAACAACTCACATCACTCACAAAAGTGACATCCATCACATCACTCAAAGTTGATGTGACTTATATCACAAGAATGACTAATGATGTGACGCGTGATGTGACTTGTGGGCCCCACTTGATTCAAAATGCGAGTGGGCCCGCAAACACTCCCGGGCTCGGGTTCGCTAATTCCGAATTAACGAATTTTCCGTTGCGACGTAATTAAATCAAATTTAATTAAATAATTATGCCTAGTAAAATTACTATTCACGTCGCTAACGAATTAATTCTAAATTAACTCGTTTGTCCGAATTAAAATCCAATTTTAATTCCGCGTCGAAATCTAATTTCGTATAATATATCGAATATATTATTTTATCGATTAATTCCAAATTAATCGTTCTCTCTCTTTAAATAATATTTTATCCCAGATAAAATATCTCCGTAATTAATCATAGATTAATTTTCTCTCTCTCTATTAATTAATCCCACATTAATAATGTGCGAGTCATACGTCATCGGTGAATCTTCGGGAAGCGACCCATGAGATCCCCGGATATGTTGGCAGTAAATCCGATCGTCGGACTTTCCGAACACGTATGTACCTAGTACTACGTTTTTACCGATTTACAAGACATGGTTGGCTTCTAGCAAAACACCGTGCCTACCCAATTCTCCATCGATAATACTACGACTATGGATGTTTTAATGATTAAACCTTCATGGATTGATATTGTCTCATATCTTATCAATCCGGAACTAATCATATGGACTTTTATCATTTATATATCCCGGTAATCTAATTACAAATGATAAAAGAGCAATTTGCTTTGTCACATAGTTAATTTGTACAACAACACCATGTTATGTACAAATAGTGATGCTATTGGTCATAATTGTCCAAAAATCTCCCACTTGGCCTATAGCCAATCACTCAAGTGTCTTACACTTGAACTATGTACGGGTCGCTCAAACTTCTGCTGAGAAACTACTTTCGTCAGCGGATTTGCAAAGTTATCATCTGATGCGATTTATTCGATCATCACATCGCCACGATGTATGATCCGAATGAATCAGATGAATAGTTGAAGTATATACTTGGATCGTTGATGAGACCATTAATTCTTTAGCCTGTGCTATAGCCTAGCTCAGCTGCTAACAGAACTACTCCTAATCCAATTAGGATTATATGGATCCAAATTGCTTCTATTGCTGCCTCAGTTGCAATAATATTCCGCTTTTGTTGTTTATTCGGCAATAATATCTTGCTTGGAAGATTTCCAGCTCACTGTTCCGTTATTCAAACTATATAGTACCATTATTACGACTTATAGTCGTTATTTTTGGTTAGGAAACTTGCATCAGTGAACCCAGTCACTTCAAGTTCTCATTCTCCATAGTCTAAAACAGCATCCTTAGTTCATCTAAGATATATAAGGATGTTCTTAACATCAATCCAGTGATCATCACTTGGATTGGCCTGATTGTGACTTCATATGCTCAAAGCATATGAGACACCAGGTCACGTACATATCTTTTAATGTACGAGTTCTCAAAGAGTGCCAACAACTTTTAGATCTATCCTAGTAGATCTTTATTCCTAGAATAAAGATTGTTTCTCCCAAGTAGCCTACGGAGAATTTTCATGAAAGCCAAGCTTTCACCGATTATTTTATGGGAATGTCATTTCCAAGAAATGATATATCATCATTATGTAGGACAATCACTGTCAGTGCCGCTCCCACTAACCTCCTTATATACACAAGAATCATATTTTCATTTTGAATTAAATCATATACCATTATGATTACATCAAAACGATAGTTCCAAGAACTCAATGCTTGCTTCAATCCATAAATGGATTGAATTAACTTGCAAACCTTGTTTGTTCGTTTTGGTACGACAAAACCATCAGGATGTTGTAAACATCCTCCCAAAGGTTTCCGTTTAGGGAAAGCGATTTTGACGTTCAGCTGCCATATTTCATAAATGAAACATGCAGCATTAGCAAGCATTATCCAAATGGATTTAACCATGGCAACAAGTAAAAGGTTTCGTCGTAATCGACACAATGTTGATAACGATACCTTTTCGCTACAAGCCTAGCTTTGTACGTTGGTATGTTGTCATCCATGTATGTCTTCCTTGAAGACACATATAGTACCAATAGGCACATTGCCTTCCGGTACAACAACCAGTGTCCAAACTTGGTTGATATACATGGAATCCATTTCGGACATCATGACACTTTGCCATAATAGGAGTCGATACCTTGTATCACTTCCTCATACGTAGTCAGTTCGTGTTCCTTAATAAGATTGACATCTTTATGAGGTGAGATCAGAAACCCATACCTCCCAGGTTGTTTTCTGACTCTCTCTGACTAACACAGTTTTTGTGTATTCGAAGATTGTGGTACAGTTTCATCCTTGATGAACTGTTTGTGTTCTATTAAGGAATCGGTGCCTGGAATAGTATTACTCCGATTTTCATCGAGTTTTACTTTCTTCCCACTTACCACTGCATATAGGTATTCCTCTTAGGAAAACCGCATGGCGAGCAACAATTATATTGTTCTCTAGTTAGTTGTATAAGTATTATACTTTGGTTTCCTTAGGATAACCCACAAATTTGGCACTTATCCGATTTGGGTTTTAGTTTGGTATCATCCAAACATATGCCCAACATTCCCAAATCTTCAGGAATGAGAAAACCCAGTTTCTTTCCTGTTCATATCTAATATGAAGTCTGTTTAACAGATTTTTATGGAACCTTATTCAAAATAAATTTTGCACTGTTTAATGCGTATCCATAGAAGGAAAATGGTAGCTCAGAGCGACTCATAATTAACCTTACTATGTCCAACAAAGTTCGGTTTCTCTGTTCGGACACACCATCTAATTGAGGTGTTCCGGGAGGAGTCCTCATTGAAAGAATACCATACTCTTTCAAGTAATTGAGAAACTTATTGCTTAAGTATTTTCCACCATGGTCTAACCGTGACAGTTTAATACTTTAGTCGATCTGTTTGTCTACTTCGTGTCCAAAACTCTTTGAATTTATCAAAAGTTTTCGATTTATGTTTCAAAAGAAACACATAACCATAATGCGATGCCACATCCGTAAAGGTCACGAAATGTTCATATCCACCTCTAGCCTAGCTAGATATGGGCCCACTTATGTCACTATGAACGAGGGCTAACAGATTGGTGGCACTTGTACTTTTACCAAGTAAAAGGTGTTTTACGCACTTTGCCTAATAAACTAGATTCGTAGACATTATTTGAATAGAATCAAATTCGTCCTAGTACCCATTCTTCACAAGTGTGGATATACGAGTCTTGTTTATGTGTCCCAGACAACAATGCCATAAATAAGTCTCATCTGATTCATTTAGTTTGAGCTATTTGTTTGTCATGTTATACGTTTGAGATTTATTTATATTCAAAATATAAATACTGTTATTCACATCTAATCTGCTTATCTCAATATCATCTTTATAAAATAAAACACTTTAGTGTTCTAGAATATAAAGGTATATCCGCAACGGATTAAACTCTGATATAGATATAATGTTTCTAGTCAAACTAGGTACATTATAATAGTTTCATAATTTAAGTACATACCCAAAGGGTAGTTCCTAAACTTAGGATTCTACGGTTAAAACAGCGACTCTCGTCCCGTTTCCGATTCGCATGTAAATCTCAATTGAAGTCAGTATCTTTCTTATCAGCAGATTCTGCACATCAGTACATATATATGTACCACATCTAGTATCAAAATCCAATTTTAAAACTAATAGTGAACATGTTTATGACAAACATGCTTGAAGCCGGAGCCTTGCCCCTCTTCACTTCCTTCATGTCTGCCTTGTCCATACGGCAGTCACGCTTCCAGTGACCCTGTTTGCCAAAGTTTAGGCAGACATCTTGGGATATGTCATTTGTCTTCCTAGAAGACCGTTGTAGGCACTGCATTTTTGCATATAAGTCCCTATGATGAGTCTCATTTGGAGACACTACCTTTTAAGTCACGGAGGCCACGAGAAGCGGACATCGGAAGGGGGAATTCAGAATAAACAAGGTTCACTGTTTTTGTTCGTGCTGCGTTCGTGTATATGTTCGAACGCCAAACGGATTACGGGCGTTCGTGCCGCGTTCGAGGAAGCATTCGAACGATGTCGGTAATTCTGGTTTTGCTTCTAGCCTCACATTAAGCCCAATTCGCCCAAACCTTGGCCCACACGCCCAAGCCCACTTAAAACAAATATTTAACACATGGTGAAATCAAAACAAATCTAAAAATCACATACCAAATTAAAATAAACATTAAAATCAATCAAATATTTTAATTCCTTAATTAAGATATTCACCCGTTCGAACGCGTTCTCGAATGCTACGCGAACGCACACGCACTTCCTTAGTCTTATCATGCATCGGGTCTGGTTCCGTTCGAACGCGTTCTCGAACGCTATACAAACGCGAACCTTCTGTTTAACATTTGAACGCGTTCTCGAACGCTACGCGAACGCACACGCACTTTCTTAATCTTATCATGCATCAGGTCTGGTTCCGTTCGAATGCGTTCTCGAACGCTATACGAAAGCGAATCTTCTGTTTACCGTTCGAACGCGTTTCCAAACGCTACGCGAACGTGCACCCACTGAACTAAGTCTGTCTCATCATATTTCATGCACAACTGCCTTTTGGATGATCTCCCTTGCATTATGTTGCCAACCATATTATTTGTATTCCTGCATTCACCCATTCGATGTGTTCTTTGGATGATATTCAAGCATGATTAGGTTGTTCTTAGTTTTCCCTATCATATGATTGAGAAATATTCATGAGATTGCCATGTGATGTTGCATGTTGTGATGAACTTGTTGATGTATGCATGTGAATTTAGAAGCATGATACTCTTGGAAATAAGTGTTACTTAAACCTGATTAAATTATTACATAAATCCTTTCATTACAAGTGACATAAGTAAGGGACCATTCCGAACCCAAACGGTTTGAGGTCTTCCCTTGCGAGGGGTGAGTGCGGCCTTAAATCTCATTTTATCGGTTCACACCGGGTGGCGACTCCATATTCTCTGGTTTAGTCCCCTGTGGCTACTCCGTACTCCCGACCGGGCCGCGAGCCCGGGACAACATGCGTCGTCCAGTTCCTGTGTTCCCACAGTCTGGCGACTCCACTGGGGATAGAGAATTGGCCCCGAAATATTGTCTTGTAATGTTTGGATTTATGTTCCAATTGACCGTGTCTATAGTGGATAAAATGAGGGTTTAATCAAAGGCATTTTGAGGCTAGGTAATGGTTTGGTGTCTTCCTTCACTCACTACTTTCTAGAAGGAAAATCTGTGAAGGCACCTAGATAGCCATCTACTCGTAGGCTATTGTGATGGACTAATTTGGAGGACTCGTTGTTTATTCCTGACACCAAGCGATAAGAGCCTAAGAGGCTTGGGTATTTAAGTGAGCCTCGCTCCACCTTCCCTCTGGGGAATCTACAACGGGAAATCCATTTGACAGTCAGTCACACACCATAGCTCATTGGCACGTACCTTAGTGTATAAAAAAGGGTGTGCTCACTTGGTTGCTCGAACCCTTGATTGGGGAGACCTAGTTGTGGGCCATCCTTCACCGATGAGAGCCTTTGTCTATACTTCTGCGAACCCACCCATAGACCGGGGTTGTATGGTTAAAGTAACAATTATTTCCTTGAGTATGTGCTTGTGGACCATCCTCATTTGGATGCAGTTGGACTATTGTCAGAAATGCGAACTTGCTAGGCCATTTAAACTGGGGCGAGTTCGTACCTTATGACCATTGGGCCCAAAGCCTCTGAAATGTTGATGGGCCATTCTGTAGAAATTATTACTCTATGATTACATTATCATTCTTTTATGCTTGTGTTTGGGAACATCATCGTTTGGATCCATTTGGACCAAAGGCTTCTAAGTGTTGATGGGCCACTTTGTGCTTGTGTTCAGAACATTACCATTTGGATTTAGTTGGGCTCCTTGCCATAAGATGTGAACTCGTTGGGCCATTTAAACTGGGACGGGTTCACTCATATGACAGTTAGCCCAGAAGCTTCTAAAATGATAATGAGCTGATTTGTTTGAAGATTTTAGTTGATTCAATATGTTATATATGTTACATGCATCTCATGCACCCCCATGCATACATATATCATGCTAACCCTTGTGTTAAAAAAGCCATCATAAATTCCCGTTGGGTTAGGGAAGAGAGAAGACTCACTAAAAGACCGGTAAAAAATATGAGTACATCCGATAATGAAGTATCCCGAAAAGATCAGTTGGAAAATGGTTTCGCCAAGATTACTGAACAATTGCAAGCCTTGACTACTGCCATGACAGATATGGCTGTGCCCCGTGCTGGGGGAAACTCTGAGAATGTAAGATGTGAGGAGCCTCCGAATGGGTTGGGGGATGATATCCCTACTTTTGATGATGACATGACAGAGTATGCAACAGGCAAAGTGATTGGGTCTCAAGCAGTATTTCAGAAGCTTCGGGATCAGGTTGAAATAGTTACCCGCAAAATGAGGGGTAAACATGAAGAGTTGTTAGATTATGAGGAATGACCTTCGGAGAACAGCTGCCAACTCATTTTAAAATGCCCGACATAGCCAAGTTTAATGGGAATGGAGACCCGAGAGTCCATCTGCACCAATATGTCTCAGTCATGAGTTCAGTGGGCCTATCACAGCGCCAGGTCCAAAAGATGTTTGGGATGTCACTTGAGGGGGCACCTGTGGTTTGGTATCATAGCCTTGAGAAGAAGGTTAAAGAAGATTGGACTGATGCTTTTCTGAAGCAGTATGTTACAGACTTAGAGATTGACTTGTCACTCCATGATTTGGAGAACACTAAGCAGAAGCCAGAAGAAAGCTTCAAGGAGTATGTAGACCGCTGGAGAAGCCAGCTTCTGAAGATGCAGAATCGGCCCTCTGAGAAAGACCAGATCAAAATGATCATCAAGGGTACTAAGCCCTCCATTTATGGTAAGCTGCGGAGGATGACTTCGATGATTACGGATTTCCGATAATTGAGGGAGACGGTTATGGATATTGAAGAAGAAGAGGCTGAAAACAGAAAGTTCTATGGCCAGAATAGAAGGAATATTGAGGGACCTTCAAGGACCAAGCCCGCTACCGCTGATGTCACTGCCATCAAAAGCAGGCGATTTTCCAACCTTGGTAAGCCTCTTTCAAGGGTGTTTGAAAAGCTGAAGGCGCAAGGACTTCTTGAACCCTTAGAGGCTAAACCAATTCCAAACCCTGTACCACCCAACCTTGACCTAAGCCTGTATTGTCACTTCCATCGGAGAAGGGGTCACGAAACTGATAGCTTCACCCGCCTTAGGCATGAGATCCAAAACCTCATTGACTCACACAAAATACCTGACCCAGAAAGAGAACAACCCAACGCACACATAAATCCCCTACCCAACTACATGATCAACTCTGGCCTACCCGAAACCATTGTCCTCCAAACTCTCAACCACTCAGCTTCATTCATAGGAATATGGGATGACAACGGTGGAGAACCATAGGCCAATGAATAAGGCAATACTGCGAATGATGAAGTTATTCCTCCTAGTTTATTTGATCCTGCATTTTTAATAAAGGCATTGATTTTGTCTCTTCGTTCGAACCTTTTCTTAATGATAATAAAGACGTTCATTTTGCTTACTTGCCTGAATCTCTTCCTTTCAACCGGCAACATGAGTATATTTGAGAAAAGCATTCAACCTTGGTACTATAAAATTCAGTGATGTTTAGAACACGGGGAATTCCCGAAAGCAGCAAGCAGAAAAGATATGGTGGTCATTCAGAAATTGAGAAATGGGGCAGTGAGACTATCAGACTTGGAAGGGAATGAGTTCACCGAGCCGATTAAAGTGGAAAGGTTGAAGCAGTACTTTGCCTGAGGAAGAATTGGCGGAAGACCTAACCCAACGGGATAAGAAACTCATTCATGCATGCATGCATACACGTAACATACTTTGCATTCTTTTGTGTTTGTTTTGCTTTGTATTCACAGGTTTTGAAGCAGAAAGAGAGAAAGCGGCAAAGACAAACCAATCAGGAACAGCGACAGTACTGTATCAGTCTGGGGGCGAGGCCCATATCAGTATCAGTCTGGGGGCGAGGCCCATATCAGCAGTATCAGTCTAGGGGCGAGGCCCATATCAGTATCAGTTGGGGGCGAGGCCCATATCAGTTTCAGTCTTGGGGATGAGTCCCAGGGGCGAGGCCCATATCAGTATCAGTTTGAGGCGAGGCCCACATCATTCTAGGGGCGAGACCCACATCAGCATCACTCTGGGAACGAGGCCCACATCAGCATCAGTATCAGTTTAACCGGGAATGGCACTCAAAGAATGGAAACACAGTTCGAGAATGAACAAGCCGGGAATGGAAACACAGTTCGAGAATGAACAAGCCGGGAATGGCACTCCAAGAATGGAGCACAGTTCGGAAATGGACCACTCTCATATCAGTAATGGTTCGGAAATGGACTATCTCTCATCAGCAACGATTCGAAAATGGACCACTCTCATCAGCAACGGTTCGGAAATGGACTATCTCTCATCAGCAACGGTTCGAAAATGGACCACTCTCATCAGCAACGGTTCGAAAATGGACCACTCTCATATCAGTAACAGTTCGGAAATGGACTATTCTCATATCAGTATCGGTTCAGAAATGGACTATCTCTCATCAGCAACGGTTCGAAAATGGACCACTCTCATATCAGTAACAGTTCGTAAATGGACCACTCTCATATCAGTATTGGTTCGGAAATGGACTATCTCTCATCAGCAACGGTTCGAAAATGGACCACTCTCATATCAGTAACGGTTCGGAAATGGACCATTCTCATATCAGTATTGGTTCAAAAATGGACTATCTCTCATCAGCGGCGGTTCAAAAATGGACCACTCTCATATCAGTATCGGTTCGAAAATGGACTACTATCACTCGCCGAAAATGGCACTCCGAAAATGGAGCACGGTTCGAAATGGACCATCATCTCATCACTCGCCGAAAATGGCACTCTGAAAATGGAGCACGGTTTGAAATGGATCATAATCTCATCACTCGCCAAAGGGCACTCCGAAAATAGAGCACGGTTCGGAAATGGACCATTATCACATCTCGCCGAAAAGGGCACTCCGAAAATGGAGCACGGTTCGAAATGGAACATCATCTCTTCTCGTTGAAAATGGCACTCTGAAAATGGAGCACGGTTCGTAAATGGACCAAGGAAGGCCTAACCCATCGGAATATGATACATATACATGCATACATGCATACATATCACATACATGCAAAGTTTGTTTTGTGTTCGCAGGTTTGTAGCGGCAAAGACCATCTCATCAAATAACGGTTCAAAAATGAGCCACATTCTCGCACAGCACGGTTCGGAAATGGACCGCTACCACAACGGATGCCGAAAATGGCACTCCAAAATGGAGCACCCACAACAGACGCCGAAAATGGCACTCCAAAATGGAGCACCCACAACAGACGCCGAAAATGGCACTCCAAAATGGAGCACTCACAATAGACGCCGAAAATGGCACTCCAAATGGAGCACTCACAACACAGGCCAGAAATGGCGTTCCAAAATGGAACACACACAGAAAATTCCGGAAACGGCGCTCCAAAATGGAGCACACACACAAAAGATGCCGAAAATGGCGCTCTAAAAATGGAGCACGGTTCGGGAATGAACCAGGGGTCGCAGCACCTCACCACCAAATCAACTCAACTCAACACATGGTAAGTCAAGTGGCAGCTGGCGAGCCAGGTAAGTGAAAATGCATTGCATAACTTTGATAGGATTGTCACTGTTACACATTACACAAGTCCCATCAAAGTGGGGGCGACTGTAGGCACTGTATTTTTGCATATAAGTCCCTATGATGAGTCTCATTTGGAGACACTACCTTTTAAGTCACGGAGGCCACGGGAAGCGGACATCGGAATGGGGAATTCAGAATAAACAAGGTTCACTGTTTTCGTTCGTGCTGCTTCGTGTATATGTTCGAACGCCAAACAGATTACGGGCGTTCGTGCCGCGTTCGAGGAAGCGTTCGAACGGTGTCGGTAATTCTGGTTTTGCTGCTAGCCTCACATTAAGCCCAATTCGCCCAAACCCTGGCCCACACGCCCAAGCCCACTTAAAACACATATTTAACACATGGTGAAATCAAAAAAAATCTAAAAATCACATACCAAATTAAAATAAATATTAAAATCAACCAAATATTTTAATTCCTTAATTAAGATATTCACCCACCAATTACACAAGATTCCTTCCTATCTAAACTAAATTAAAAAGATGTCATACCTAATTAAAATCAATTATAACAAATTAAAGATTTTGACTTCCTAATTCAACCAAATTTGTCCCCCCCTCAATCTTTGACTTTCCTTGCTCAACACAAAATCAAATCCCTTCCTTGTGAGACAAGGAGAAGCCCTAGCCATTCTCTATATAAACAAACCCTAACCAAGACATGAAAGCCCTAGCTCATACACATAAGATACACAACTCACACGAAAATCACAACACAAAGAGCTTTAGCCACTCACAGCAATAGCAACAGGAAGAACACAAACTATTCCCCTCATCTCCTCCACTCCATAACCGAAAACAGCACCCTCCTAAACCTCCACTCCATAACCGAAAACAGCAACCTTGTATCACCAAAAAATAGCCCATACAGCAGCCCTAAAACACACATAAAACAGCCCCAAACCACACCATAACACCACCGAAAATCACACCCAAAACAGTAGCCAAAACATCCTAAGAACAGTAACTAAGATACAGCAGCAAAACAGTAGCAAAACGGCAGCGAATCGGAGTCAAAAGCAGCAGCAAAAGATGGAGAACGACGACTCAAAACAGTAAGACAACGAACGAGAGCAGTGAACCAGTGAACCGGAAGAGTTGCGGAGCGTCCACCCTTCCGAGGATCGTGTACCGTACATCCGAGAGGTGACAAAAAAGGTTAGACCTGAGGGCACTTTTCTCATTAGTTTATATTCGTTTTTTTAATTGTTTATTGAATTCTATTCGCATGAGAGTCGTTTGTGGATGCATGTTGTGGCTTGGATGAATGAAAGAGTGTCGTCTCTTGGGGTATATAGGATGGAAACTCAGACGTAAATTCCGTAGCCGAATCCGAATGGACGGTAGTGCGGTATGTACTTGGGATACAACTCCACGTACCGCTTGAGTAAACGGCACCTTCTTTTGTTTCATATTGCTTTGATTTATTTATTTATTTTTCGTCACTTGAATTCTGCATGATGTTTATTTATGTACGATTCAATCGAGCGCATGTGCTTAGTAAGTGGAATGAAAGATCCCCTATGGGGAGGGGTTAAAACCCTCTACCACGATGCTTCGCCGCGCCGGTTGATGTGTGTTCGGTTGAATGCAAGATACGTTCAATCGGGCATACTACGTTTGATATTATTGCTTTTAATTCTTTGTATGCATGATTCAATCGAGCGCATGGGCTTAGTAAGTGGAATGAAAGATCCCCTATGGGGAGGGGTTAAAGCACTCTACCACGATACTTTGCCGCGCCGGTTGATGTGTGTTTGGTTGAATGCAAGATACGTTCAATCGGGCATACTACGTTTGATATTATTGCTTTTAATTCTTTGTATGCATGATTCAATCGAGCGCATGGGTTTAGTAAGTGCAATGAAAGATCCCCTATGGGGAGGGGTTAAAGCCCTTTACCACGATGCTTTTCCGCACCGGTTGAAGTGTGTTCGGTTGGATGTAAGATACGTTTGATCGGACATACTAAGCTTGACATTGTTGTCTTTATTCTTTGTGTTGCACGCACCAGGTCTGGTTCCGTTCGAACGCGTTCTCGAACGCTACATGAACGTGAACCTTCTGTTTACCGTTCGAACGCGTTCTCGAACGCTACGCGAATGCACACGCACTTCCTTAGTCTTATCATGCATCGGGTCTGGTTTCGTTCGAACGCGTTCTCGAACGCTATACGAACGCGAACCTTCTATTTAACGTTCAAACGCGTTCTCGAACGCTATGCGAACGCACACGCACTTTTTTAATCTTATCATGCATCAGGTCTGGTTCCGTTCGAATGCATTCTCGAACGCTATACGAACGCAAATCTTCTGTTTACCGTTCGAACGTGTTTTCAAACACTACGCGAACGCGCACCCACTGAACTGAGTCTGTCTCATCATATTTCATGCACAACTGCCTTTTGGATGATCTCCCTTACATTATGTAGCCAACCATATTATTTGTATTCCTGCATTCACCCATTCGATGTGTTCTTGGGATGATATTCAAGCATGATTAGGTTGTTCTTAGTTTTCCCTATCATATGATTGAGAAATATTCATGAGATTGCCATGTGATGTTGCATGTTGTGATGAACTTGTTGATGTATGCTTGTGAATTTAGAAGCATGATACTCTTGGAAATAAGTGTTACTTAAACCTGATTAAATTATTACATAAATCCTTTCATTACAAGTGACATAAGTAAGGGACCATTCCGAACCCAAACGGTTTGAGGTCTTCCCTTGCGAGGGGTGAGTGCGGCCTTAAATCTCATTTTCCCGGTTCACACCGGGTGGCGACTCCATATTCTCCGGTTTAGTCCCCCATGGCTACTCCGTACTCCCGACAGGGCCGCGAACCCGGGACAAAATACGTCGTCGAGTTCCTGTGTTCCCACAGTCTGGCGACTCCACTGGGGATAGAGAATCGGCCCCGAAATATTGTCTTGTAATGTTTGGATTTATGTTCTAATTGACCGTGTCTATAGTGGATAAAATGGGGGTTTAATCAAAGGCATTTTGAGGCTAGGTAATGGTTTGGTGTCTTCCTTCACTCACTACTTTTCTAGAAGGAAAATCTGTGAAGGCACCTAGATAGCCATCTACTCGTAGCCTATTGTGATGGACTAATTTGGAGGACTCGTTGTTTATTCCTGACACCAAGCGATAAGAGCCTAAGAGGCTTGGGTATTTAAGTGAGCCTCGCTCCACTTTCCCTCTGGGGAATCTACAACGGGAAATCCATTTGACAGTCAGTCACACACCATAGCTCATTGGCACGTACCTTAGTGTATAAAAAAGGGTGTGCTCACTTGGTTGCTCGAACCCTTGATTGGGGAGACCTAGTTGTGGGCCATCCTTCGCCGATGAGAGCCTTTGTCTACACTCCTGCGAACCCACCCATAGACCGGGGTTGTATGGTTAAAGTAACAATTATTTCCTTGAGTATGTGCTTGTGGACCATCCTCATTTGGATGCAGTTGGACTATTGCCAGAAATGTAAACTTGCTGGGCCATTTAAACTGGGGCGAGTTCGTACCTTATGACCATTGGGCCCAAAGCCTCTGAAATGTTGATGGGCCATTCTGTAGAAATTATTACTCTATGTTTACATTATCTTTCTTTTATGCTTGTGTTTGGGAACATCATTGTTTGGATCCATTTGGACCATTTGTCATGAGATATGGGCTTGTTGGGCCATTTAAACTGGGACAAGAACGTATTTTATCACAATTGGGCCAAAGGCTTCTAAGTGTTGATGGGCCACTTTGTGCTTGTGTTCAGAACATTACCATTTGGATTTAGTTGGGCTCCTTGCCATGAGATGTGAACTCGTTGGGCCATTTAAACTGGGACGGGTTCACTCATATGACAGTTAGCCCAGAAGCTTCTAAAATGATAATGAGCTGATTTGTTTGAAGATTTTAGTTGATTCAATATGTTATATATGTTACATGCATCTCATGCACCCCCATGCATACATACATCATGCTAACCCTTGTGTTCAAAAAGCCATCATAAATTCCCGTTGGGTTAGGGAAGAGAGAAGACTCACTAAAAGACCGGTAAAAAATATGAGTACATCCGATAATGAAGTATCCCGAATAGATCAGTTGGAAAATGGTTTCGCCAAGATTACTGAACAATTGCAAGCCTTGACTACTGCCATAACAGATATGGCTGTGCCCCGTGCTGGGGGAAACTCTGAGAATGTAAGATGTGAGGAGCCTCCGAATGGGTTGGGGGATGATATCCCCACTTTTGATGATGACATGGCAGAGTATGCAACATGCAAAGTGATTGGGTCTCAAGCAGAATTTCAGAAGCTTCGGGATCAGGTTGAAACAGTTACCCGCAAAATGAGGGGTAAACATGAAGAGTTGTTAGATTATGAGGCAATGACCTTCGGAGAACAGCTGCCAGCTCAGTTTAAAATGCCCGACATAGCCAAGTTTAATGGGAATGGAGACCCGAGAGTCCATCTGCACCAATATGTCTCAGTCATGAGTTCAGTGGGCCTATCACAGCGCCATGTCCAAAAGATGTTTGGGATGTCACTTGAGGGGGCACCTGTGGTTTGGTATCATAGCCTTGAGAAGAAGGTTAAGGAAGATTGGAGGGAACTAGCTGATGCTTTTCTGAAGCAGTATGTTACAGACTTAGAGATTGACTTGTCACTCCGTGATTTGGAGAACACTAAGCAGAAGCCGGAAGAAAGCTTCAAGGAGTATGTAGACCGCTGGAGAAGCCAGCTTCTGAAGATGCAGACTCGGCCCTCTGAGAAAGACCAGATCAAAATGATCATCAAGGGTACTAAGCCCTCCATTTATGGTAAGCTGCGGAGGATGACTTCGATGATTACGGATTTTCGACAATTGAGGGAGACGGTTATGGATATTGAAGAAGAAGAGGCTGAAAACAGAAAGTTCTATGGCCAGAATAGAAGGAATATTGAGGGACCTTCAGGGACCAAGCCCGCTACCGCTGAGGTCACTGCCATCAAAAGCAGGCGATTTTCCAACCTTGGTAAGCCTCTTTCAAGGGTGTTCGAAAAGCTGAAGGCGCAAGGACTTCTTGAACCCTTAGAGGCTAAACCAATTCCAAACCCTGTACCACCCAACCTTGACCTAAGCCTGTATTGTCACTTCCATCGGAGAAGGGGTCACGAAACTGATAGCTTCACCCGCCTTAGGCATGAGATCCAAAACCTCATTGACTCACACAAAATACCTGACCCAGAAAGAGAACAACCCAACGCACACATAAATCCCCTACCCAACTACATGATCAACTCTGGCCTACCCGAAACCATTGTCCTCCAAACTCTCAACCACTCAGCTTCATTCATAGGAATAGGGGATGACAACGGTGGAGAACCATAGGCCAATGAAGAAGGCAATGCTGCGAATGATGAAGTTATTCCTCCTAGTTTATTTGATCCTGCATTTTTAATAAAGACATTGATTTTGTCTCTTCGTTCGAACCTTTTCTTAATAATAATAAAGACGTTCGTTTTGCTTACTTGCCTAAATCTCTTCCTTTCAACCGGCAACATGAGTATATTTGAGAAAAGCATTCAACCTTGGTACTATGAAATTCAGTGATGTTTAGAACACGGGGAATTCTCGAAAGCAGCAAGCAGAAAAGATATGGTGGTCATTCAGAAATTGAGAAATGGGGCAGTGAGACTATCAGACTTGGAAGGGAATGAGTTCACCGAGCCGATTAAAGTGGAAAGGTTGAAGCAGTACTTTGCCTGAGGAAGAATTGGCGGAAGACCTAACCCAACGGGATAAGAAACTCATTCATGCATGCATGCATGCATGCATACACGTAACATACTTTGCATTCTCTTATGTTTGTTTTGCTTTGTATTCACATGTTTTGAAGCAGAAAGAGAGAAAGCGGGAAAGACAAACCAATCAGGAACAGCGACAGTACTGTATCAGTCTGGGGGCGAGGCCCATATCAGTATCAGTCTGGGGGCGAGGCCCATATCAGCAGTATCGGTCTAGGGGCGAGGCCCATATCAGTATCAGTTGGGGGCGAGGCCCATATCAGTTTCAGTCTTGGGGATGAGTCCCAGGGGCGAGGCCCATATCAGTATCAGTTTGAGGTGAGGCCCACATCATTCTGGGGGCGAGGCCCACATCAGCATCAGTATCAGTTTAGCCGGGAATGGCACTCAAAGAATGGAAACACAGTTCGAGAATGAACATGCCGGGAATGGAAACACAGTTCGAGAATAAACAAGCCGGGAATGGCACTCCAAGAATGGAGCACGGTTCGGAAATGGACCACTCTCATATCAGTAATGGTTCGGAAATGGACTATCTCTCATCAGCAACGATTCGAAAATGGACCACTCTCATCAGCAACGGTTCAGAAATGGACTATCTCTCATCAGCAACGGTTCGAAAATGGACCACTCTCATCAGCAACGGTTCGAAAATGGACCACTCTCATATCAGTAACAGTTCGGAAATGGACTATTCTCATATCAGTATCGGTTCAGAAATGGACTATCTCTCATCAGCAACGGTTCGAAAATGGACCACTCTCATATCAGTAACAGTTCAGAAATGGACCACTCTCATATCAGTATTGGTTCGGAAATGGACTCTCTCTCATCAGCAACGGTTCGAAAATGGACCACTCTCATATCAGTAACGGTTCGGAAATGGACCATTCTCATATCAGTATTGGTTTGGAAATGGACTATCTCTCATCAGCGGCGGTTCAAAAATGGACCACTCTCATATCAGTTCGGTTCGAAAATGGACTACTATCACTCGCCGAAAATGGCACTCCGAAAATGGAGCACGGTTCGAAATGGACCATCATCTTATCACTCGCCGAAAATGGCACTCCGAAAATGGAGCACGGTTCGAAATGGATCATCATCTCATCACTCGCCGAAGGGCACTCCGAAAATAGGGCACGGTTCGGAAATGGACCATTATCACATCTCGCCGAAAAGGGCACTCCGAAAATGGAGCACGGTTCGAAATGGACCATCATCTCTTCTCGCTGAAAATGGCACTCTGAAAATGGAGCACGGTTCGGAAATGGACCAAGGAAGGCCTAACCCATCGGAATATGATACATATACATGCATACATGCATACATATCACATACATGCAAAGTTTGTTTTGTGTTCGCAGGTTTGTAGCGGCAAAGACCATCTCATCAAATAACGGTTCAAAAATGAGCCACATTCTCGCACAGCACGGTTCGGAAATGGACCGCTACCACAACGGATGCCGAAAATGGCACTCCAAAATGGAGCACCCACAACAGACGCCGAAAATGGCACTCCAAAATGGAGCACTCACAATAGACGCCGAAAATGGCACTCCAGAATGGAGCACTCACAACAGAGGCCGGAAATGGCGTTCCAAAATGGAACACACACAGCAAATGCCGAAAATGGCGCTCCAAAATGGAGCACACACACAAAAGATGCCGAAAATGGCGCTCTAAAAATGGAGCACGGTTCGGGAATGAACCAGGGGTCGCAGTACCTCACCACCAAATCAACTCAACTCAACACATGGTAAGTCAAGTGGCAGCTGACGAGCCAGGTAAGTGAAAATGCATTGCATAACTTTGATAGGATTGTCACTGTTACACATTACACAAGTCCCATCAAAGTGGGGGCGACTGTAGGCACTGCATTTTTGCATATAAGTCCCTATGATGAGTCTCATTTGGAGACACTACCTTTTAAGTCACGGAGGCCACGGGAAGCGGACATCGGAAGGGGGAATTCAGAATAAACAAGGTTCACTATTTTCGTTCGTGCTGCGTTCGTGTATATGTTCGAACGCCAAACAGATTACGGGCGTTCGTGCCGCGTTCGAGGAAGTGTTCGAACGGTGTCGATAATTCTGGTTTTGCTGCTAGCCTCACATTAAGCCCAATTCGCCCAAACCTTGGCCCACACGCCCAAGCCCACTTAAAACACATATTTAACACATGGTGAAATCAAAACAAATCTAAAAATCACATACCAAATTAAAATAAACATTAAAATCAATCAAATATTTTAATTCCTTAATTAAGATATTCACCCACCAATTACACAAGATTCATTCCTATCTAAACTAAATTAAAAAGATGTCATACCTAATTAAAATCAATTATAACAAATTAAAGATTTTGACTTCCTAATTCAACCAAATTTGTCCCCCCATCAATATTTGACTTTCCTTGCTCAACACAAAATCAAATCCCTTCCTTGTGAGACAAGGAGAAGCCCTAGCCATTCTCTATATAAACAACCCCTAACCAAGACATGAAAGCCCTAGCTCATACACATAAGATACACAACTCACACGAAAATCACAACACAAAGAGCTTTAGCCACTCACAGCAATAGCAACAGGAAGAACACAAACTATTCCCCTCATCTCCTCCACTCCATAACCGAAAACAGCACCCTCCTAAACCTCCACTCCATAACCGAAAACAACAACCTTGTATCACCGAAAAACAGCCCATACAGCATCACTAAAACACACATAAAACAGCCCCGAACCACACCATAACACCACCGAAAATCACACCCAAAACAGTAGCCAAAACATCCCAAGAACAGTAACTAAGATACAGCAGCAAAACAGTAGCAAAACGGCAGCGAATCGGTGTCAAAAGCAGCAGCAAAAGACGGAGAACGACGACTCAAAACAGTAAGACAACGAAAGAGAGCAGTGAACCAGTGAACCAGAAGAGTTGCGGAGCGTCCACCCTTCCGAGGATCGTGTACCGTACATCCGAGAGGTGACAAAAAAGGTTAGACCTGAGGGCACTTTTCTCATTAGTTTATATTCGTTTTTTTAATTTTTTATTGAATTCTATTCGCATGAGAGTCGTTTGTGGATGCATGTTGTGGCTTGGATGAATGAAAGAGTGTCGTCTCTTGGGGTATATAGGATGGAAACTCAGACGTAAATTCCGTAGCTGAATCCGAATGGACGGTAGTGCGGTCTGTACTTGGGATAGAACTCCACGTACCGCTTGAGTAAACGGCACCTTCTTTTGTTTCAAATTGCTTTGATTTATTTCTTTATTTTTCGTCACTTGAATTCTGCATGATGCTTATTTATGTACGATTCAATCGAGCGCATGTGCTTAGTAAGTGGAATGAAAGATCCCCTATGGGGAGGGGTTAAAGCCCTCTACCACGATGCTTCGCCGCGCCGGTTGATGTGTGTTCGGTTGAATGCAAGATATGTTCAATCAGGCATACTACGTTGATATTATTGCTTTTAATTCTTTGTATGCATGATTCAATCGAGCGCATGGGCTTAGTAAGTGGAATGAAAGATCCCCTATGGGTAGGGGTTAAAGCCCTCTACCACGATCCTTTGCCGCGCCGGTTGATGTGTGTTCGATTGAATGCAAGATAAGTTCAATCGGGCATACTACGTTTGATATTATTGCTTTTAATTCTTTGTATGCATGATTCAATCGAGCGCATGGGTTTACTAAGTGCAATGAAAGATCCCCTATAGGGAGGGGTTAAAGCCCTTTACCACGATGCTTTGCCGCGCCGGTTGATGTGTGTTCGGTTGGATGTAAGATACGTTTGATCGGATATACTGAGCTTGACATTGTTGTCTTTATTCTTTGTGTTGCACGCACCAGGTCTGGTTCCATTCGAACGTGTTCTCGAACGCTACACGAACGCGAACCTTCTGTTTACCGGTCGAACGCGTTCTCGAACGCTACGCGAACGCACACGCACTTCCTTAGTCTTATCATGCATCAGGTCTGGTTCCATTTGAACGCGTTCTCGAACGCTATACGAACGCGAACCTTCTGTTTAACGTTCGAACAAGTTCTTGAACGCTACGCGAACGCACATGCACTTTCTTAATCTTATCATGTATCAGGTCTGGTTTCGTTCGAACGCGTTCTCGAACGCTATACGAACGTGAATCTTCTGTTTACCGTTCGAACGTTTTTTCAAATGTTACGCGAACACGTACCCACTGAACTGAGTCTGTCTCATCATATTTCATGCACAACTGCCTTTTGGATGATCTCCCTTGCATTATGTAGCCAACCATATTATTTGTATTCCTGCATTCACCCATTCGATGTGTTTTTGGGATGATATTCAAGCATGATTAGGTTGTTCTTAGTTTTCCCTATCATATGATTGAGAAATATTCATGAGATTGCCATGTGATGTTGCATGTTGTGATGAACTTGTTGATGTATGCATGTGAAATTAGAAGCATGATACTCTTGGAAATAAGTGTTACTTAAACCTGATTAAATTATTACATAAATCCTTTCATTACAAGTGACATAAGTAAGGGACCATTCCGAACCCAAACGGTTTGAGGTCTTCCCTTGCGAGGGGTGAGTGCGGCCTTAAATCTCATTTTCCCGGTTCACACCGGGTGGTGACTCCATATTCTCCGGTTTAGTCCCCCGTGGCTACTCCGTACTCCCAACCGGGCCGCGAGCCCGGGACAGCATGCGTCGTCCAGTTCCTGTGTTCCCACAACCGTGATTCTTTTACCTTTGACACTTTTAGAAGCTCTGGCTCTGCTTCCTGTTGGACAATTATGACCCATAGCGTCACTATTTGTACAGATCATGGTGTTGTTGTACAAATTAACTATGTGACAAAGGAGATTGCACTCTTGTCATTTGTGATTAGATCACCTAGATGTATAAATGATGAGAGGTCCTTATGATTTGTTCCTGGATTGAGAATGATATGAGACAGTATCAGTCCACGAAGGATAAATCATTAAATATCCCTAGTCAGAGCATTGTCGAGATTGGACATCGATAAATGCGTAAAAGACTAGTATTACACTTGTGCGCGTTGTGTGGGCATAACAACATAGTTCTCATATATTTGGGTATAGGATATTCATGCAAGTGTAATAGGAGGTTGTGTTTTACCGATGGTATGGGAAACAGCTTCGCTCTGGATAGACCCCCTCGGAATTCCATTGGTAGTATGACTATGTGTCTTTGGAAGTCCGAAATCAGGGTAGGTGTATTTGGTCTTAACCTGAGACTTGCACCGCTAATACTTGCGACAATCAATATACTTTGGTTTTGGTCATCCAGGGCTTTAACCGGTTTCTGTGTACGCCTCTTCTGGGTATATCGAGAATCGTAGTGTGTTGGGTGTGATGTCAAGACAGAAGTGTCACTCCAGTCATATGGAGATGATGGTCACGTAGGATACGGTACTAGTACTCTTATGTACTGCAGTCATCGGGATAAAATGACAAGGTCAGGTTTATCCGATTATAGAGACTAGTTACCAGACATCCGACATGTGCTTCGTACGGGGTAGACACAATTCCAGCCCCAGGCCTAGCACGTGATCATCCGATACTGGATCGACATACACAATACTACGTATACTACGCCTGATATAGATCCTTATATTCCTGTAAGGATATTTCTGGAGAATTGGGTAGGCATGGCGTTTTGCTAGAAGCCAACCTTGTCTTGTAAATCGGTAAAACGTAGTACTTGGTACTTACGTGTTCGGATAGTCCGACGATCGAATTTACTGCCAACATATCCGGGGATCTCATGGGTCGCTTCCCGAAGATTCGCCGATGACGTATGACTCACATTTTAATTAATATGGGATTAATAAGAAGAGAGATAAAATTAATCTGGGATTAATTGCGGAGATATTTTATTTAGGATAAAATATCATTTAAAGAGAGATAATGATTAATTTGGAATTAATCGATAAATTAATATATTCGATATATTAAACGAAATTGGATTTCGACGCGGAATTAAAATTAGATTTTAATTCGGGCGAACGAGTTAATTTAGAATTAATTCGTTAGCGACGTGAATAGTAATTATGCTAGGCATGATTATTTAATTAAATTAGATTTAATTACGTCACAACGAAAACTTCGTTAATTTGGAATTAACGAACCCGATCCCGAGATTATTTGTGAGCGCATTCGCATTTCGAATTCGAGTGCGGCACGCAAGTCAAATCAAACGTCAAATCATTAGTCACATCATTAGTCACTTTGAGTGATGTGACAATTTTTCACTTGATTTGATTGATTTATGGATTGATGTGATTAGGTGGATAGCATTTATTGCCAAATTTGGAGCCAAATTTGTTTGACTTTTTGAAAGTTTTTTCAAAAATTTGGTATATGTTTTATTAATTGATTTTGGAAATCAATTTATCCATTACACATTTATCTCTCTCTCTCCTCCATTTCCTCTCTTCTTCACGCCCATGGAGGGCATTTTTCTGGTTCTATTTTCTGGGAAAAACGTGAGCTAGAGGGAATCAAGTGTTTGATTTTTGTGGCAAAAATCATAAGAGCTAGCACTCCGAGGGACATGCGAAGGTGATAGGGAAGTCCACCCATGAGCTTGGAATCGTTTGACGAAGCTTGGAGCTTGATGAAGAACCTCCAATGGCCAAAAACAGTTGACTGCACACAGCCACTGCCGTGACATGCAGTGAGCAGAATTTCAAGTTTTATTCGTTGCCGCGTCGCTCAACCGATCGATGTGAGTATTCCACAACTCCCTTGATTTGTATTCGCACTTGTTTCATGCTTGTTTAATAATCTTGGGAGGCTTAGAAACTCCAACACTTCCTAGAGCATAGCCATCAACTCTCCAAGAGTTTACTCTTGATTCACAATGAACCTGCCCCAGCTTTCGTGTAGAGACTAAAAGATCAAATCTTTAGTAGTCTCGACCACGTAGGTAATGCCCAGCTAACCTAGCTGATCGATGTCAGCAATCATCTGCGACACCTAGTGCTCGACAGATGTACCCTCTGACATACGTGAGCGAAAGAGCTTCTTATGCAATTTGTACTTCTAAGATTTAAGAATAAATCTATGAAGATCTTTAATTTCATCATCATGGTACAAGGATCTAATCCTTAATTTTGACAATGAAATTAAAGTGTCATTGCATCTATCATAAAGGATTGAGCACTAAAGTTATCATCACCATGAGTCATCCAAAACTCATGCTCCACTATTTGCTCAACTCCGGGCTCAGGCCCAAGAGGTTTCTCTATCAAATAGAGTAACTTCTTAGTTCCCAGGACTATCCTGAGGTTTTATTCCTATCTGAAAATTAAAGCCATTTAATAACATTTTCTCCCAGGATTATGTTTTAAACGCTAATCTTTCAGTTATCTTGATTGCTATAGTTCAACTATCCAATCAACGATTTCAGGTACTATTGAATATAATGATTACTATAGTCTAACTATATAATCAACTATAATATGATTAGTTAGATTCAAATATATTGATTACTATAATCCAATTATATAATCAACTATAAATTGAAATAGTTTGAATACAGTCCAACTGTTTAATTAAAACAACGATTAAATATTAGTCCAACTAATATATATTTATGTATAGACGAAAAATGAAATGAGCGCGTATTGGCAAGTATCTAAACGAAATTGCAAATTTAATACTTACCTCCCACTAATTTTCGGCGAGCCTCTAACCCTCTGTTGAGTACTCGGGAAACCTTGTTTCCTAGTGGGCTAGGATCCCGTTAAATAACACACAACCTTGACTTTGGCCAACAAGCTGTATGATATTTAACTAGGTAGATCTCTAAGATCAATTGGATCTTATCCAATTCCTAGATCCATTAGGTGGACATCCAAGTCCGAAACATATATCCAATATATGCCAATATATCCAATATATTCCCTAACCTTTTTCCTCTGAATCAACTAAGCCTTGGCTTTGGCACAACAAATTTAATGATTCCAGATAAGCGGGACCCATTGACCTTGGAAAGCTTCGTAATCGATGTCGATGGACAAGAAGTGATCTTGACTTTGGCCAACAAATAATAACTTGGACAAGACATGCGATCTGGAACAAAGCCTTCATGATTCAAACACATCTGCGATGGACAAAGGTCTTGACTTTGGCCAACAAACCAGTGCCAATCTTGGATCTTGAGAATGAATCATTCAATGGAAGAAAAATGCTTAATATTTATTGAGGGTTTTTCGCGTAATTGGAAACCAATTAATTATCTTTGATTAGGTCTCATCATACACCCTTAAACATGCATTCTAAAAGCATAATAAGGCGCGGTAAATAAATTAATAATGATATGCGGATGGATATTTAAAACAACTTGTTCTTAGAACAAATCTCTCCCTTTCCTCTCTCCCGCTAGCACAAATCTTACTTCAACCCAATTACATAACACTTCTAAAGAAACCTCATTTACATTGAGGGGAATAGTTGAGAAGAGAAATACAAAGAATCAATAGGTAATAGGCTGGACACGCAGGTCCAATTTAATAAATTCTAAATTTATTACAACAATTTCCAAAATTGCCCTCACCCATCTAATATCCATCCGATATACATTATTCATACATCACATCCATGTATTCACACAAAGCATGTTATCAATCAATCTAATCCAATTAATTAATCTGAAATTAATGACCATCCAATGTTCAAACAATGATTTGATTTGCGCGAGTCCAACTCGTTTTAAGAATAAGTACTCAAAGTACGAATTCTTGAATTATATTAAACTATAATATTTAATCCAATTTAATTTGTATTCAATACTAATTCTTTATTTAATTCCAAATTAAATAATTACACTTTTTAATGAGCCTTTACGACTTAGATTCTAAATCCAATCTTTACGGGTCTCAAAGCCCAATTAACATCCAATGTCATTTTAATTAAAGTCCAATGGGCTTTCAATTAATTTACAAGGTATGGACTTTGGCAACCAAAGCCCAATAAGGAATCACCATTTTTCCAAAAATCAATTTAGGCCCATTAGGCCCAATTAAAATTTTAAAGGTCCATTATATTATATTTGGACTTTATGGATATGGTTTTGGGACCAATTGGATCCAACCAATTAACCTAAATCAAACTTGGCCCAACCAAGCCCATTAAGCCCAAATACAACTTTATAGGCCCAATTCCAAATTTAGCCCAACTAATTAAATTCTAAAATTCCAAATTTCACAATTCAATTAACTAAAGTGTATTAGCCATAATTAATTATTCAAATTAACATTTCCAAAATACTAATTTAATCAATTAATTATGCTAATCATCATCAACACATGTCCAACATTATTGAATCAAAAAATCATCTCATTACATGCTATATAGCTCACGACAATAAGAGGGATTTTAAATCCGATTTCGATTTTAATCCAATTAAATCCTAAATCAATTTATCCCAAGTCTTTCAACTCATCCAATGATCAAAAAACAAAATTACCATGACTTTAGGGCATTGCAAACTTTCGGCCAAGCCAAAAATTGGGGAAAAAATTAATCCAATTCAATTTTCATCAAATTGATCATGCATAACTCTAAGTTATCATCATTGAAGCATACTCAATCAATCAATTTCATCAAATCATGGTCAAATCAATTTTACCCAAATTTTACCCTAAATCAATTTCATGCTTAATAATGGCTCTGATACCATTGTTGGGTTTTCTAGGTCAAACCAAGATCATATTAAGCTATGAAATGTGCGAATACAACAAAGTAAAGTTGCGAAAATACTCACTTTGATCGGCTTTGCGATGCGAAGAACACAAAATTTTTGCTCCATGGATGAAGCTCTCGGTCATGCCCATACTTTGTGCTCTTTGTGTTGTCTTCAAGCTCCAAGCTTTGATTTGAGATTCCATGCTCATGAATGGGTTTCCCTATCACCTTTGTAGGACTCCTTTAGTGTGCTAGCACTTGGAAATTTTACAATAAAATTTCCTTAAAGCTTCTTGTTGCTCTCGTCAATTAAAGAAAGATGGAGAGGAAAAATGGTTTCAAAAACCGTGAGGTGGAGAGGAGAGAAGATGAAGTGTGTTGGTTGTTTTTTTGATTTCAAAAATCAAATACAAAAAATCAATTACCAAATTCAAAAAAGGTACAAGGCATTAATGCCTTCCAACAACTCACATCACTCACAAAAGTGACATCCATCACATCACTCAAAGTTGATGTGACTTATATCACAAGAATGACTAATGATGTGACGCGTGATGTGACTTATGGGCCCCACTTGATTCAAAATGCGAGTGGGCCCGCAAACACTCCTGGGCTCGGGTTCGCTAATTCCGAATTAATGAATTTTCCGTTGTGACGTAATTAAATCAAATTTAATTAAATAATTATGCCTAGCAAAATTACTATTCACGTCGCTAACGAATTAATTCTAAATTAACTCGTTTGCCCGAATTAAAATCCAATTTTAATTCCGCGTCGAAATCTAATTTCGTATAATATATCGAACATATTATTTTATCGATTAATTACAAATTAATCATTCTCTCTCTTTAAATAATATTTTATCCCAGATAAAATATCTCCGTAATTAATCCTAGATTAATTTTCTCTCTCTCTTTTAATTAATCCCAGATTAATAATGTGCGAGTCATACGTCATCGGTGAATCTTCGGGAAGCGACCCATGAGATCCTCGGATATGTTGGCAGTAAATCCGGTCGTCGGACTATCCGAACACGTACGTACCTAGTTTTACATTTTTACCGATTTACAAGACATGGTTGGCTTCTAGCAAAACACCGTGCTTACACAATTCTCCAGAAATATTCTTAAAGGAATATGTAATCTGTATCAGACGTAGTGTACGTAGTATTGCGTATTGCGATACAGTATTGGATGTCACATGCTAGGCCTGAGGCTGGAATTGTGTCTGCCCCGTACGAAGCACATATCAGATCTCTGGTAACTAGTCTCTATAATCAGATAACTATAACCTTGTCATATTATCCCGATAGCTGCAGCATATAAGAGCACCAGTTCTGTATCCTACGTGATCATCATCTCCACTATGACTGGAGTGATACTTCCATCTTGACATCACACCCAATACACTACGTTTCTCAATATACCCAGAAGAGGCGTACACAGAACCTGTTAAAGCCCTGGACGACCAAAACCAAAGTACATTGATTGTCGCAAGTATTAGCGATGTAAGTCTCAGGTTAAGACCAAATACACCTACCCTGATTCAGACTTCCATAGACATATAATCATACTACCAATGGAATTCCGAGGGGTCTATCCAGAGCGAAACTGTTTCAGTACCATCGGTAAACACAACCTCCTATTACACTTGCATGAGTATCCAATACCCAAATATATGAGAACTATGTCATTATGCTCCCACAACGCGCACAAGTGCAATACTAGTCTATTCCGCATTATCGATGTCCAATCTCGATAATACTACAACTAGGGATGTTTTAATGATTAAACCTTCATGGATTGATACTGTCTCATATCTTATCAATCCGGAACTAATCATATGGACTTTTATCATTTATATATCCCGATAATCTAATTACAAATGATAAAAGAGCAATTTCCTTTATCACATAGTTAATTTGTACAACAACACCATGTTCTGTACAAATAGTGATGCTATGGGTCATAATTGTCCAACAAGTAAGTATCTCGATGTCTGGACAGAATGTTTTCCACGTTTTCCTCTTGCTTGGTCTCGACAATTCCGTGCGAGGTGCTTGGATGGGCTCCATTCGTCTGGTCAGAGGGCCATAGGAGCCTTCGGGTTATTTTAGCCGAGTATGAACCAAGTCTATAATTTGCCTCTCGATGGTGAGGAGATCGATTGCTTGTTTGGTTCCTGAGAGGGTCCGAACCGGACCTACCTGTCGTCTGGACCTGGCAAAGGTCCATTGACCAAACTTGATTCTTTTACGAGCTAATTGGGGAGTGATCCCGTCGACTGGGCCTGATGAGGCCCAAAAAATGTTGTTCACCCGTTGGGTATCGAAGAGGGACCAAGCCGAGTCTACACGTCGCATGAACCAAATGAAGATCAATTGATCAAACTTGGCTCTATCATGAGTCAATTGGGGGTGTTCCCGTCGACTGGACTTGATGAGGCCTAGGAAGACATTCACTCGTTTGGTATCAAAGAGTGACCAAACCGAGCCTGTATGTCTACTGGACCAGAGGAAGGTCAAAAAACACTTGACTCTATTACGAGCCATTTGGGAGATGGTCTGTCGACTGGACCTGATGAAGGCCAGGAAGTCATTCACTCGCTTGGTATCTAAGAGGGACCAAAGCGAGCATATATGTCGACTGGACCAGAGAAAGGTCAAAGAACAAACTCTTGACTCTATTACGAGCCATTTGGGAGATGGTCTGTCGACTGGACCTGATGAAGGCCAGGAAGTCATTCACTCACTTGGTATCTAAGAGGGACCAAAGCGAGCATATATGTCAACTGGACCAGAGAAAGGTCAAAGAACAAACACTTGACTCTATTACAAGCCACTTGGGAGATGGTCTCGTCAACTGGACCTGATGAAGGCCAGGAAGTCATTCACTCATTTGGTATCTAAGATGGACTAAAGCAAGCATATATGTCGACTGGACCTGACTCTATTACGAGCCACTTGGGAGAAGATCCCGTCGACTGGACCTCTGAAGGCCAGGAATTTATTCACTCGTTTGGTATCTAAGAGGGACCAAAACGAGCATTTATATCGACTGGACCAGAGGAAGGTCAAAGAACAAACACTTGACTCTATTACGAGCCACTTGGGAGAAGGTCCCGTCGACTAGACCTGATGAAGGCCAGAAAGTCATTCACTCGTTTGGCATCTAAGAGGGACCAAAGCAAGCATATATGTCGACTGGACCAGAGGAAGGTCAAAGAAAAAACACTTGACTCTATTACGAGCCACTTGGGAGATGGTCCCGTCGACTAGACCTGATGAAGGCCAGGAAGTCATTCACTCGTTTGGTTTCTAAGAGGGACCAAAGCGAACATACTGACCAGAAAAAAGGTCCTTAGTTCGACTTGCGCTAAGGTTGCTTGGGATTCCAGTCAGCAATATTTTATTTGGTGCTGAGTGTCTCTCATTCCCCTCGATTTCCTCACCCGTAATAAATGCATCGTTGTTTTCAAGGCCCTTTTGGCGGGAAAATGAGGTGTCACTGTGAGGGAGGGTATAAGAAGCCTCAAGGGGTTTCATTTACTTCATTCGTAATAATCTTCTATCGGGTCGCAAGGTTGAAGGGCTCTCCTCGCATTTTAAGGTATTTTTCTCTCATTCCTTTATGTTCTTCAAATCTTCAAATCGTTCATAGATACATTCAACTTGTTCTTGGTTGGAATTAGGGCTTTGATCTTTAATTGTTTTAGGGATATTTAGGATTGTGTTTGCGTGTTGCCTAGGTTTGATCTTCTGTCATACTGGTTTTAGGTTGATTCGTTGTTTGTAGAGTGAACTGAAATGTCATCTGAAGGTTGCTCGAGTTCAGGTGATTCATCGATGGAGATGTATGTAGGCTCACCTTTGCAAGTCGTCTCCCATTTTAGTAGATTTGGTGAGGACACGCCGAGTGGAGGGGATGATGATGTGCTGACTATCGCATCTACAGAGGCTCGTCTTGGTATTCCAAAAGATGTGCCACCTATACGATCTATCACGGCCGAGTCGGGCGAACCTAGTACAAGTGAACCAACCAATCTTCTGACTAAAAAACTCTCAAAGTAGTGTAACTGAGAGAGCTATGAGGGAGATCAAAATAAAGTACAGGTTCCCTGAGTCGGTTCGAGTTAGGTTGCCTTCTTCGAAAGAACGAATCGACTACAGGGTTCCGGGGTGGATTGGGTTTTATGAGCGTCCCTTTGCTGACGGGTTTAGGTTCCCAGTTCCAAAGCTTGTATGGGAAGTATTAGATCATTACGAAATAACCTCTTCCCAACTCATGCCAAACACATGGAGAGTCTTGATGTCGGTTGAGGTTTTAACATATGAGTTGGGAATCCGATTTGGAGTGAAGGACTTACTCTACACCTATTACATGAAGGAACATGTAGTGGAGAAAGGGAGATATCACTTGTTTCTTCGACAAAAGAGGGAACATTTGATTTCTGGGCTGACTACCAACAATAGAGGGGGCTGGCAAAAGACTTACTTTTTTGTAAGGGGAGAAGTGTGTTCGGGTCGACTGGGCCTGGTAGAATTTTTGAGTGTTGGGAAATTACGAGTGATTGTTAGTTACATTCTTTTCTTGCTTGTAGACTTGATGTGTCTCTGATGTTCTTTCCTGTTTCTTTTGAAGGTTCAAACCGCAATCGTAGCTTCGACGTGACTCCTGGGGTCGTAGCAAATACGAACTATATTCTGAGCCTCTCTTCGCCTGACAGGAATTGGAGGGTGGTGTTGGCGGAGAAATGGTTAAGGCTGACACCGTTGTGGAAAGAAGTTTTCTATCTCGAAGTTATCCCTTTGCCTCTGACCAAACATATATTGATAGTCGTATTCATTACCTGGGCGTGTCGGATCTTATACGAAGAAGGTTTCTTTTTTATGATTCTAACCCCGGAGGAAAATTTGTCCGCAATGGAAAGAATGAGTCAATTCAGACTACCATCGGTGGAAGAAATGCTGGAATGGAGGAAGAAGAAGAAATCCAAGGGGAAGGAAATTGAGACTGTCCCCGAGTCTCAACCCTCAAGGAAAGATACTCCAGCCATACTACCATCCGAAACAGGACACAATACGTCGACTGGATCTGGACATTCTTCGAAGAAGAGGAAATAATTGCCGGATATTGAGGAGGACCCATAAAATGTAATTATTAAGATCCCAATGAGCACGACAGTTATGTCGGATCCCTCCAGTCTGTCCAACTTCACTGATGGATTGCTTTTAGAGGAAGATGGATGTCGAATGCTGACATTGGGACCATTGGAGGCTGCAAAGAGAGCCGTTGCTTGAAATTACGAGGTAAGGATTTTGTATTCTCGAATCTTCATAGAGCAATTTTTTATTTATTTTTGGCATTTTGTCGTGTCAGACTCTGGAGTATGCCATCTTCCAACAAAGATATGTTGAAGCCAGCCTGAGGAAGGTGAGAGAACTGGAGAAGTCGAATGCGACCCTACAAAGAGAATTGGCTGAAGCTAAAGCCTCCTATGAAGAATCCAAAAAGAGAATGAAGGAAGCTGAGAATGAGGCTGCGGCCTTGAAGCTAAATTGGAGTCGACGTCTTCTGAATTGGAGGTTGTGAAGGGGAGTGTTGAAGAGCTGGAAGGCCAAAAAATCAAACTGTTGGATAGGTTGGAGGGAGTGGCTATGGAAGCCATTATAAAAGATATGAGCCAGCTCATGAAGAAGTATTTGTCAGCGGAATAAAGCTTGTGGAATCCTAGGAAGTGGATAACGATGGGAGAAAGATTGAAGGCTGGCCTCTCTTTATCGATCGAGGAGATTGAAGTTGATGGAGGTCAAGAGGTTAGCTCCAAAGATGTGGCCGCATAGGAGATTGGAGGGACTGATGTCGAGAGAGTTGAAGAGGTCCCGATGACTGGTGACACTGTTGATAAGGTTACTGAGGCCGCCACGGAAGAGTCTGGACCGAAGCAGTCTATGGAGATTGACCCTCTCTCTTAGCCGAATGATTCAGTTGAGCCTGTCGAAAGGCAAGAAGATTGATGTAGCTTTGTCGTTTCGAATTTTTTGTAATATTGGCTCAGGCCTTTCTTGTAAAGACAATATTATGATTGTGAATATATATTCCAATTGTCGTTTGGATATTAATCCTCCTATCGACTAGAATATAGCCACATTTTTCAATAACTCGCTCAATAGACACATGCAAAGTTACATAAATGAAATTGAAATTACATAAAGGTAAAAATCAAAATTGAAATCAAACAAACAGGTCGCCTTATTGCAGTAGGATGGCGGTTTTTCAAGTGAAGAGGTCATCGGTAGTAATTCTTGAGGTGAATAGCATTCCAGCTGTTATGGACATGCCTCTCATCTTCTTTTTCTAATTTGTAGGCTCCGTGGCCTACAATTTTCTTGACAATGTATGGGCCCTCTCAAGTGGGTCTGAGCTTCCCATCATTAGCTTCCTTTGTAAGACTCGGCGAAGGACCCAGTCGCCTTCCTTGAAAGTTCTACTTCTCATGTTTTTATCGAAGTGTTTGCACATCCTCTATCGATAGGATGCGAGCCGTATGGTTGCGTTTTCCCTTAACTCTTCAACATGTCGAGTGCATTGGTCATGAGTCTTTTGTTCATATTCTCTTCAACCCACTGGTACCGTGGTGAAGGCACTCCGAAGTCGGTTGGAATGACCGCTTCGGTTCCAAAAGTTAAGGAAAATGGCGTTTCGCCAGTTGAAGTTCTCACTGTTGTTTGATACGACCATAAGACTCCTGGGAGTTCGTCGGCCCAAACACCTTTCGCTTTCTCCAGCCTTTTCTTCAGGGTGTTCATTATCGTTTTATTGGAAGACTCAGCTTGTCCGTTAGCTTGTGGGTAACGTGGAGTGGAGAAGCTGAGCTTGATTCCCCAAATCTTGCAAAAATCCTGGAAGCGGTGACTGATGAACTGGGATCCATTGTTAGTGACAATCTCTCTGGGTAGGACGAAATGAAAAATAATGTTCTTCCAGATGAACCCTTGCACTTCCCGGTCCCTTATCCTCGTGAAGGCCTCTACTTCGATCCACTTTGAGTAATAGTCTGTCAATGCGAGCACGTAGACTCGTTGCCCAGGAGCGACTGGAAGCTTCCTAACAATATCCATTCCCCACTTCATGAACGTCCAATAAGCTAAGGATGGGCTAAGTTTTTCAAGTGGAAGATGGGAGACTGGTGTAAACCTCTGACATTTCTCACAGTTGTGAGCATATTTAGTTACGTCGGCTCGCATGGTGGGCCAGTAATATCAAGTTGTGTGAGCTCGACACGCAAGACTCTTACCTCCAGAATAATTCCCACATTGTCCTTCGTGCAGCTCGGCCAGAACGTATTGCGCCTATTTAGGGGAGAGGCACTTGAGGTAGGGTCCGGTAACTGACCTCCTTAATAATGTCGTTTAGAATGAAACGCGCAGCCTGCTGTTTTACCTTTCGGGCGACCACTTTGTCTGTCGGTAATGATCATTTGTCCAAGTATTTGATTAGAGGTGTCATCCATGAGTCGTTTTTTGTGATATGAGAGATGGTACCTCCTTCCATTTTAGTTATCGCTGGATATTGCAAATAGGCTATGGGGATGGCTCGGATATTCCCTTATTGTAGTGTGGATCCAAGGGTTGCCAGGGCATCCGCGTGGGTATTCTCAGCTCTTGGGATTTGTGAAATTTCAAAAGATTCAAAAGCAGACTGGACTTCTTTTACCCTAGACAAATATGCTGCCATCTGAGCCCCTCTAGTCTGGTAGGTTCCTTGAAGTTGATTGACGACAAGTTGTGAGTCGGATGTCGCCTCCACCCTATTCGCCCCGAAATCTTTGAGTAGCGCAAGCCCGACTATGAGCGCTTCATATTCTGCTTCATTATTGGTAGTTTGGAAACCACATTTGAACGCTTGTTGAATAATGTCACCTGCAGGAGTAGTGATCACAACTCCTAGCCCAAAACCACATCTGCTGGACGAACCGTCCACTGAGAGCTTCCACACTTCTGTAGACTGGACACAAAGTACTTCTTCACTCATATCCTCTTGAGAATTGGGACTGAAGTCTGCCACGAAATCTGCGAGAGCGTGGGACTTAATGGCGGTTCGCGTTTGGTAGGTGATGTCGTATTCCCCAAGTTCAACAGCCCATTTGGTTAGTCTTCTGAAGAGCTCAGGCCTATGAAGAATACTTTGTAACGGGTATGTGGAATATACGGTGATAGGATGGCCCTGGAAGTAGGGGCAGAGCTTTCGGACTGCCATCACCAGAGAAAGGACCAACTTCTCTATTTGAGTATACCGAGTCTCAGGGTCGAGCAAGGCTCTACTCACGTAGTAGACTGGATACTATAGTCATCCATCTTCCCTTATCAGAACTGCACTGACTGCTTGTGGCGAAACCCCAAGATAAAGGTATAGCCTCTCACCGTCGACTGGTTTTGATAGGAGAGGCGGTGTGGTCAGGTATTCTTTCAATCTGGTCAAGGCTTCTTCGTAGGCCGGGGTCCACTCAAATTTCTTCGACTTATCGAGGGACGAGAAAAACAAGAATCTCTTGTCGGTTGACTTGAAGATGAATCTATTGAGAGCCGCAATCCTCCCCGCAAGTCGCATGACTTCTTTTGGATTTTTCGGGGATGGAATATTGAGTTTGGACTTTATCTATTCCGGATTGGCTTCTATTCCTCGTCGAGTAACCACGTACCCAAGGAATTTTCCTGAAGCTACACCGAATGCACACTTGGTGGGGTTCAGTTTCATCCCATACTTCTTCATTATATCGAATGCCTCCCCAAGATGTTCCAGGTGCTGCTCGACTTGTAGCGACTTCACTAATATATCATCAATGTAAACCTCCATTGTCTTCCCAATCTGATGGGAAAACATTTTATTTACAAGTCGTTGGTAGGTAGCACCCGTATTTTTCAGCCCGAATGGCATTACTTTGTAGCAGTAAATGCCCCTGTTGGTGACGAAGGCCATTTTCTTCTGATCATTCGGATGCATGAGGATCTGGTTTTAGCCTGAGTACACATCTATGAAACTCAATAGTTCATGCCCTACTGTTGCATCGACCAGCGAATCAATATGTGGGAGTGGAAAGGAATCCTTTGGACATGCATTGTTCAAGTCTGTGAAATCAATGCAGACTCGCCATTTTTCGTTCTTCTTTCGCACGACCATGATGTTGGCAAGCCAGTCCGGGTACTGCACTTCTTTGACCGCTGCATTCTCCAATAACTTTTGAACTTCTTCATCGGTCACTCGATTCATTTCCGGGGCAAACTTCCTTCTCTTTTGCTTGATAGGTGAGTAGGTCGGATCTATATGTAGCTCGTGAGTCATCAATTCTGGGTCTATCCTCGTCATATCTTCGTGCGACCAGGCGAAGCAATCATGGTGTTTCTGGAGGAATTCCACCAGTTCGGCCCGCAACACCGGGTCAAGGTCGACTCTAAGTTGGGTCTTGTGGTACGGATAGAGTGGGTGAATCTGGACCTCGTCAAGTTCCTCCACTTTTGGATCATCTGTATGGTCTCGACAAGATCCTCCATGTAATTGCTATGCCGACTGGGATTTGGGCTTCAAGGTGGTTTGATAACAGGCCTTGGAAGCAAGCTGATCCCTTTTAATCTCTTGGACCCCCCATTTGGTTGGAAACTTCAACACTTGGTGGTATGTGGATGAAAAAGCTCGGATCTCGTGGATCCATGGTCGTCCCATTATCAAGTTGTAGGCTGAAGGGCAATCAAGGACCAGGAATGTAATCATTTTATTGATTCCCCATGCGTATACTGGGAGACAGATTTCACCCATAGTGAATTTCGACGGTTCATTTTCTCCAATCCTCCTCCCATATCATTGAGTGCCATAAGGAAGATAATGTTAGCTGATGATCCAGTGTCGACTAGCACTCTCTTGACCATGAAGTTGGCCACTTGAAGGGATATCACCAAGGTGTCATGGTGGGGGTTCACATGATTGGATACTTGGTCATCTGAGAACTCGATCATTTGCCCTGTGTAGTCTCCCGCTACAGTTTGCTCGTGGTTCGGGATTACAGAAGAAACCATCATAGTTTGTCATTTCGCTGCCGAATAAGATACTCCACTTACTTCTGAACCTCCTGAGATGAAGTTGACGGTGCTGTTGATTGGAGGTGGAATTGAGGCTCCTCCCTGGTCTTCTCTTTCTTCTCTCCGGGCCAATATAACTTTCCATTTCTCAGTTAACAGGTCTTTCAGGTGTCCTTTGTTTAGTAGTTCCAGGACTTCCAACCTTAGTGCTATGCAGTCAGAAGTCGTGTGCCCGTAATCTCGGTGGAATTCACACCATCTACTGGTGTCTTTCTTTCTGGAGCCATCCTTGGAGCGCGGAGGTCACTTCACTTCATTCCCCATCTTCCTGAGGACTGAGACGAGTTCGCCTGGTGATATAGTGAAGTTGTAATATGGGAGTCTTAGTGCACCGGTGGGGGTTCTTTCTCTTCTGTCGTAAGGGATTGACCCGCGATTGGAAGCCCTATCATAGGGGCGGGAATCCCTCGGACGATATGTTCTTCGGTTGGTTGTACATTGACCCCTCATATCTAATTATTTTGGTCATCTGGATGGGCCCGTTCTCTTCTCTCGTAGACTGGAAGAACTTTCCTTACTTGTATTCCTCTTATCCTATTCCCATCTTATCTCTGTTCGGACTCTTGCCAATGTCTGGTCCATGGTGTATCATTGGTTCTTCGTTAGCCTTCTTGTAGAGGCCGCTATCAGCCAGCAACCCATTTCGAAATGCTTCTACCACTGTCAGCTGGTGGAGATCTGGGATAGATATTCTCTCTTTGTTAAAGCGTGAGACGTAGCTTCGAAGAGACTCTCCCTTCCGCTGTTGTATTAAATTGAGGTCGTCTGTGGTCTTCTCAAACTTGCATGAACTAGCGAAGTGTGCCACGAACTTGTTTGCCAATTCTTTGTAGGATCCAATCGATCGAAATGGTAAATTTATGAACCATGTGAGGGCTGGACTGACCAACGTCTCTCCGAATCCTCTGCACATTCCTGCCTCCCTCTGGTGTGGAGAAAGGCCCATGGACATCATTTTATACTTATAATGGATTATGTGGTCATCGGGGTCAGTTGATCCATCGTACAATTTCATTTCTGGAGGGCTAAACTTTCATGGGAGCTCTACCGAGTTGATCCCTTCGTCGGATGGAGTATCTGTCAGGGTTCATGCTCTACTTTTCCTCAAAGGTAGCCTGGCTCCAGGTAAGCTAGACAGAATCACCTCCTTGAACTCCTCCATTTCCTTGCGTATTGTTGAAGCTGTCATTATTTTGGCTGGGGGGATTTGTTGGTTTCTTCCGTGACAATCTTCAAGAAGGGGACCTTCGGTTCTTTCAATGTTTGGTGTCTCCAACGAATTAAGTTGGCGGCTTAGAGTTTCAAGGGGATTCGTTGGCTCTACTCGGCTACGCGTGGAGGAAAGATGCTCCAACTGCCTTTGAAGGTCGTCGTTGATATTCTTTATGGCCGAATTTTCCTATTCTAGTACGCGTAAGCGTTCTTGGAGAATGGCCAACTGGTTGGCTATTGGATCTGAAGGCTCACTTCCTAAAGCCATGTTGATGCTTGCGATTTCGTCGTTGGCTGAATGGGAGCTTTGTTTGTTATGAATCGCTAGGGCCCAACGGTGGGCGCCAAACTGTAGACGCTGGTTTTTACCCGAGGTCTACAATCGAGATTTCATAGAAGGGCACTGGTGATCCTGTAAAATAAAGAAGGTAAGGTGAGTGTGGAGATACTACCCACCGGTGTGGTGGGTGCCGTAGGCACTCCGACGTCCAAGTCAGCGATGGACATGAGATGCTAACACCGTAGAAAGATGAGCAAGGTCAGGTATTACCTTGATCCCCATGAGCTGTCATGAGGGAGGTAGGTGGGAGTTGCTGAGAGCAATGGAGAAAGTATAGTTCAGCAGTTGGTTGAAGCGTTTGAGGCTGAATATCCCTCCTCAGAGAGCCTCGTTTCCTCTATATACATGCTCCTGTAACGTGTGACTTTATTGCCCTTTGATTGCTCATCCGCTGGGTCATGATAACAGTCGACTTCATGAGGTGTAATTACTGTGTTTTGCCCGTTGTAGGCTGGAACGGATAGGCGTTACGTGGGCTAACCTTTGGATGATCTTACGGTTAAGGGCGTTGGTGTTCGTTGGGCCTGGGCCAGCACTATGTCTTTGGGTTTTGGTTTAGGAGTTTTGGGGGTGCATTTAGTGGTGGTCTTGGAGCAAAAGGTCGAAATTGCCCTCGGGCCAAATTTGGCCAGTACAATACAGAAATCATAGAAAAAAAAAGCCTTCAAGCATTCCAACAAATCCATGAGCAATTCTATAAGGCTTGAAATATGAGCAACATTAAACTTAACAATATTGTTGACGGCTGATTTTGGTCTCAGGGCAATATGGGAATATTACTCCCGAGACAATCCTCCCTCAAAAGTGAATTTGTTCGGTTAAATGGGAACCAAAGCAAATTTAGCAAAAGACAGATAAATGCACCAATCAACAAGGAGATTTAACGTGGTTCGGCAGATCAGATCCAACCTATGTCCACAGGCACAAAACGAATGATACTTTTATTACTCAAACACGCTTCTTAGCTCTGCTTCTTGTGTTTACAAGTCTGATGGTAATGATTCTGATATTGATTCTCATCTCAACTTTCAACTTGTTCCCCTTATTCACACTCTACCCTTCTATTTATAATAGTGTAGAAATCAGATTCCTTCTCCTACAAGAATTTCCTAGTTGAAACTATTCTCGTTTCCCATAAGGATTCCTAGTTAAAACTATTCCATTTTCCCATAAGGATTCCTAATCAGATATTCCTTTACTTCTTTTATCCTTTTAGGATACTGACTCATCAGTTCTCTTTATGAAAATAGGATAACTTATTATCTTATATTGTATGGATAAAATGCCTTATCTTCCCGAACATGTCTTGCTATATGCTCGGTTTTCACGAGGTCGGTCTTCATGTGGTCGGTCATAATAGTCCTTTGAACTGAGAATGCTGCTATCGATCTGATAATGCCCGGTCATCCGATCTCAAGTGGTCGGGTTACCGCTCATAAGTGCTCGGACCAAAACTCGTGTGGTCGGGTCGGTATTAGTGGTCTCGATCGAGAAAGGAATTACATTTTTACCCTCTGTCGTGCTGCTTAAATATCATAGTGCTTAAAAACACCATCAACATCTATCCCCTATTTCTTGATAACAACGAGTTTGCGAGTTGATGCAGGGAACTATAAAAAAAAATTGTGTGCCGATGAATTCGTCGGTGGTCACTCCAGGAACCGCAGAGAAAAATGCCTTGGCTGCAAATCTGGTCCTTCCTGCCACCTTCATGTGCTCAGTCAACGAGGATCCCGATATCTACCCATGAAGAAAATTCTTTGCCCTTATACTGATGACGATCGACTCGATGGGACGTAACCCGACCCCGAGCTGAGAAGAGCATTTGGCTCTGGGGGAATGTCCCCTCCCCAGACCAATAGAGGGCCGACCATGGGGGAGATGCTCCGATCCCATGCCGATGATAAGTCTCTCGGTGGGACGTATCCCGACCCCGAGCTGAAGAAAGACTTGGCTCTGGGGAATATTACATCCCCAGTCCAAAGAAGCCGACTCGGTGGGACGTAACCCGAACCCGAGCTAAAAGAAAGACTTGGCTCTGGGGAATGTTACATCCATAGTCCAAAGAAGCCGACTCGGTAGGACGTAACCCGACCCCGAGCTGGAAGAACATTTGGCTCTGGGGGAATGTCACCTCCCCAGACCAATAGAGCCGACTCGGTGGGACGTAACCCGACCCCGAGCTGAAAGAATATTTGGCTCTGGGGGAATGTCCCCTCCCCAGACCAATAGAGCCGAATCGGTGGGACGTAACCTGACCCCGAGCTGAAAGAAAGACTTGGCTCTGGGGGAATGTTACATCCCCAGTCCAAAGAAGCCGACTCGGTGGGACGTAACCCGACCCCGAGCTGAAAGAACATTTGGCTCTGGGGGAATGTCACCTCCCCAGACCAATAGAGCCGACTCGGTGGGACGTAACCCGACCCCGAGCTGAAAGAAAGACTTGGCTCTGGGGGAATGTTACATCCCCAGTCCAAAGAAGCCGACTCGGTGGGACGTAACCCGACCCTGAGCTAAAAGAAATACTTGACTCTGGGGGAATGTTACATCCCCAGTCCAAAGAAGCCGACTCGGTGGGACGTTACCCGACCCCGAGTTGAATAAACCATAAGGCCTCGACGGAACGAAATCCAACCCCGAGCCGAATAACCAAGTGGCCTCGACGGAACAAAATCCAGCTCCGAGCCGAATAACCAAGCGGCCTCGACGAAACGAAATCCAGCCCCGAGACGAATAATCAAGCTGTTGGATAATATGACCCATAGCGTCACTATTTGTACAGATCATGGTGTTGTTGTACAAATTAACTATGTGACAAAGGAGATTGCACTCTTATCATTTGTGATTAGATCACCTTAGATATATAAATGATGAGAGGTCCCTATGATTTGTTCCTGGACGGAGAATGATATGAGACAGTATCAGTCCACGTAGGATAAATCATTAAATATCCCTAGTCGTAGTAGTATTATCGAGACAGGACATCGATAATGCGGAATTGGCTAGTATTGCACTTGTGCGCGTTGTGAGGGCACAACGGCATAGTTCTCATATATTTAAGTATTGGATACTTATGCAAGTGCGATAGGAGGTTGTGTTTCACCGATGGTACGGGAAACAGCTTCGCTCTGGATAGACCCCTCGGAATCCCATTGGTATTATGACTATGTGTCTATGGGAGTCCGACATCAGGGTAGGTGTATTTGGTCTTAACCTGAGACTTGCACCGCTAATACTTACGATAATCGGTAGACTTTGGTCTTGGTGGTACAAGGCTTTAACCGGTTCTGCGTACACCACTTCTGGGTTTATCAGAGAGTCGTAGTGTATTGGGTGTGATGTCAAGACGGAAGTATCACTTCAATCATAGTGGAGATGATGTCACGCAGGATACGGTACTAGTGCTCTTGAGTGATGCGCATCCAATCATGATATTATGACCAGGTCATGAATATCTGATTATAGAGACTAGTTACCAGACATCCGACATGTGCTTCGGACGAGGCAGACACTTATCCAGCCCCAGCCCTAGCACGTGACTATCCGATATTGGGCCGATATACACAATACTACGGTATACTACGCTTGATACAGATCTATATATTCCTGTAAGAATATTTCTGGAGAATTGGGTAGGCATGGCGCTTTGCTAGAAGCCAAACTTGTCTTGTAAATCGGTATAACGTAGTACGAGGTACTTACGTGTTCGGATAGTCCGACGACCGTATTTCCTGCCAACATATCCGGAGATCTCATGGGTCGCTTCCCAAAGATTCACCGATGATGTATGACTCGCACTATGATTAATCTGGGATTAATTAGTAGAGAGAGAAGATTAATTTCTAGAGAGAGAAAATTAATCTGGGATTAATTGCGGAGATATTTTATCTGGGATAAAATATTAATGAAAGAGAGAGAATGATTAATTTGGAATTAATCGATAAAATAATATATTCGATATATTATAAGAAATTAGATTTCGACGCGGAATTGAAATTGGATTTTAATTCGGGCGAACGAATTAATTTAGAATCAATTCGTTAGCGATGTGAATAGTGAATTCGCTAGGCGTAATCATTTAATTACGACGCGACGGAAAATTCATTAATTTAGAATTAACGAACCCGAGCCCGAGAGTGATTGCGAGCGCATTCGTATTTCGAATTCAAGGCGGACACGCAAGTCACATCAAGCGTCAAATCACTAGTCGCATCAATCGTCAAATCACTTGTCACTTTGAGTGATGTGATATGACATGTTGTCACTTTAATAAAGTGAAGAGATGTGATGTGAATAGTGATGTGAAGTGATTGAAAAAGCATTATTTGCTTTTTGCTTTTGACTTTTGAATTAAAGTTTAATATATGTTTATTTATTTACTTGGTAAATGATATAAAATAAAACATATATAAAAGCTTTTATTCTCTCTCTCTTTGAACTAGATTCACGTTTCTCTCTCTATCTTATACGTTTTTAGGGTTTCTTTTGGAGCCAAAAATTGTCTCTCTCTCTCTCACGGTCAAGACCGAATTTCTTCATCATTTTTCTGGTTTGATCAAACAAAATGAAGAAGAACAAGTGCTAGCACACTCTAGGGTTATATTATGGTGATAGGGAAACGAATTTGTGAGCATGGAAAAGCTTGAAGCTTGGAGCTTCAATGGTGATGACCATGGCCGAATCTTGGAGGTGCTTCAACCATCAAAACCACACAGCTCACTGCACTTGGAAGCCATTGCCGAGCCTAGGAGAAATGAAAAAGACTTGTGTTCTTTGATGCATCAAATCCAATCATTGTGAGTATATGTTTCCGCCATTATTCCTTGATGTGTTCATGCGATTTTATGCTTGTTTTGGATGATTCTTGGGACCTAATTAGGAACTCAACAATGGTATCTTGAGCCTTGAACAAGCATGAAAAAGTTAGGGTTAAAATTGGGTAAAACGAATTTGGGCATGTTTTGATGAAATTGTTTGTTATAGTATGCTTAAATGAGATGGAATTAATGATTGATTAGATCAATTTGAAGAAATTGTGTTTGGAACAAATTTCCCAATTTTTTGTGTAGGCCAAAGTTGACAAAATTGGGTAAACTCAATTTGAGCATCAATTGATTAAATTGTTTAGTATAGTATGCTTGAATGAGGTTGAATTGATGTTGTGCATGATCAATTTCATGAAATTTGGTTGGATCCATTTTTCCCCAAATTTTGGGCATGACAAATTTGGGTAAACTTGATTTTGAGCATGTTTTGATGAAATTGGATGATTTAGAATGCTTAAAGTATGTTTAATTGAGGATTGATTGGATCAATTTGTTGAAAATGAGTTTGGAACAATTTCCCCAAATTGCTTATGTTGGCCGAAAATTGAGACCCTAATATCTTGGTGAATTTTTGTTTGTTTGATCATTGGATGACTTGAAACAAGTGGGTAATGTTGAATTGAAATTTGATTGGATTGAATTTTGATTTGGAACAATTTTCCCAAATTAAAGTAGGCTTGGCCGAATTCAATTGGATATGAAATTCATTGTGTTTTTTGTATTTTGATTCATTAGATGAGTTTAATTGATTTGGGAAGTGATGATTGTGGATTCAATTGGATTGAAACCGAATCGGATTGGAAAAACCCCTAATTACCGAGAACAAAAGCATGTAAATTGGGTTTGATTTTAATAAATTGTGTTGGACACTATTTAATGTTAAAGTGCATGATTAATTAGGCTAATTGATGTTTTAGAAATGTTAATTGGATAATTAATTGTGTATTACACTTAGGTTAATTAATTATGGAATTTGGAATTTTATAAGTTAATTAATTGGGCTTATTTTGGAAATTGGGCCTTAAGGTTGTAATTGGGCTTTTGGGTTTGGTTGTACCAAGTTAGGTTTAGGCCAATTTGGTTGGATCCAATTGGGCCCAAAACCGCATCCATAAAGTCCAATTATGACTTAATGGACCTTAATTATTTAATTGGGCCTAATGGGCCAAAATTAATTTAAAGGCTTATGGGGTAACTCCCGGATTGGATTTTGGTTATCAGTTTGACCCGAGTTGACCAAAAGTCCACGCCTTAAGAAATTAATTAAAAGCCCATTGGACTTTAATTAAATAAACATTAGATGTTAATTGGGCTTTGAGACCCATTGCGATTAAATTTGGAATTTAAGTCGTAAAGGTTCATTAAATAAAGTGTAATATTCAATTTGGAATTGAATAGTGAATTAGTATTAAATACATGTTAAATTGGATTTAATGTTGTAGTTTAATTTAATTCAAGAATTCGTACTTTCAGTACTTATTCGCAAAACGAGTTTGACTCGAGCAAAAATCAAATCGTTGTTTGAACATTGGATGATCACTAATTATCAGATTAATTAATTGGATTAGATTGATTGATAACATGCTTGTATGAATACATGGTTGTGATGCATGAATAATGTATATCGGATGGATATTAGTCGGGTGGGGCAATTTTGGAAATTGTGTAATAAGTTTGATTTATTAAATTGGACCTGCGTGTCCAGCCTTATCACCTCTATACTCTTTGTATTCTCTTCTCACCTATTCCCCTCAATGTAAATGAGGTTTCTTTAGAAGTGTAGTGTAACGGTAGAAGTAAATACATGTGCTAGCTTTGGAGAGAGAAAATGAGAGATTTGATCTAGGATCAATGTAAAGTATCCATCCGCATATCATTATTATTTTATTTTCATACTCGCTTTATTATGTGTTTAGAATGCATGTTTAAGGGTGTATGATGATGAGACCTTAACAAAGATAATTAAATTGGTAGCCAATTTGCACGCGAAAAACCCTCATCAAATATCATGCGTTTTTCCTTCCATTGAGTGATTCTTACTCAAGATTCGAGATTGGCATGGGTTGTTGGCCAAAGTCAAGCCCTTGTCCGTCGAAGATGTGTTTGAATCACGAAGGCTTTGTTCCATATCAGTGTCTTGTCCAAGTTGTGGTTTATTGGCCAAAGTCAAGACCACTTCTTGTCCATCGACATTGATTACGAAGCTTTCCATGGTCAATGGGTCGCGCTTGACTGGGATCACTAGGTTTGTTGTGCCAAAGCCAAGGCTTAGTTGATTCAGAGGAAAAAGGTTAGGTAATACATTGGATGTATTGGCATATATAAGATATATGTTTAGGATTTGGATATCCGCCTACTGGATCTAGGAATTGGATGAGATCCAATTGATCTTCGAGATCTACCTAGTTAATTATCATACAATTTGTTGGCCAAAGTCAAGATTGTGTGATATTTAACGGGATCCTAGCCCACTAGGAAACACGGTTTCCCGAGTACTCGACAGAGGGTTAGAGGCTCGCCGAAAAATAGTGGGAGGCAAGAATTGAATTTGCAATACTCGTTCAATTACTCGCCATACTCGCTCATTCAAATTATTTCGTTGTTAGATTAAATATTAGTTGGACTAATATTTAAATTGTTGTTTTAATAATCAGTTGGACTGTATTATATTTGATTATATATAATTGGATTATATTAATCAATATATTTGAATTAATTAATTTCAGTTTACAGTTGATTTTATAGTTGGACTATAGTAATCAATGTAATTGAGGTTAATTAATTTAGATTATATTTGATTATATAGTTGGACTATTATAATCATTATAATAAATAGTACCACAAATCGTTGATTAAATAGTTGGACTATTAGAATCAAGATATAAAAATGAAAGATTAGTGTTTAAGACATAATCCTGGGTGAAAATGTATTTAAACGACTTTAATTTTCAAATTGGGAATAAATTTCAGGATGGTCCTGGAAAAATAATAAGTTATTTTATTTGATAAAATAACGTATTATGCCTAAGCCCAGAGTTAAGCAAATAGTAGAGCATAATCTTTGGAAGATCATGTAATGATAACTTAAGTGCTTAATCCATTATGTTTGTCATAATTATGTTCACAGCTAGTATTAAAATTGGATTTTAGATACTTAGTGTGGTACATAAAATATATATATTGATGTTCAGAATCTATTTTGAACAGGATACTGACTTCAATTGAGATTTATCTGCGAATTGAAAACGGGACGAAAGTCGCTGTTTTAACCGTAGATATCTGAATTTAGGAACTACCTTCGGGTTAGTACTTAAATTTAGAAACTGTTATAATGTAGCTAGTTTGACTAGAAACATTATCTCTATATTGCGTATAACCCGCTGCGGGTGTACCTTTATATTCTAGAACACTAAAGTGTTTCATTATATAAAGATGATATTGAGATAAACACATTAGATGTGAATAACATGATTTATATTTTGAATATAAATAATATCTCAAATATATAACATGACAAATAAATAGCTCAAATTGATTTGATCAGTTAAGAAACTTAATTGTGGCATAGTTGTCAGGGACACTGATAAACAAGAATCGTATATCCGCACTTTTGAAGAGCGGATACCAGGACTGATTTGATTCCATTCAAATAAAGTCTACGAATCTAGTCTATTTGGGCAAAGTGCCTAAAACACTATTTACTTGGTAAAAGTGTAAATGCCACCGATCTGTTAGCCCTACTTCATAGTGAAGCAAGTGGACCCATGTCTAGCTAGGCTAGATATGGATATGAATATTTCGTGACCTGTACGGATGTGGCATCGCGTATGGTTATGTGTTTCTTTTGAAACACAAATCGGAAACTTTTAGAGTTTCGACACGAAATAGACAAATAGATCGGCTAAAGTATTAAACCGTCACGGTAAGACCGTAATGAATAATACTTAAACAATAAGTTTCTAGTATATTTGAAAGAGTATAATATTCTTTCAAATAAGGACTCCTCCCGGAACACGTCAGTTTGATGGTGTGTCCGAACAGATTAACCGAATTTTGTTAGACATGATAAGGTTAATCACGAGTCGCTCTGAGCTACCATTTCCTTCGACGGATATGCTAAACAGTGCAAGAACTTATTTTGAATAAGGTTCCATAAAATCTGTTTGACAGATTACATATTAGATATGAACGGGAAAGAAACCGGGTTTCTCATTCCTGATAATTTGGGTATGCTAGGCATATGTTTGGATGATACCAAACTAAAACCCAAATAGGATAAGTGCCAAATGTAGGTCATCCTAGGGATACCGTAAGTATTGTACTTATACACCTCACAAGAGAACAATTAGATTGTTGCTCACCATACGTTTTTCCTGATAGGAATACCGATATGCAGTGGTAAGTGGGAGGATAGTATAACTCGATGGAAATCGGAGTAATACTGTTCAAGGCACCGAATCTTAATGGAACAAAAATAGTTCATCAAGGATGAGACTATTACCATTAATCTTCGAATACACAAGAACCGCGTAAGTCGGACAGAGTCGGAAAACAACTTGGGGTATGGGTTTCTGATCTAACCTTATAAAGATGTGAATCTTATTGAGGAATACCAACTGGCTACGTATGAGGCAGTGATACAAGATATCAACTCCCCAATTATGGCAAAGTGTCATATAATCCGAAATGGATTCCATGTATATCAACCAGTTTGGATACTAGTTGATGTACCACAAGGCATTGTGCCTAATGGTACTTAAAAGTCTTCTAGGAAGACATACATGGATGGCAACATACCAACGTATAAAGCAAGGCTTTAACGGAAAGGTATCGTTATCAACATTGTGTTGATTACGATTCAACCTTTTACCTGTTGCCACGGTAAATCCATTTGGATAATGCTTGTTATTCGATCCATGATTGGATTGAAGCAAGCATTAGGTTCTTGGAATTATCGTTTTGATATAATCATAATGGTAATGATTTAATTCAAAACGAAAATGATTCTTGTGTAAATAAGAGGGTTAATGGGAGCGCACTGACAGTGGCTGTCCTATAAAATAATGATAATACGTCATTTCTTGGAAATGATATTCCCATAAAATAAATATCGGCGAAAGCTTGGCTTTCGAAATACTCTCCTAGAAACCGTACATTGAAAAATGTACAACACCTGGTGTATCATACGCTTTGAGCATATGGATTCACAAACAGGGCAATCCGAGTGATAGTCACTGGATTAATGTCAAAAACATCCATTAGTATCTTAGAGAACTAAGGATGCTGTCTTAGTCTATGGAGAAGGACACTTGAAGTGACTGGGATCACTGTAGCAAGTTTCCTATAACTGATAAAGACGACTAAAAGTCGCAAACGGTACTATATAGTTTGAATAACGGAACAGTGAGCTGGAAATCTTCCGAGCAAGATTCTGTTTTCGAATAAACAACAAATACGGATTATTGCTGCAGCTGAGGCAGCAATAGAAGCTATTTGGGTCGATAATAAATCTAATTAGATTAGATATAGTTCTGTTAGTGGCTGAGCTAGGCGTCAGCACAGACTAAAGAATTAAAGGTCTCATCGACGATCCAGATATATACTTCTATATTCATCTGATTCGTTCGGATCATACATCGTGGCGATGTGATGATCATGTAAATCGCATCGGATGATAATCATGCAAATCCGCTGACGAAAACCTTTTCTCAGCAGTTTGAGCCAACCGTACATAGTTCGGGTGTTAGACACTCGAGTGACTGGCTATGTGCCAAGTGGGAGATTGTTGGATAATATGACCCATAGCGTCACTATTTGTACAGATCATGGTGTTGTTGTACAAATTAACTATGTGACAAAGGAGATTGCACTCTTATCATTTGTGATTAGATCACCTTAGATATATAAATGATGAGAGGTCCCTATGATTTGTTCCTGGACGGAGAATGATATGAGACAGTATCAGTCCACGTAGGATAAATCATTAAATATCCCTAGTCGTAGTATTATCGAGACAGGACATCGATAATGCAGAATAGGCTAGTATTGCACTTGTGCGCGTTGTGAGGGCACAACATCATAGTTCTCATATATTTAAGTATTGGATACTTATGCAAGTGCGATAGGAGGTTGTGTTTCACCGATGGTACGGGAAACAGCTTCGCTCTGGATAGACCCCTCGGAATCCCATTGGTATTATGACTATGTGTCTATGGGAGTCCGACATCAGGGTAGGTGTATTTGGTCTTAACCTGAGACTTGCACCGCTAATACTTACGATAATCGGTAGACTTTGGTCTTGGTGGTACAAGGCTTTAACCGGTTCTGCGTACACCACTTCTGGGTTTATCAGAGAGTCGTAGTGTATTGGGTGTGATGTCAAGACGGAAGTATCACTTCAGTCATAGTGGAGATGATGTCACGCAGGATACGGTACTAGTGCTCTTGAGTGATGCGCATCCAATCATGATATTATGACCAGGTCATGAATATCTGATTATAGAGACTAGTTACCAGACATCCGACATGTGCTTCGGACGGGGCAGACACTTATCCAGCCCCAGCCCTAGCACGTGACTATCCGATACTGGGCCGATATACACAATACTACGGTATACTACGCTTGATACAGATCTATATATTCCTGTAAGAATATTTCTGGAGAATTGGGTAGGCATGGCGCTTTGCTAGAAGCCAACCTTGTCTTGTAAATCGGTATAACGTAGTACGAGGTACTTACGTGTTCGGATAGTCCGACGACCGTATTTGCTGCCAACATATCCGGAGATCTCATGGGTCGCTTCCCAAAGATTCACCGATGATGTATGACTCGCACTATGATTAATCTGGGATTAATTAGTAGAGAGAGAAGATTAATTTCTAGAGAGAGAAAATTAATCTGGGATTAATTGCGGAGATATTTTATCTGGGATAAAATATTAATTAAAGAGAGAGAATGATTAATTTGGAATTAATCGATAAAATAATATATTCGATATATTATAAGAAATTAGATTTCGACGCGGAATTGAAATTGGATTTTAATTCGGGCGAACGAATTAATTTAGAATCAATTCGTTAGCGACGTGAATAGTGAATTCGCTAGGCGTAATCATTTAATTACGACGCGACGGAAAATTCATTAATTTGGAATTAACGAACCCGAGCCCGAGAGTGATTGCGAGCGCATTCGTATTTCGAATTCAAGCGCGACACGCAAGTCACATCAAGCGTCAAATCACTAGTCGCATCAATCGTCAAATCACTTGTCACTTTGAGTGATGTGATATGACATGTTGTCACTTTAATAAAGTGAAGAGATGTGATGTGAATAGTGATGTGAAGTGATTGAAAAAGCATTATTTGCTTTTTGCTTTTGACTTTTGAATTAAAGTTTAATATATGTTTATTTATTTACTTGGTAAATGATATAAAATAAAACATATATAAAAGCTTTTATTCTCTCTCTCTTTGAACTAGATTCACGTTTCTCTCTCTATCTTATACGTTTTAAGGGTTTCTTTTAGAGCCAAAAATTGTCTCTCTCTCTCTCACGGTCAAGACCGAATTTCTTCATCATTTTTCTGGTTTGATCAAACAAAATGAAGAAGAACAAGTGCTAGCACACTCTAGGGTTATATTATGGTGATAGGGAAACGAATTTGTGAGCATGGAAAAGCTTGAAGCTTGGAGCTTCAATGGTGATGACCATGGCCGAATCTTGGAGGTGCTTCAACCTTCAAAACCGCACAGCTCACTGCACTTGGAAGCCATTGCCGAGCCTAGGAGAAACGAAAAAGACTTGTGTTCTTTGATGCATCAAATCCAATCATGGTGAGTATATGTTTCCGCCATTATTCCTTGATGTGTTCATGCGATTTTATGCTTGTTTTGGATGATTCTTGGGACCTAATTAGGAACTCAACACAAGCGGCCTCGACGGAACGAAATCCAGCCCTAGCCGAATAAACAAGTGGCCTCGGCGGAACGAAGTCCAGCTCTGAGTCGAATAACCAAGCAGCCTCGACGGAACGAAATCCAGCCCCGAGCGAAATAACCAAGCGGCCTCGACGGAACGAAATCCAGCCCCGAGCCGAAAGGAAACATCGGTCTCGGCGGTACAAGAGCAGACCCGAGCCGGAAAGAAACATCGGTCTCGGCGGTACAAGAGCAGACCCGAGCCGGAAAGAGACATCGGTCTCGGCGGTACAAGAGCAGACCCGAGTCGAAAAGAAACATCGGTCTCGGCGGTACAAGAGCATACCTGAGCCGGAAAAAGACATCGGTCTCGGCGGTACAAGAGCAGACCCGAGCCGGAAAAAGACATCGGTCTCGGCGGTACAAGTGCAGACCCGAGCCAGAAAGAAACATCGGTCTCGGCGGTACAAGAGCATACCCGAGCCGTAAAACATATATCAACAAACGGACTCGGCGATACAAGAGCAGACCGAGCCGTAAAACAGATATCAAAACCATTGTGTGGGCCATAACAAACAAGCATAATCAAATGTCAACCTAAGACAGAAGAGGTCTTACTCACCTTTTTGGGATCCGTTGCCTTTCTTGCAACTCTACAAGGGTCACTACAAGCAAGGCTCTTCTTAATACATCCTCTCTGCATCTCAGCATTCCACGCATCCGACCGGATGACTTCCGCTATCAACTTGGTCGACCTCAAAAACCGAATGGTCTATGTACACACTGAGATAGCCTTCTTTCACCAAGTCTTCCACCTGCTCCCGCAGGTCTCTGCACCCATTCGTGGCATGTCCCCTTACGTTATGGTAAATACAGTATGCCCTACTATTTCCCTCCTCAATCGGGAACCTCCTTAAATTAGGCTCGGCCAACAGACCTTTATCCTAGATTTCCTGAACTATCTGGTGAAATCCCTGACGATCGGTGATTTCCATCTTCTGCCATCGTCTTACTACGCGAGCTAATTTTTGTTGAGTTCCCCACAGACGGCGCCAACTGTTGACGGCTGATTTTGGTCTCAGGGCAATATGGGAATATTACTCCCGAGACAATCCTCCCTCAATAGTGAATTTGTTCGGTTAAGGGGGAACCAAAAGAAAATTTAGCAAAAGACAGATAAATGCACCAATCAACAAGGAGATTTAACGTGGTTCGGCGGATCAGATCCAACCTACGTCCACGGGCACAAAACGAATGATACTTTTATTACTCAAACACGCTTCTCAGCTCTGCTTCTTGTGTTTACAAGTCTGATGGTAATGATTCTGATATTGATTCTCATCTCAACTTTCAACTTGTTCCCCTTATGCACACTCTACCATTCTATTTATAATAGTGTAGAAATCAGATTCCTTCTCCTACAAGAATTTCCTAGTTGAAACTATTCCCTTTTCCCATAAGGATTCCTAGTCAAAACTATTCCATTTTCCCATAAGGATTCCTAATCAGATATTCCTTTACTTCTTTTATCCTTTTAGGATACTGACTCATCAGTTCTCTTTATGAAAATAGGATAACTTATTATCTTATCTTGTATGGATAAAATGCATTATCTTCCAGAACATGTCTTGCCCTATGCTTGGTTTTCACGAGGTCGGTCTTCATGTGGTCGGTCATAATAGTCCTTTGAACTGAGAATGCTGCTATCGATCTGATAATGCCCGGTCATCCGATCTCAAGTGGTCGAGTTACCGCTCATAAGTGCTCAGATCCAAACTCGTGTGGTCGGGTCGGTATTAGTGGTCTCGATCGAGAAAGGAATTAAATTTTTACCCCCTGTCGTGCTGCTTAAATATCATAGTGCTTAAAAACACTATCAACAAATGTCGTACTCTTTCCACCCTTAAACTCCACCCCACCACTCGGCTACAACAAGACCACAATAATTGCAGCAATGCCGGTCATGATTTCCAAACAAGAAAACGTATTTTCGATTTGGATATTTTATGGGCAGTGAGATCAAGAAATCAAAGATATTGTTAGCGCGTTAAGGCTTTTTGGTGGGTTGTGGCGTTGTATTAAAGCTGCCTCTATTCTTGGACATAAAAGCAGCTGTCTTTCTTGATTATATTAATATTATTTTTAGCTGGCTTCAGGCTTTGCTCATGGGGTGTTGAGCGATGGATGGAGCTGTGGCTGTCTCTGGTGCGGCCTTAGGAAGTTACGTGAAGGTTAGGTTGCGTGAGAGAGGGGGGAGTTTGAGTTCGTGGGGAATTATTTAATTAATAAATTTCATTTTAAAACTGCAGTTTTAATTAATTAATTTTTATTTATTTAAAATTATAATTAAGGAGTATATGTAGAAATCGGGTCGGACTTCACAGATACTCACACTGTCGAATCAAATATCTTCTCATCAGATCGGGTATGACCACCTCGGGCTCGGGTATGACTACCTCGGGTCTAACCACCTCAGGCTTAACCACTTTGGACCTGACCATCTCAGGCTCGGATATGATCACCTCGGGTCTGACCACCTCAGGCTTGGGTATGACCACTTCAGGTCTGACCACCTCGGGCTCGGGGTCATTCTGTCTGACTTCTCATCCTTTGTAAGGACTTCAGATCATCTGTTGAGTGCAAAATCCAATCTTACCCATCCTCAAGATTCTGACTTCTTGAGGGCCGAAAACCCGAGATTCTGACTTCTTGAGGGCCGAAAACCATCATCAATATTTATCCCCTAGTTCTCGGTATCAATGAGTATGCAAGTTGGTACCGGGAATTATAAAAAGATGGTGGTGCGTGAAACCGTAGGCTGATTTAGCGTCTTCGGGATGATGCATGCTCTTGATATACTGTTATCCCAAAGAGATACGATCTGTGAGGATCTGCAAAGAATAGAAAATAGGCCACGAGGGAAAACTCACCTCCTCGGGCTATCATTAGAGCAACAAGGCTTCGGGGGAGAAACTCCGACCTCGAGCAATCATAAGTCAACTAGCAGTTAGGGAATGAACCCTCATTGCGCCATCACACAGTAGTAGGACCTCGGTGGGATGCAACCCAGCCCCGATCTAATAATAATATAACAGCCACAAGGGAAATGCTTCCTCATTATACCGCCAACATTTGGCCATGGGTGAGAAACTCCGACCCTATGCCAACGAATATAATAAGGCATCGGTGGGACGAAACCCGACCCTGAGGCATATCAATCATTTGGCCACAAGAAAATGTTCTCTTCTTGTGCCATCAAACAAAATGAGGCCTCGGTGGGACGTAGCCCGACCCCAAGCCGATCAAACTCAAAGTGGTCTCGGCGGAACGAATGCAGCCAGAGCCATAAAATCACCTCGGCCTCGGTGGTACTAAAGAAGACCCGAGCCGTAAAATCACTTCGGCCTCGATGGTACTAAAGTAGACCTGAGCCGTAAAATCACCTCGGCCTCAGGGTACTAAAGCAGACCCGAGCCGTAAAATCACCTTGGCCTCGGCGGTACTAAATCAGACCCGAGTCGTGTACGGGCCAAATTTGGGCCCAATAGCATAACTGTCATTCCACCTTTGGGCCAATCAAGAAACCAAAGCCCCGAAGCCCACCATTAGATCTAGTTTGAGAAATCAGCTTTGGACCGAGAGGCTATACCAGCCCAGAGCCCACCATCACAAATTTAACAATCCAGGAAGGTCAACAGATTCATGAGTAATTAGATTGGGAAAACGCCTTCAGTAATGAATTCCATTAAATCGGCAGTTACAGTCATAAACCCTGTCATTAACACATCCAACGGGTAGAAGAGATTTAAATGACCCCTAGTAAGGAGGGCCTATAAAAGAGAAGAGCCAAGGCATAAAGGAGGGGGGAGATGACACAACACTACTCCTTGTCATCAGAGAAATCATAATACACTGCCCTCACGGCAAACAAAAGATGATTGAGGTAACTTCAAGCCTTATTCTCCATACAACCGACTTATTCACATTACTAACTTGAGCGTCGAGTGCCCCCGACACCCACCACACCGGTGGGCAGTACTCCCGCTCACCCTATCTTTGTTTTACAGGATCGCTAGTGCCCTTCTTCTACGAAATCTCGATTGTAGGCCTCGGGCGAAAACCAGCGCCTACAATTTGGCGCCCACTGTGGGGCCATAGCGATTCATAGCAAGCAAAGACCACTCAGTCTACAATCCTTACAAACAGACACCAGATCCTGTGGTTGCATAATCAGCCACTCTACAAAACAGTTACGATCAATGGAAGATGAAAATTGATCCATGTAAAACTCCAGAACTAATCTCCTATAGTATCTGGAAAATAATTCTTTTTTCAGCCACCCATAATGCAAATAAGCCACACTACATCACATGCAAAAGAGGAATCTCCTCAAACACGCACAAAACCCAGAAAAACAGTCCACTTACCAAAGCTCCATTTGACACTACATGCACATGTGTCTAGCATTGGATGGATATTTCATTCGACATGGAGCTCAGAATGTTTGGCATATGCAGATGCTCCATTCGACACTACACTCAGCATGAGGTGAATGTCCCACTCAACATGAAATGGAGAAAGACTTACATCAATTCCATTCAACAATGCCCACATACGTGACATATGCATATATTAGTACATCATACATTTTTTAAGTAAAGGTGGGACCATGCATCAATGGAAAAAGAAGCTTGAAAAATAGTCCACGCCAAGAGCCTAAATCCGAGAGGTCGAAAAACTGCACTCATCTGGTCCTAATACAAGTTGAGCAATAAAACTATGTAGAATGGCCACATCCATGCGCATGCTTTAAGAAATCTACTTGACATGGCCAACTCATATGCAATGAAGGCCCACGAACTAACAGCCCATACGCATAACACATGCATGCTTGAAAATGTCGTGTGAAATGCTGCGTCACGCAAGGGATGAAATCCTACATTGAAAAGCTTCCAGTTTGGGCCCAAGTAAGTTGCAAAAAAAAAAAAAAAAAAAAAAATCGCAGCCTAAATCACGAGCTGCCAAAGTAGTCAACAACTGGAAGGCCAACCCATTACGCAACTAGATCAAACCCTTTCCACCAAAGCAAGAAAATCAACCCACACGCCAAGCATTCGGCCCAGCCCACATAAAACAGCCAAATCAGTGAACTAAACAGCCACGGTCGAAACCCAAAATAGCACACAAATAACGAGCCAAACGCCTAAAGGATTGGCTGAATCCCACATCACTCATTTCAATAGTCAACATCAAAAACTGCCAATGAACTTACTGTCCCACATCGCTCATTGCAAGCCTAAATAAAAAACTCTCGTAGTGACCTTAGCCCCACAATGCCCAATGCAATAATTTTGCCCTAGCCAAAAGTAAAAAAAAAAAAGGACTTGAACCCATACCACACATTACAGACCCCATGAAGAATCCACGATATTACACATAATATTTAAATGAAATCCAACCCAGTCGACATAATAAATATATGTAGTTGAACAACAGTTTCAACTCGTCGTGTGGTGGAAGACATTTATTCAACCATGATTATTATTTGGAAGCTGGAGGGGCCTATAATTATGTAGCTGTGACACTTGGAGCCATGCTACCTATGCAAAAACAAAAGCCTGCAAACAAGTAGATGGCATAAACTGCCACACACCACCTTTCCCCACACTACCACACTACAAAAAACCTATAGCCTCTCATATAAAAATAGAGCCCCACGCTACATGCAAAATGGCCCATTCGACAGATGGATTCTTCCACATGTTAATATCACAAGCGAGACTAGCCCTGATGGTCCTTTTGTTTGCTCGACAACACTCTTGATGGTGTCGTTCACATTGAAATCATTTTCACCCATGCTACATTCACATGTCTGATATTTTCTTCTCTGTCACCATTCTTCTTCTTGTCGCATGACCTTGGGCTTTTTGTTTGCTCTTCGGTTGGTTGGTGGCATGGCTAGGATGGTTTTTAGCCTTTATTTTGGACTATCATATAGGAGCCATTCGACCGGATGTAGGTTGACATCAAAGGGTAGTGCCATTAAACATGACACATATAAAGTTTTTTGATCAATTGTTCCACTTGACATTTATGGGATGATAAAACATCTGGTTCATACTATTATCCATACTACAAGGTGGATGACTATCAACTTCAGGCTACATGGAAAACTCCCATACTACAAGGTGGATGGCTATCAACTTCAGGCTACATGGAAAACTCCCATCTCTCCTAGACTACTTGGAATGATTATCAACTCCTCCAAACTAAATCAAAGGTTAGTCATCATCTCCATGCTACATTGATTTAATATTGCCAACTCCAGACTACATAGGGAATCTTCTATCATGCCTAGTAGAATGAAAAACTCTCTTGGATCTCCTTTAGGTCCAATCGACCAACCTTTATCAAGATAGGTAGTATGAAAATTATTTTGGACCTTCATCAGGTCTAGTAGAGTGGTGATATCATAGACATTCATTATGTTCATTCGACCGTGTCCAGTGGACCTTTGTCAGGTCCATTCGACAATAGTCTCATGGATAGGGAGAATGAAAATTCTTATGAACCTACATCAGGTTCATTCGACTATAGCTTCATGGACCTTCTTCAGGTCCATTCGAAAACTCCATTCAACAGTAGTCTCGTAGAATGGAGGTGACATTGATGGCTTTAATCAAGTTTATCTATTATAGTCTTTTGGACCTTCATTAGGTCCATTCGACAAACTCCATTCGACAGTAGTATTGTAGAAGTGTGAAGAGTGATGACCTTGACATATATTCTTCAAGTTCATTCTACCATAGTCTCATGGACCTTCATCAGGTCTAGGAGAGTGAGTGATGAATTCTTTGGATTTTCATAAAGTCCATTCGACAAGTCCATTCGACCGTAGTCTCATAAATCCTCATCAACAGAATGAGTAATAACCCTGATAGATATTCATCAGGTCCATGCGACATGTCCATTCGACAGTAGTCTCATAGAAGAGAGAGGAGTGATGACTTTCATCAAGTTCATTCCATTGTAGCATCTTAGACCTTCTTCAGGTCTAGTATAGTAAGTGATGACCTTGTGACCGGCGTAAACACACACGTATAACGCAAGCGCACGTATCGTTCAAGTAGTATAAAAATATCGATCCCACGAGGACTTAATTCCTACTGTTGTTATTAATTATTGATATTATTTATTTACAAGTATCTAATTATATGAATAAGAGAATGATTGTTTGATTGGTTGAATGTGGTTTTCCTTAATTAAAATAAACAAAAGAAAATACTAAGGAAAATAACAAAAGACTCAAAGATCTAGGGTTGTGAATCTTTCTAATATCTTTTAAAAGATGAAGTGATTATTTTATGTTTGTGTAATAAATCGGTTTACTAACCTGAAACACTAAATTATGCAAAAGCCTCTGTCGATGGTCAGACGTAAATACCCAGTTTAACCCAATTGAACCATATGTCTATGTCAACCAAATTATCTAGATTCATTAAGTTTAAGTTCCAATTATGGCTACCCCCGCCTGATAGGTATATGTCTATCCTGTAAAGAAATCTATTAAAGGGTTATCTATCCTCAAGGAAGATCGTGGGCTATTAAGTGTAAAGCTGAAACCTAAAATTCCTACGTCTAGTTCATTTTAGATTTACCAGATCAATCTTATTGGTGATCAGACAACAAGAAGCATTAAGCTTAAGACTTAATAAGTAAACCTTTAAATTACCCAAGTTATAAAATAACCCCTTATAAACCGGTGATATTATAATTCATCACAACCCTAGATAACTAACACATAACTAGGGCTAGTAAAAACTTAAAAGTAAAAGACATAAAATAAAAATGCTGAAAGTAAAAGACATAAAGTAAAAGCTGAAAAGTAAATTGCTGAAAAGTAAATGACGGAAAATAAATGCTGAAAATTAAATACTGAAAATTAAATGTTGAAAAGTAAATGCTGAAAAGTAAATTGCTGAAAAGTAAATTGCTGAAAAGTAAATTGCTGAAAATTAAATAAAGTAAAAGTACAATAAAAGAAAATGCTGAGGTAAAAGGATCCACTTTTATTACTTCTATTTTAGATATCTCCCTTAATATAATATATTAACTTTGCATGATAATTACCAACCAGCCATATAGGCGGTATCCAGATTAAGCCAAATTAAAAATTAATTACCAACCGACCAATCAGGCGGTATCCAGTTTAGTCAGGTTAAAACCAATTTAAATAATTACCAACCGACCAATATGGCGGTATCCTCGTTAAGTCAGGTTTTAACTAGTTTATATATTATAATTAAGGGAGATTAATCTAAATATTAGTAATAAAAGTTTTACCTTTTACCCCAGCAAAGGGGAGTTACCTCCTCATTACTGAAAAGTAAAAACTTAAAAATAAAGAAAGAAAAGTACTGTGCGTAAAAGTAAATTGCAAAAAGTAAAAACTGAAAAGTAAAGAAAAGAAAGTGCGAAAGCGGAAATTAATTACTAAAAGCTATAAATAAACAAACAAGATACAATCTTCTTAGTATTATTAAGGAATCCCTTAGAAGAAAGTATGAATTTTACAAATGAAATGACTTGGTATTTATTGGCAAAATTTTACCTCCATCAAATCATCTACCAAATCAATTATTAATTGCTCCACTAATTGCTCCACCAAATCCATTATTAATTGCTCCACTAATCTCTTATCATGTTTGGTGATGATTGGATAATTTTTATTATTTATTTTTTTTTTTTTTCTTTGAAAATGATTGAAAGTGACTTTAATAATTACATACAACACACCTCTGGATGGTTCATCAATTTCGGGCATGAAATCTTCAGAATTCGGAATTAGTTTGTATTTAAAAACTGTAGATCTTTGAGTCTTCTTTAATCTGGTACTTGAATCAGCTCAATCCGATATCGGAGTAAAACGTTATGCCCAAAATACGACAGATGCACAAAATTGGAATTTCCAAAACTGCACTTCGTTAAAACGCCATTTCAAGTTTCCAATCTCCAAAATTAATATGTCAAGTCCAATTTTCGCCCTTATTTGACCCATATTTCATCCTAAATGATTTTATTAAGTCCCAATATTATTTTATCTGCAAAATAAACTAAAACATATCAAAACGTTCATCAAACCCGAGAAACTAAACAAAATATTAAGTGAAAGGGGCGGTAAATATTGATATATTTTCCGCTCATCACACCCCCAAACCTAAAATTTTGCTAGTCCTCGAGCAAAACAATAAAATAAAATACAAGAAATAATTAAAATTAAACTAAGCCACTTTCGTAGGGATCACGGTTGCATTTAGTGTATGCAACAAGCCTTTAAACCCCTAGGTGTCCCTAGTGGACGAGTTGTAGTCTCGTGAGGGTTTACATCAATGATACCCACAAACATTTTACAAAAGTAAAAAGGTAGTGAAACTAATGCACACAAAAGCAAAAAGACAAGCGAAAAGAGAATAAAGAAGTTAGTGACTAATCAGGTGAAATTTATACTCCAAGTTACTAGTTGTTTTCTTTCTTTCTAAATTACTGAATAAGTAAATTCTCCGATTACTTTTACCATTCTCCATATACACAGCCAACAAAATATTTAAACAACTCATTTTTTTCCCACAACAGTCATAAGTGCAGTTGATAAGAGAGTAATATTTTTGTCCTAAAGTTTTATCAGAATTCACACCTTTTTGTAGCAATGGAATAATTTTTCTGATTTTTTTCTGATTTTTTTTTCTTTTTTTCCTATATTTTTTATTTATATACAATACATTCCATCTATGTAACGAGCTTTGGGTCGGTGGCTCCCAAACTAGTTGGATTTAAGGCACCAGATGTTAAGACACCCCTACGGACTTAATTACTCAGACTTCAGATATTTTTGCAGCATCTTTGATCCATGTAGCGAGCTTTTGGCCAGTGACTCCCAAACCAGTTGGTTTTAGGGCACTAGGTGTTAAAACACCCTTACAGACTTAATAACTCGGATCTCAGATGTTTTTTTTTTTTACTTTTTTTTTTACTTTTTTTTAATCCATTGTTTTTTGAGATGTTTCTTCCAATTAAACTAGAGCACTGACTATTACAAACTTTTCAATTTTAGCTCATGTCCGTATGTTACTATGCATGTTGATAATATTTGCTAACTAAGCATGTGAAGATCCATTTTAATCAGTTTTATGGAGAATTCACAAATTAAATAATTCAAAAGGAAATAAACAAAAATTAACTTGTTTCAAAAATGGTTTGAGATACGTCTCAAGAGTGGAAACTCCTTACCCAGCTATCTCTTACCAATTTCACCTTTTTAGTCAAAATAAAAACACATAAACAGAAAATATTTTTGTAATTTTTGAAAAATTTTCAATTTTTTTTTGTATTTTTCGAAAAATTTTAGACTAAAAATAAAAATAACACACAAACTAAAAACAAGGTACTGATCAACTAATTCCCTCCCCCAAACCTAAATGAGACATTGTCCCCAATGTCTTTAACAATAGAAGAAGAGTTTAGAAGATAGTACCTGGTTAGTTGAAATTCTACACGAAAAGTTAAAGGTTAAGATCCAGATTAACACGACGCCTCTTACCACGATCGTCCTCGGACCAATTTATCTTTGAAAGGATAGGGTCAACTTGTGGTTCATAGGCTAAGATTTGGTCAATTAGATCCGGAGCATTTCTGGCAGTAAAGAGGAGTTCTTTCATAGGTTTTGACACGAACCCATTTCTCCGGGCATCATCAAGAAACACACAAAGAAAATCATAAAATCCATCAACGTTAAACAGCCCAATTGGTTTCTGGTGTATGTTCAAGTTCGCCCAAAATAGCACTATAAAAATTTCCACCAATGTGCCCAAGCCACCTGGCAAAGCAATAAAAGCATCAGTACTGTTAATCATTTTTACCAGTCGTTCAGACATACCTGGCACGATCAGTTCGTCTCTGTTTGATGGTTCAATAAGATTTGCCTCTGCCAAGGGTTTTGTGATGATTCCCAAAACGTGACTGCCTCCTTCATGTACAGCCTTTGAAACGATCCCCATAAGTCCAAGATTACCCCCGCCGTATATTAAGTGTATATTCCTTACAGCTAAGACTCGACCCAATTCTTGTGCTACTTCTACGTATTGTGGCTTAGTACCAACACTACTACCGCAAAACACACAGATGTTTTCAACTCGTCTTCTCGAAGTGGCTTCCATTTTTATATGTATTTCTTTCTCAACTCTGGATGCCTTCAAAAGTGCAATGACGGGCTGAATTTATAGTACCTGAAAAGGGTGAGTAATAATAGCACTAGTATCTTCCCGATGACGTTTGTTAGCTAAACAACAAAAGAAATCGTGAAAGGTCAAAAAGTCTGGATCCTGTCTACGAAAATAAAGATAATTACAACAGAAAAGCAAATCAAAGCAATAATTAAGGCAACGAAATTGTGTATGCAATACGCCACTCGCTTAGTATAAATTCATTAGGATGCGTCTCGAGAATTCATTTTTTACTCAGCCATCACAAATGAATTAGCTCTTTTCTTCCTGATTGCAAAACACCATTCCTGTTTTCCTTCTGCCTTAAAATGCTCCGTTTGTGCTTTTCCCTTCAAAATAACACACAAAATTAAAAATTCTACAACATGTATACACAAAATATAAAAATAGAAATTACAACAAATTGCATGGGTTGCCTCCCTGCTAGCGCTAAATTTTTCTTCTTTAGCCAGACATGACTGAAATCTATCTATCAATGAGGTTTCAGCGTCGTTTTGGATGTCCGATTAAAGACAATCCCATGAGCATTGCTTTTGAAGGGTCTCTTCCAACGGTAAGGTAGCAGAAATTTTTTTGTCCCATTTAGTGCTTGTGCCACCTTTTTGCTCCTTGTTGCTCCAGTGGTTCCTGCAAAGAAAGAAAGAAAATCAGGAGGTCTCGTATGGTGCTTGACTTGGTATGGAAGTTCCATTCTGTCAAGCTTCTGGGTGATATCTTTGATTTGTACTCCCCGATACAACGATGTTTCTCCTGAATGCTCTGGATTTTCAATTTGGTCTGACAGTTGCTCCTCTATTTTATCTGTTTCTTGCTCCACCTTTTCTTCACAGATGTATTTGAAAATTTCCATATTCAGCTCTTCATCCGTCATCTGTGAAATGCATGCTCCATAAGTATCTGCCTAAGGATGTAAAGATGTTTCTGACATTAGGTTTTCATCATCTGATACGACTGGAATGGATGGTTCAAGTAGATCTTCATCAAACATCATGGTAAAGCATGCTCCAAGATCTTCATTTTGAGGATTGAAAGTTTGATCCTCCGTTGTTGGTGCAGTTGGTACAAATAGATCAGCTTCATCCTCGTCAGAATCTGAATAATAAAAGTCATATAGAGACTTTGCTGGTTTGGGCTCCTGAACTGATACCTCTGGTTGTTGATACTGCTCAGCCTCCTCCTCTGTTAAGGTGTCATTGTGGATCTCTGGGTACTCGAAGGCTTCATCAGTGTCATCTAAAAATGCTTCTTGAGGTATGAAGTTCTGGTTTTCTGTTAATTGTCTGATCTGATCTGTTATTCTCTGTATGGATTCTGTTTGACTCTGAATACTTTCGAGTTGATTCTGGAATGTTTCAAGCATTGTATCCAACTTTTCATCTCGTTTCTTGAACACATCTTTGAGCATGTCAATCATCTGATCTTCTTCTGATTGTTCTGATTGTTGATGAAGATCATTGTAGGATGGTGGATAAGATGGAAAATGTGATGGTTCTTCGTACCATGAAGGATTTTGATAGCTCTGCCACCCTGGATTGTAGTTGTACTTGCAATAATCTCTCGGGTGGTTACCATTACATATGTCACATCTACCCATTGCGTCTTGTTTAGCAAATGTGGTATTGCTTGGTTCTGGCATCCAGTGATAATTGTTGGGCTGGACAACAGGCCTCAGAAACTCGGACTGTTGCTCCCAAATTTGGGGTGTATCTTCTAGTAAAGCTCGAAATCTTTCAATCTCCCAATAATGTTCCATTTTTCAATCACCTGAAAAATAAAAGAAGGAAATAAAAATTACAGATAAAAGAAAATTAGATACAAGTAAATTAGATAGCTTCAAAATTAATAACTCAAGAAAAATAAGTCCTCGGCAACGGCGCCAAAAACTTGATCGGCATAAACACACACGTATAACGCAAGCGCACGTATCGTTCAAGTAGTATAAAAATATCGATCCCACGAGGACTTAATTCCTATTGTTGTTATTAATTATTGATACTATTTATTTACAGGTATCTAATTATAAGGAAAAGAGAATGATTGTTTGATTGGTTGAATGTGGTTTTCCTTAATTAAAATAAATAAAATAAACAAAAGAAAATACTAAGGAAAATAACAAAAGACTCAAAGATCTAGGGTTGTGAATCTTTCTAATATCTTTTAAAAGATGAAGTGATTATTTTATGTTTGTGTAATAAATCGGTTTACTCACCTGGAACACTAAATTATGCAAAAGCCTATGTCGATGGTCAGACGTAAATACCCAGTTTAACCCAATTGAACCATATGTCTATGTCAACCAAATTATCTAGATTCTTTAAGTTTAAGTTCCAATTATGGCTACCCCCGCCTGACAGGTATATGTATATCCTGTAAAGAAATCTATTAAAGGGTTATCTATCCTCAAGGAAGATCGTGGGCTATTAAGTCTAAGGCTGAAACCTAAAATCCCTATGTCTAGTTCATTTTAGATTTACCAGATCAATCTTATTGGTGATCAGACAACAAGAAGCATTAAGCTTAAGACTTAATAAGTAAACCTTTAAATTACCCAAATTATAAAATAACCCTTATAAACCGGTGATATTAGAATTCATCACAACCCCAGATAACTAACACATAACTAGGGCTAGTAAAAACTTAAAAGTAAAAGATATAAAATAAAAATGCTGAAAAGTAAAAGACATAAAGTAAAAGCTGAAAAGTAAATTGCTGAAAGTAAATGACGGAAAATAAATGCTGAAAATTAAATACTGAAAAGTAAATGTTGAAAGTAAATTACTGAAAAGTAAATGCTGAAAAGTAAATTGCTGAAAAGTAAATTGCTGAAAGTAAATTGCTGAAAATTAAATAAAGTAAAAGTACAATAAAAGAAAATACTGAGGTAAAAGGATCCACTTTTATTACTTCTATTTTAGATATCTCCTTTAATATAATATATTAACTTTGCATGATAATTACCAACCAGCCATATAGGTGGTATCCAGATTAAGTCAAATTAATAATTAATTACCAACCGACCAATCAGGCGGTATCCAGTTTAGTCAGGTTAAAACCAATTTAAATAATTACCAACCGACCAATATGGCGGTATCCTCGTTAAGTCAGGTTTTAACTAGTTTATATATTATAATTAAAGGAGATTAATCTAAATATTAGTAATAAAAGTTTTACCTTTTACCCCAGCAAAGGGGAGTTACCTCCTTATTACTGAAAAGTAAAAACTGAAAATTAAATAAAGAAAAGTACTGTGCGTAAAAGTAAATTGCAGAAAGTAAAAACTGAAAAGTAAAGAAAAGAAAGTGCGAAAGCGGAAATTAATTACTAAAATCTATAAATAAACAAACAAGATACAATCTTCTTAGTATTCTTAAGGAATCCCTTAGAAGAAAGTACGAATTTTACAAATGAAATGGCTTGGTATTTATAGGCAAAATTTTGCCTCCATCAAATCATCTACCAAATCAATTATTAATTGCTCCACTAATTGCTCCACCAAATCCATTATTAATTGCTCCACTAATCTCTTATCATGTTTGGTGATAATTTGATAATTTATATTATTTATTTATTAATTTATTTTTTTTCTTTGAAAATGATTGAAAGTGACTTTAATAATTACACACAACACACTTCTGGATGGTTCATCAATTTTGGGCATGAAATCTTCAGAATTCGAAATTATTTTGTCTTTCAAAACTATAAATCTTTGAGTCTTCTTTAATATGGAACTTGAATCAGCTCAATCCGATATCGGAGTAAAACGTTATGCCCAAAATACGACAGATGTACAAAACTGGAATTTCCAAAACTGCACTTCGTTAAAACGCCCTTTCAAGTTTCCAATCTCCAAAATTAATATGTCAAGTCCAATTTTTGACCTTATTTGACGCATATTTCGTCCTAAATGATTTTATTAAGTCCCAATATTATTTTATCTGCAAAATAAACTTAAACATATCAAAACGTTCATCAAACCCGAGAAACTAAACAAAATATTAAGTAAAAGGGGCGGTAAATATTGATATATTTTCCGCTCATCACCTTGATAGACATTTATCAAGTCCATACTACAGGTTCATTCAACCGTAGTCTCATGGAGAGGTAGAGTGAAAATTCACATGGACCTTCATCAAATTCATTCGACCATAGCTTCATGGACCTTCATCAGGTCTAGTAGAGTGATGATTCTCATAGACATGCATTAGTTTCATTCAACCGTGTCTCATGGACCTTTGTCAGTTCCATTCGACAATAGTATCATGGATTGGTAGAATGAAGATTCATTTAGTCATTTCATCAAGTTCATTCGACCATAGCTTCATGGACCTTCATCAGGTCTAGTAGAGTGGTGATTCTCATAGACATTCATTAGGTTCATTCGACCGTGTCTCATGGACCTTTGTCATTTCCATTTGACAGTAGTATCATGAATAGGTAGAATGAAGATTCATTTAGTCATTTCATCAAGTCTATTCGACAGTAGTCTCATAGAAGAGAGATGAGTGATGACTTTCATCAAGTTCATTCCATTGTAGTATCATGGGCCTTCTTCAGGTCTAGTATAGTGAGTAATGACCTCCTTGGACCTTTGTCAGTTCCATTCGACAACTTCATTCGACAGTAGTCTCGTAGAATATAGATAACAATGATGGCTTTCATCAAGTTTATCTATTGTAGTCTCATGGACAATCATCAAGTCTAGTAGTATGAGAAGGAAAAACCTTCATAGACCTTCATCAGGTCTAGTAGAGTAAAGACCCTCATTGACCCATGTTAGATCTTGTAGAATGAGGAATGAAGACCCTCATAGATCTTCATCATGTCTGGAGTGTAGACTCCCATGTACCTTCATCAGGTATAATGGAATGTGTAGACTCCAATGTACCTTCGTCAGGTATAATGGAGTGTGTAGACTTTCTTGGACCTTCATCAGGTCATCTAGACTCTGATGTACTTTCTTCAAGTGTTGTAGAAAGAAATCTTCTTAGACCTCCATCAGATCTGGTAATCTGTAGACTCCCTTGTACCTTTATCAATATGTATGGTCGTCTTGATACATAAGACAATGAAACATCCTCCATATGGGACATCATTATCAACCTTCAGCTCAGTCGACACAACAGACAAGTAAATGATCTCTCATTGTTTCAGTCAAACATAGTATGGTTCTTATATTGAAGAGCCATTGACTAGTCACTCGACAGATACTCCAGACGACAGGTATCAATGTTCTCATTTCTTTACTTACCATGATTGTGGTTTTGAAATTTACAAGCAATGCCATATGACATAGTTGAAGACCTGGACTATTCCTAGTCCAGACGACATTGAAGACTCCCCGTCGTATTGAGTGTACCTTGAACATTCATCTGGTTCAGTCGTCTAGGAACATTCCCCATGGCTCATGTAGAGTCGAGTTCAACAAATGACCTTCATCTGGTCTAGAAAAATTTGAAGACTCCCCTGGTTTTTGACCAGTAGTATGGAGATTGTCCTGAACCTGTAATTGGTTCAGTCGACCGGGAACATCCCCCATGGACTCATGTCGAGTCAAATGAAGATATGGACTTCCTACAGTCCATACGACAATGTCGTGTGAAATAACCCCTGAACCTTCATCTGGTTCAGTCGACCGGGGACATCCCTCAAATACTCATGTCGAGTCAAGTTGTAGACATGGATTACACATGTCGTATGACTTATACATTCCTGGCCTCAGCAAGCCCAGTTGACCGGGGACATCCCTCATGGACTCATGTCGAGTCAAGTTGTAGACATGGATTACACATGTCGTATGACTTATACCTTCCTGGCCTCAGCAAGCCAGTCGACCGGGGAAATCCCCCATGGACTCATGTCGAGTCAAGTTGTAGACATGGATTACACATGTCGTATGACTTATACCTTCCTGGCCTCAGCAAGTCCAGTCGACCGGGGACATCCCTCATGGACTTATGTCGAGTCAAGTTGTAAACATGGATTACACATATCGTATGACTTATACCTTCCTGGCCTCAGCAAGTCCAGTCGACCGGGGACATCCCTCACGGACTCGTGTCTAGTCAAGTTGTAGACATGGATTACACATGTCGAATGACTTATATCCTGACCTTCATCTAGTTCAGTCGATTGGGTACTTCCCCAATGGCTCTTGTAGAGTCAAATTCATAACTACACATTCGTTTGGTTCAATTAATAGGCAGCACCAACGCTCATGTATATCTACATCCTATGGTCTCACCCCAGGCGATAAACACGTCAAGTACTCTCCAAGCCAAGGACTCATTGACTTAGAGAGTATGGGACAAACTATACGGGCCAAATTTGGGCCCAATGGCATAACTGTCATTCCACCTTTGGGCCAATCAAGAAACCAAAGCCCCGAAGCCCACCATTAGATCTAGTTTGAGAAATCAGCTTTGGACCGAGAGGCCATACCAGCCCAGAGCCCATCATAACAAATTTAATAGTTCAGGAAGGTCAACAGATTCATTAGTAATTAGATTGGGAAAACGCCTTCAGTAATGAATTCCATTAAATCGGCAGTTACAGTCATAAACCCTGTCATTAACACATCCAACGGGTAGAAGAGATTTAAATGACCCCTCGTAAGGAGGGCCTATAAAAGAGAAGAGCCAAGGCATAAAGGAGGGGGGAGATGACACAACACTACTCCTTGTCATCAGTGAAATCATAATACACTGCCCTCACGGGAAACAAAAGTTGATTGAGGTAACTTCAAGCCTTATTCTCCGTACAACCGACTTATTCACATTACTAACTTGAGCGTCGGAGTGCCCCCAGCACCCACCACACCGGTGGGCAGTACTCCCGCTCACACTATCTTTGTTTTACAGGGTCGCTAGTGCCCTTCTTCTACGAAATCTCGATTGTAGGCCTCGGACGAAAACCAGCGCCTACAAGTCGTAAAATCAACTCGGCCTCGGTGGTACTAAAGCAGACCCGAGCCATAAAATCATCCCGGCCTCGACGGTACTAAAGCAGACCCGATCCATTAAGCACATAATAAACAAATATGGATAAATAAGTTTTTATATGAGAAGGAAAAAAATTGTACTATTATTCTTGGGATCTATTGCCCATCTTACAACTCTTTGTGGGTCATTTTAAGAGAGGCTCTACCGAAAATATCTCCTCAGCACCTCAGCATCCTAAATACCCAACTCGACGGCATTCGCTATTAGCGATGGTCGGCCTCCGTAACCACTTGGTATATGTACTTGCTCAGATAGTCGTTTTCTACCAAGCCTTCCAGCTGCTCCTGCAGGTCCCTGCATCCACTCGTGGCATGTCCCCTTACATTGTGGTGCAAACAATAGGTTCTGTTGTTTTCCTTCTCAATCGGAAACCTTCTTGGGTTGAGCTCAGTCAATAGACATTTATCTTTGATTTCTCGAACAATCTAGACTAGAGATCTGTTGAGGGGGGTATATATTATTCCTCCGGCAACGAGATTGACCTGGGCAGACGACCTTCTCTCTTGAAATTTATTATTTTAAGGCAATGGCCTGAACTCATTTTTCCTTGAGACTGGTCTCCTCACATCTCTGCCCAAATCTCGCTGGCTTTCCAGCCTGAGTACCTTGGTCCTTGAATGCCTCCTCCGCGAGCAATCTTCTCATCTTCCTCCATCAGCACAAACTTCATTGCTTGCTCCAAATCTATGGCATAGTCCGGTATCTCTTGGATCCTTAGGTGGGACCACAACCTCCCGAACTTGAGAGCCCTTTTAAAACTTTCCAAGGCCTCCGGGGACTCGTACGCCATGACATCTAGAACCAGGTCGTGATACCTGTCGATAAAGCTTTGTAAAGACTTGTCGTCTTCTAGCTTCACCAGCCTCAACGACCCCATCATCTTCCCCGTTACACGTGCCCATTTAAAATACCGCACAAAGGATCTCCTTAATTGCTCAAAGCTATCGACACTCCCCGGGGTCAAGTTCCTGAACCACAACCTGGTCGACCCTCCCAAGGTTAAAGGGAACACCTTGCAGATGGCTTCTCCAACCATTTCCTGAATTTCCATCATCAGAACGAACTTCTCAACATGAGACCTGGGGTTCGTACTGCCCTTGTAAATATCCATGAAGGGCATAGTGAATCTCCTTGGAAATCCCATCGCCAAGATTTTATCCGTGAAAGGGGACACGGTCCCCAAGTCTTGGTCACTCCCGTCCTCACTTTCAGATTTGCTTCCCATTTCCCCATCTCTTTTCGAAACCAACTGCTTATCCGGTCATCAGAGTTTTCATGCTTCAGACCTCGAGTTTCCCGATGTCTTGCTCTCTTGGCAAGGTGTCCTCCGTAAATGGAAGTTTCATGCCCTTCCCCTGAATTTCATCCCGGGTCTTTCTCTGTGAAGCAAGGATTGTTGCTGGAAGACTCCGACATCTGCTTGCCTTCATCTTCTTCCCATAACTCCCTTGTTGCTAAGGCTCCCACAACGACTACAGATCTCACGCCATGAGTGTTGGACAATTATGACCCATAGCGTCACTATTTGTACAGATCATGGTGATGTTGTACAAATTAACTGTGTGACAAAGAGATTGCACTCTTATCATTTGTGATTAGATCACCTAGATATATAAATGATGAGAGGTCCCTATGATTAGTGCCTGGACTGAGAATGATATGAGACAGTATCAGTCCACGAAGGCAGAATCATTAAATATCCCTAGTCAGAGTATTATCGAGATTGGACATCGATAAATACGTAAAAGACTAGTATTGCACTTGTGCGTGTTGTAAGGGCACAACGGCATAGTTCTCGTATATTTGGGTATAGGATACTCATGCAAATGTAATAGGAGGTTGTGTTTCACCGATGGTACGGGAAACAGCTTCGCTCTGGATAGACCCCTTCGGAATTCCATTGGTAGTATGACTACGTGTCTATGGAAGTCCGAAATCAGGGTAGGTGTATTTGGTCTTAACCTGAGACTTGCACTGCTAATACTTGCGATAATCAATATACTTTGGTTGAGGTCGTCCAGGGCTTTAACAGGTTCTGTGTACGCCAATACTGGGTATATTGAGAATCGTAGTGTGTTGGGTGTGATGTTAAGACGGAAGTGTCACTCCAGTCATATGGAGATGATGGTCACGTAGGATACGGTACTGGTTCTCTTTAGTACTGTAGTCATCGGGATAAAATGACAAGGTCATGTGCTTCGTACGGGGTAGACACGATTCCAGCCCTAGGCCTAGCACGTGATCATCCGATACTGGATCGAAATACGCAATACCACGTATACTACGCCTGATATAGATCGCTTATTCCTGTAAGCATGTTTCTGGAGAATTGGGTAGGCATTGTGCTTTGCTAGAAGCCAACCTTGTCTTGTGAATCAGTGTAAACGTAGTACGAGGTACTTACGTGTTCGGATAGTCCGACGACCCGATTTACTGCCAACATATCCGGAGATCTCATGGGTCGCTCCCCGAAGATTCACCGATGACGTATGACTCGCACTTTAATTAATCTGGGATTAATTTAATGAGAGAGAAAATTAATATGGGATTAATTACGGAGATATTTTATCTAGGATAAAATATCAATTTAGAGAGAGAACGATTAATTTGGAATTAATCGATAAAATAATATATTTGATATATTATACGAAATTGGATTTCGACGCGGAATTAAAATTAAATTTTAATTCGGGCGAGCGAATTAATTTAGAATTAATTCGTTAGCGACGTGAATAGTGATTTCGCTAGGCGTAATCATTTAATTGCGACGCAACGGAAAATTTGTTAATTTGGAATTAGTGAACCCGAGCCCGGGATTTTTTGCAAGCGCATTCGCATTTCGAATTCGAGTGCGGCACGCAAGTCAAATCAAGCGTCAAATCGCAAGTCACATCAAACGTCAAATCACATGTCACTTTGAGTGATGTGACATTTGAGTGATTGATGTGAGTTGATTTGTGTTGATTGAAAGCATTTAATGCTTTGTTTTTTGGAAAACGTTTTTGGTATATATGTTTTATTTATTTTTGGAAAATAAATTAATAAAACCTATTACATTTCTTTTTCCCTCTTCTCTCTCATGGTTCACGTTTTTCTCAACCCTTTGGAGCCAAAAACGATTTCTTCTTCTCTCTCGGTCTTGGACCGATTTCTGTTTCTGTGTTTTCTGGTTTCGACCGAGCAAAATGGAGAAGAAAATGAGTGATTTTGTTGCAAGATCCAAGTGCTAGCACACTCTAGGAGGCATCCTAAGGTGATAGGGAAGTGAGTTCGTGAGCTTGGAAGCTTGAAGCTTAGAGCTTCAATGGTGTCTCTCATGGCCGAACCTTGGAGAAGCCGAACCAGTCACCACCGTGCAGCCCCTACCACGCGCAGCTCACTGCCGAGCAAGGGAGAGCAGTGCGTTTTTCATCTTCGTTGCATCTCTACCGATCCATGTGAGTTTTTCCGCACCTCATTTGGTTGTATTCAACTCGTTTATGCTTTATAAATGATCCTTGGGACTTGATTGAAACCCAACAATGGTATCAGAGCCAATTGGGCATAAAACGAAATTAGGGTTTTTAGCCAAAATTTGGGGCTTTTTGATTTAAGCATGTTTTTGACAAATTGTTTGTTTAAGTATGCTTGTATATGGATAACTTAGAGTTATATGTAATCAATTTGATGAAAAATTAATTTGATTGATTTTCCCCAATTTGCTTTGGATGGCCGAATTTGGTTAGCTCCCTAATGTCTTGGATTTTGATTTTTTGTTCATTGGATGACTTGGAAATCATTAGGGGATGTTGATTTTATATTTGATTGGATTCAATTGGATTGGATTTGAATTTGGACACAAAATCCCCATTTGGCCGAGACTTTAGCATGTATATTTGGGTTTGATTTTGATCAAATTATGTTGGACATGATTCCATGATGTTAAGCATGATTAATTGGACAAATTTGGTGTTTTGGAAACTTTGATTTGGGTAATTAATAATGTTATGCACTTTGTTTAATTGAATTGTAAAATTGGATTTTGTAATTTAATTAAATTGGGCCTTAAATTGAATTTGGGCTTCTAAAGTTGTTATGGGATTATTGGGCTTTGTTGTACAAAGTTGGGTTTAGGCAAAATTGGTTGGATCCAATTAGGCCCAAAACCGCATCCAAAAGGCCCAAATGCGACTAATAAACCTTTAAAGTTTAATTGGGACTAATGGGCCTAAATTAATTTATGGGCTTATGGGGTAACTCCCGGATTGGATTTTGGTTATTCGGTTTGACCCGAGTTGACCAAAAGTCCACGCCTTGAAGAAATTAATTAAAAGCCCATTGGACTTTAATTAAATTAATATTGGATATTAATCGGGCTTTGAGACCCGTAACGATTAAATTCGGAATTTAAGTCGTAAAGGTTTATTTTATAAAGTGTAATATTTAATTTGGAATTAAATAATGAATTAGAATTAAATGCGTATTAAATTGGATTTAATTATGTAATTTAATTTTATTTGAGAATTCATACTTTGAGTATGTGTCCGCAATACGAGTTTGACTCGAACAAAATCAAATCTTTATTTGAACATTGGATGATCACTAATTATCAGATTAATTAATTTGATTAGATTGATTGATAAAATGCTTGTGTGAATACATGGTTGCGATGCATGAATAATGTATATCGGATGGATATTAGAGGGTGGGGCAATTTTGGAAATTGAGTAATAAATTTGATTTATTAATTGGACCTGCGAGTCCAGCCTTATCTCCTATTTCTTTGTATTCTCTTCTCACCTATTCCCCTCAATGTAAATGAGGTTTCTTTAGAAGTGTAGTGTAACGGGTAGAAGTAATACAAGTGCTAGCTTGGAGAGAGAAATAGAGAGATTTGATCTAGGATCAATGTAAAATATCCATCCGTATATCATTATTATTTTACATATACGCTTTATTATGTGTTTAGAATGCATGTTTAAGGGTGTATGATGATGAGACCTTAACAAAGATAATAAATTGGTTGCCAATTTGCACGCGAAAAACCCTCGCTAAATATTAAGCGTCTTTCCTTCCATTGAGTGATTCTCACTCAAGATCCGAGACGACATTGGTTTGTTGGCCAAAGTCAAGGCCTTTGTCTATCAAAGATGTGTTTGAATCACGAAGGCTTTGTTCCATATTGGTGTATTGTCCAAGTTGTGGTTTGTTGGCCAAAGTCAAGACCATTTCTTGTCCATCGACATTGATTACGAAGCTTTCCATGGTCAATGGGTCGCGCTTGACTGGGATCACTAAGTTTGTTGTGCCAAAGCCAAGGCTTAGTTGATTCAGAGGAAAAAGGTTAGGTAATACATTGGATGTATTGGCATATATAAGATATATGTTTCGGACTTGGATGTTCCCCTACCGGATCTAGGAATTGGATTGGATCCAATCGATCTTAGAGATCTACCTAGTTAATTATCATACAATTTGTTGGCCAAAGTCAAGATTGTGTGATATGTAACGGGATCCTAGCCCACTAGGAAAAACGGTTTCCCGAGTACTCGACAGAGGGTTGGAGGCTCGCCGAAAATTAGTGGGAGGCAAGAATTGAATTTGCAATATTCGTTCAATTACTCGCCATACGCGCTCAAACAAATATTTCGTCGATATAAATTAATATATTAGTTTGACTAATATTTAATTGTTGTTTTTTAATAAGCAGTTGGACTGTATTATAATTGATTATATAATTGGATTATAGTAATCAATATATTTGAATTAATTAATTTCAATTTACAGTTGATTTTATAATTGGATTATAGTAATCAATGTAATTGAGGTTAATTAATTTAAATTATATTTGATTGTATAGTTGGACTATAATAATCAATATAATACTCAGTACCACAAATCATTGATTAAATAGTTGGACTATTAGAATCCGGATTGAAAATGAAAGATTAGTGTTTAAAACATAATCCTGGGTGAAAATGTATTTAGACGACTATAATTTTCAAATTGGGAATAATATTTCAGGATAGTCCTGGAAATATAATAAGTTAGTTTATTTGATAAAATAACAAATTAAGCCTAAGTCTGGAGTTAAGCAAATTAGTGGAACATGATATTTGGAATATTCATGTAATGATAACTTTAGTGCTTAGTCCATTATACTTGTCATATAGACTCCTTCATTTCCTTATCAGAACTAAGAATTAGATTCTTAAAGTATAATATTGAAATTGAAGGATCTTCATAAATCTATACTTAGATTTTAGAAGTAAACAAATTGCAATAATAAACTCTTGGAGAGTTAATGACTATTCTCAAGGAGATAAAGTCAAAGTTTGCAATTAGGCAAGTAGCGCAAGGCGCATCTTACTTCGATATTCTAGAAACCCGCGGCTTGGCCAAAGGCTTCTGAAATATTGAAAAAGGGCGAAGGCTAAATCATTATAGTCCTCTGGGAAGATAAAAGGACATATCCCAAGAAGGAAATGAAGACGAGCAAGGCTCTGACTTCAAATATGTTTGTCATAATTATGTTCACTACTAGTATTAAAATTAGATTTAAATACTTAGTGTGGTACATAAATATGTATTGATGTTTAGAATCTGTTTTGAACAGGATACTGACTTCAATAGAGATTAATCTGCGAATCGGAAATGGGACGAAAGTCGCTATTTTGACCGTAGATACCTAAGTTTAGGAACTAGGGTATTTACGTAAATTAGGAAACTGTTATAATGTAACTAGTTTGACTAGAAACATTATCTTTATATCAGTGTTTAATCCGTTGCGGATTGAACCTTTATATTTTAGAACACTAAAGTGTTTTATTATATAAAGATGATATTAAGATAAACACATTAGATGTGAACAACAGAATTTATATTTAGAATATAAATAAATCTCACACGTATATCATGATAAACAAATAGCTCGAACTGATTTGATCAGGGAGAAACTTAAAAGTGGCAATGTTGTATGGGACACATTAAACAAGACTCGTATATCCGCACTTTTGAAGAGTGGGTACTAGGACATATTTGATTCCAATCAAATAAAGTCTACGAATCTAGTTTATCGGGCAAAGTGTCTAAAACACTATTTACTTGGTAAAAGTGTAAATGTCACCGATCTGTTAGCCCTAATTCATAGTGAAGTTAGCGGGCCCTTGTCTAGCTAGGCTATATGTGGATATTTCGTGACCTATACGGATGTGGCATCGCGTAATGGTTATGTGTTTCTTTTGAAGAACACAAATCGGAAACTTTTATAGTTTCGACTCGAAATAGACAAACAGATCGGCTATAGTATTAAACCGTTACGGTAAGACCGTAATGAAAATTACTTAAGCAATAAGTTTCTAAAAACTTGAAAGAGTAAAGTATTCTTTCAAAAGAGGACTCCTCCCGGAACACGTCAATTTGACGGTGTGTCCGAACCGAGTAACCGAATTTTGTTAGACATGATTAGGTTAATCATGAGTCGCTCTGAGTTACCATTTCCTTCAACGGATACGCATAAAAAGTGCAGAACTTATTTAGAATAAGTTTCCATTAAAATCTTTTTGACAGATTTCATAATAGATATGAACAGGAAAGAAATCGGGTTTCACATTCCTGAAAATTTGGGTATGCTGGGCATATGTTTGGATGATACCAAACTAAAACCCAAATTGGATAAGTGCCAATTGTAGGTTATCCTATGGATACCATAAGTATAGTACTTATACAACTCACGAGAGAACAATGTAATTGTTGCTCACCATGCGGTTTTCCTAAGAGGAATACCGATATGCAGTGGCAAGTGGGAGGATAGTAAAACTCGATGAAAATCGGAGTGATACTATTCAAGGCACCGAATCCTAATGGAACAGAAATAGTTCATCAAGGATGAAACTATTACCATTAATCTTCGAATACACAAGAACCGAGGAAGTGATGCAAGGTAGCGACTCCCTATTATGACAAAGTGTCATGAATCCGAAATGGATTCCATGTATATCAACTTAGTTTGGATACTAGTTGATGTGCCGCAAGGCATTGTGCCTACTGGTACTATATAAGTCTTCAAGGAAGACGTACATTGATGGCAACGTACCAACGTGTAAAGCTAGGCTTTTAACGGAAAGGTATCATTATCAACATTGTGTTGATTACGATTCAACCTTTTATCTGTTGCCACGGTAAATCCATTTGGATAATGCTTGCTAAAGCTGCATGTTTCATTTATGAAATATGACAGCTTGACGGAAAATCGCTTTCCTGAAAAGGAAACCTTTTGGAGGATGTTTAAAACATCCTGTCGGTTTTGTCGTACCAAAACTAGCAAACAAGGTTTGCAGGTTAATCGATCCATGTTTGGATTGAAGCAAGCATTGGTTCTAGGAATTATCGTTTTGATGTAATCATAATAGTTTATGATTTAATTCAAAACGAAAATATTCTTGTGTATATAAGAGGGTTAGTGGGAGCGCACTGACAGTGGCTGTCCTATAAATAATGATAATGAGTCATTTCTTGGAAATGAAATTCCCATAATAATCGGCGAAAGCTTGGCTTTCGAAAACTCTCCGAGAAATCGTACATTGAAAAATATACGCGACCTGGTGTCTCATACGCTTTGAGCATATGATTCACAAACGGGTCAATCCAAGTGATAGTCACTGGATTTGTATTAAGAACATACTTAGTATCTTAGAGATCTAAAGAGGTTGTCTTAAAACTGAGGGGAATGAGAACTTGAAGTGACTGAGATCACTATAGCAAGTATCTTAACCGATAAAGACGACTGGAAGTCGCAAACGGTACTATACAGTTACAATAACGGTACAGTGAGCTGGAAATCATCCAAGCAAGATATTGTTACCGTATAAACAACAAAGTCGGATTATTGCTGCAGCTGAGGCAACAATAGAAGCCTTCTGGGGTCGATAAAATCTAATTAGATTAGATATAGTTCTCTTAGCAGCTGAGCTAGGCTACCGCACATGCTAAAGAATTAATGGTCTCATCAACGATCCAGATAAATACTTCGATATTCATCTGATTCGTTCGGATCATACATCGTGGCGATGTGATGATCGAATAAATCGCATCAGATGATAATCATGAAAATCCGCTGACGAAAAACTTTTCTCAGCAATTTGAGCGAACCGTACATAGTTCAGGTGGTAGACACTCGAGTGACTGGCTATAGGCCAAGTGGGAGATTGTTGGACAATTATGACCCATAGTGTCACTATTTGTATAGATCATGGTGATGTTGTAAAAATTAACTGTGTGACAAAGAGATTGCACTCTTATCATTTGTGATTAGATCACCTAGATATATAAATGATGAGAGGTCCCTATGATTAGTGCCTGGACTGAGAATGATATGAGACAGTATCAGTCCACGAAGGCAGAATCATTAAATATCCCTAGTCAGAGTATTATCGAGATTGGACATCGATAAATACGTAAAAGACTAGTATTGCACTTGTGCGTGTTGTGAGGGCACAACGGCATAATTCTCGTATATTTGGGTATAGGATACTCATGCAAGTGTAATATGAGGTTGTGTTTCACCGATGGTACGGGAAACAGCTTCGCTCTGGATAGAACCCTTCGGAATTCCATTAGTAGTATGACTACGTGTCTATGGAAGTCCGAAATCAGGGTAGGTGTATTTGGTCTTAACCTGAGACTTGCACCGCTAATACTTGCGACAATCAATATACTTTGGTTGAGGTCGTCCAGGGCTTTAATAGGTTCTGTGTACGCCAATACTGGGTATATTGAGAATCGTAGTGTGTTGGGTGTGATGTTAAGACGGAAGTGTCACTCCAGTCATATGGAGATGATGGTCACGTAGGATACGGTACTGGTTCTCTTTAGTACTGCAGTCATCGGGATAAAATGACAAGGTCATGTTTATCCGATATAGAGACTAGTTACCAGAGATCCGACATGTGCTTCGTACAGGGCAGACACGATTCCAGCCCCAGGCTTAGCACGTGATCATCCGATACTGGATCGAAATACGCAATACCACGTATACTACGCCTGATATAGATCGCTTATTCCTGTAAGCATGTTTCTGGAGAATTGGGTAGGCATGGTGCTTTGCTAGAAGCCAACCTTGTCTTGTGAATCGGTGTAAACGTAGTACGAGGTACTTACGTGTTCGGATAGTCCGATGACCCGATTTACTGCCAACATATCCGAAGATCTCATGGGTCCCTCCCCGAAGATTCACCGATGACGTATGACTCGCACTTTAATTAATCTGGGATTAATTTAATGAGAGAGAAAATTAATCTGGGATTAATTACGGAGATATTTTATCTGGGATAAAATATCAATTTAGAGAGAGAACGATTAATTTGGAATTAATCGATAAAATAATATATTTGATATATTATACGAAATTGGATTCGACGCGGAATTAAAATTAGAATTTAATTCGGGCGAGCGAATTAATTTAGAATTAATTCGTTAGCGACGTGAATAGTGATTTCGCTATGCGTAATCATTTAATTATGACGCAACGGAAAATTCGTTAATTTGGAATTAGCGAACCCGAGCCCGGGATTGTTTGCAAGCGCATTCGCATTTCGAATTCGAGTGCGGCACGCAAGTCAAATCAAGCGTCAAATCGCAAGTCACATCAAGCGTCAAATCACATGTCACTTTGAGTGATGTGACATTTGAGTGATTGATGTGAGTTGATTTGTGTTGATTGAAAGCATTTAATGCTTTGCTTTTTGAAAAAGTTTTTGGTATATATGTTTTATTTATTTTTCGAAAATAAATTAATAAAACCTATTACATTTCTTTTTCCCTCTTCTCTCTCCTAGTTCACGTTTTTCTCAACCCTTTGGAGCCAAAAACGATTTCTTCTTCTCTCTCGGTCTTGGACCGATTTCTGCTTCTGTGTTTTCTGGTTTCGACCGAGCAAAATGGAGAAGAAAATGAGTGATTTTGTTGCAAGATCCAAGTGCTAGCACACTCTAGGAGGCATCCTAAGGTGATAGGGAAGTGAGTTCGTGAGCTTGGAAGCTTGAAGCTTGGAGCTTCAATGGTGTCTCTCATGGCCGAACCTTGGAGAAGTCGAACCAGTCACCATCGTGCAGCCCCTACCACGCGTAGCTCACTGCCGAGCAAGGGAGGGCAGTGCGTTTTTCATCTTCGTTGCATCTCTACCGATCCATGTGAGTTTTTCCGTACCTCATTTGGTTGTATTCAACTTGTTTATGCTTTATAAATGATCATTGGGACTTGATTAAAACCCAACAATGAGCACTTCTCTTCCCATTTTTTCATCCTCATATGGTCTAGTGACCTTCTTTCTCCTCGCTATCTCTTCTCATCTACAACTAGGGCTCGCCTATATTCTTTCTTCATTTTTCTTTTCTAACCCTTCCAGCTTCTCCATCATGGCTTTCATGACCACCTGAGTTGATTCGCTTTCCTTCCGCGCTTCCTCCTTTTCCTTTCGCATGGTTTCTTCCATCCTTTCCATCCACTCCGTCGTTGAGCCCTCCGAAGATCTACGGTCCCCGTCTCCTACCATCGTCTCAACATGTTTGCTGCTTTTCACACTGAGTCCCCACAGGGCGCCAACTATTGATGACTTATTTTTGTTTGAGGGGAAAATTGATAAACTCACTCCTCGAACAATCATCCCTAAACAGTTAATTTGTTTGGTTTGGGGACCAAATGCAAACTTAGCAAGAAGATGAGAAAACATACAGAAAAGACCGAGGGTTTAACGTGGTTTGACGGAATGGATCCAACCTATGTCCACAGGCACAAGGGAAAAGAAAGTTTTTATAACGTGGTCGGGTATAATCGACCTACCTATCTCTCGATTTCGGCTGACGGACCTCTTACAAACTCACTCTTACCCTTAAGCTTTTATGCTCTTTATTACAAGTTATGCCTGAATGAATTTGGCTCACCCTCTACAATGAATTCATAAGCCCTTTATATACTAGGGTGAATTCTACTGTTACATTATCCTCGTGATGTCACCCACATGAATCTGTCAGCGTCGAATGGGCTCTCTTCCCCAATTACTCTGCCGAAAGTAGCTTATGTCATCTCTTTAAACCAAGCTACTATATCTTCTGCCACATGCTACCTCCAGCCTGTAATCTTTCACGTTAGACCTATTTGAAAGGTGCAAGTTCTCATGTAGGGCTTACGTCATCTTGACTTAGATTATACCATTATTACCATATCAGCCCGTCCTACCAGATTGGATCTGCAGAAGCAACAACTGTCCTGGCCTAATGAGCCACCAGGTTGGGTCGGCATGATCACATCGGGTCGCGCTTCATAGATACTCACATTGTCGAATCAAATATCTTCTCATTAGGTCGAGTATGACCACCTCGAGTCTGACTACCTTGGGCTCGGGTATGACCTCCTCGGGTCTAACCATATCTGGCTCGACCACTTCGGACATAACCACCTCGGGCTCGGATATGATCACCTCGGGTCTAACCACCTCGAGTCTGACCACTTCAGGCTCGAGTATGGCAACCTCGGGTTTGACTACCTCAGGCTCGGGTATGACCACATCAGGCTAGGGGTCTTTCTGTCTAACTTCTCATCCTTTGCAAGAACTTCAGATCATCTGTTGAGTGCAAAATCCCATCTTACCCTTCCTTGAAATTATGACTTCTTGAGGGCCGAAAACCATCATCAATAATATATGTTTCAATAATTTCATTGATGCAGGCTCTCTACTGATGGGTAAGATTTCTTCACCTAATATGATGAGGTCTATGATGATTTTGATGCAATGGGATTGCAAGAAAACCTTCTGAGGGTTATCCATGCTTATGGTATGTAAACATGGGCTTTACAACTTTCATGTCTTCTATCTTTCATTTGCTGTCAATGGTATGTAAACATTGGTACATTTTATACCCTTGTTACACTATCTTGTGTTTGTGCAATGGGCTTATTAACTACGCTTCAATTTACAATTGTATTTTTGAGTTATGCCGTTAGAGATTTGTTGAATGAATTTGTTGTAATTTTATTTGTATGGTTTGAGAAGCCTTCTGCTATTCAGTAAAGGGGAATTGTTCCGTTCTGCAAGGGACTTGATTTCATTCAGCAGGTTCGATCTGGAAATGGGAAAACAGCTACTTTATGTTCTGGAATTTTGCAGCAACTTGGCTATGGTGTTGGCACCCACTAGGGAACTTTCTCAATAGATTGAGAAATTTATAAGGGCACTTGGTGATTATCATGGTGTGACGATTCATGATTATTTTGGTGGGACAAGTGTCAGTGAAGATCAGCGTCTTCTTCAAGCCGGTGTTCATGTTTTCGTTGGCACACATGGACGTGTGTGTAACATGCAGCGTAGGCAGTCCCTGTTAGGATTGATGCTCAGAGTGCCAATGTCTTTTGTATTTCCTTGTAAATACTTTTGTAAATATATTATTATGAAAAAATAAATAGTTTCTTTAATATAAATTATTTTATTATATGGTAAAGTCGTAATTGACCTTAGAATGATTAGTTATGATACAGTTGTGAAAAAGTCGTAACTGTCATTGAGTTATATCATAACAGTGTCATTCTTAAACTTTTCCTGGTCAAGGTTTACATTACTTGGTCAGTAAGTAAACCTGCGTAGACCGGTACATGTCGTATATTGGAATCTTGGATTTCAATGGTTGATTCTCAATGAACCATGAAACTCGGAGACTCGTATAGACATGTAGGTGTTTCTATCAGATAAACATTGAACGACTCACTAAAGATTCTTAATGGATGGTACACCAACGTCAATAAGAATCTTTTCGGGTTGAGTAGCTTAGTGATTCTTTGACTTAAGATACCATTGTGGATATATGAGATCTCTTCCACACTTTGATGGTAGTCATGTCACCGACCTATTTAGGTTAGACCTCCGCCTGTTCGTTGGGTGTGGACTGATCCTCAGGATATCATGTGTGTGTCAAGAAATGATATGTCAGTTCTGTATACAGAGCATAAATATTCAATATTGGTTAGTAATACATTAAATCTATGGGCTCGTGGTACACTGTAGAAGTGAGTTCTAAGTGTTATTAAGAGATCGTTAATTAATACGTCGACGATATTATACCTAAAGAGATTTGATGTTTATATCTATATCTTTGGTATAATCTGGATACCTGTGACGGAGGGATTATACGTATGCAATGACCTCGATCTGTATAGTTCAACGAGTTTATCTTTGGTTGTCATAATTTACGGCTGGGTAAATTATGAACAAGAAATTAGATTTCGTGACAGATATGCCTGAACTTAGAGAGTCTCACATAATGAAATATATTCGTAGAGCACTAGGGCAATAATTATAAATAATATTGATTATTTATAAATCGTTTAACAGTTAAACGAATTTATACATGCATAGAGACTTTTCAGTAATTTTCCTAATAAATGTGTATTTATATTTAACACATGATTGTATGAAATACACATTAATTAATTGTTAAATAAGATATTTGACATATATCATAAATATATGTATTTTGATTATTTAAAGTAAATATGATACATATATTTAGATATTTATATTTAAGTAATTATTTAATCACTAAATAATTAAAGTATATGAAATATAAATATCTAAGGTTATGATTAAGTTAGGAAATTGATTAATATGATGGTTTAACTTGTTGTAATACTTTTAAAGTTGTAGTGTACAATTTGAACAACTAAACTAAAACTTATTTAATTAATAAAATCGAAACAAAATCTAGATACTTTTTCTCCTAGGTTTCGGCCCGGGGGGGGGGAGTAAATAAAGTTTTTGTTTCATTTTTATTTGATTAGGTTAAGCCTCCAAATTTTACAAAAATGAGAGTTGAGAGAAAAACACAAGTGTTAAAGCTTAAACTTAAGAAAAACTTGGAAAATCAAGGTATTTTCATTCTTTTTCTTTTGTAGAAAATTATTTCTATTGCTCTAGGCTACAACATGTGATGTAAATATATTTTTCTACTCTTTTTTTTTTGTGTTGAGATGCTTGGAAGCTTGTGATGAATACTAAAAATTGCATATTTATTAGACGATAAGTTAATCATTTTACACTTATAGTTTCACTAATCCCCTTAAATTGACACATTTGTGTAAATATTTTAAAGTTATGCTTTGAGTGCTTTTACTGTGTTATTTTATGTTTTTTTCAGGAAAAATACTGCTCGGAAGCTCGACGGGATAAATCAGACGTGTAAAAAAAATATTCTGCAAGCACGTCGTAAAATCGACAAGCACGTCGTAAAATCTGCAAGCACGTCGTAAAATCGGCAAGCACGTCGTAAAATCGGCAAGCATGTCGTAAAATCTGCAAGCACGTCGTGACACGTGGAACCTTTACGTCGCGACACGTGTCCCCAGTGTGGCTTCACCATTCTTTGACACGTGTCCACAACATGCATTTGCTGGTTTGGGTGGCGAATTTGCCTATAAAAAGAAGCGTCCGACATTAGAAATTTTCATACTTTCTTTCCTGATTCATCTGTAATCCTTGGAGAGAGTGTGTCTTGTTTGTTTATTTACTTAAAGCTTTTTGTAATGTTTTTTTCTTTCAATAATAAAAGTATGAATATGTTTTATTACAAAATGAGTAGCTAATTTCTTTTCTACTGGAGTAAGGGTGAAGCTTTTATAATGAGAACATAAATTAAACTCGCTTTTATTATAATAAATAAATTGAAATATAATGATTAAAACTTGATTTAAATCTAGATTAATTATTGACAATCTTTATACCGCATTTATGGCTGGTTTTATCTTTATACCGCCTTTATGGCTGGTTTTATCTGTCTACCGCCTTTATGGCTGGTTTTATCTTTATACCGCCTATATGGTTGGTTTTATACGATTTTGGCATAATTAAGTACCTTGGTAGGACTTGTTATAGACAAACGGTATCACTGCCTTTATGGCTGGTTTTCTATTTTTGGCATGCTTGGTACCTTGGTCGGACTAATTATAGACAGAAATGACTACCGCTTTTATGGCTGGTTCTTTAATTGGCATAATTAATTCTTGTAATAAATTAAGTGGGTATAAAAAGACAATTTATAAATTATTATAAAGCGAGATTTATAAATGTTTAAAAGACTAAAAGTGGATCCCCTAACTCCAGCATTTCCTTCTATTACTGTATTTCAACCTAAAATCCTCTAACTACTTCAACAAAACAAACTTTTCATTCTCGTACTGTTAAATATTCTATTTTGCTAAATCTCTTCTCTGTGGATCGACCCCGGACTCACCGGGTTATTTTATTACTTCGACACTCTTATACTTGGGAGTAAAAGACCACTTTTCGAGCGTGTCAAGTTTTTGGCGCCGTTGCCGGGGAAGTATTATTTAGTAGATAGAATATTTATTTCTTATTTCTCTACTTTTTTTTTCTTTTTTTTTTATTTCGTATTTTTTTTAATTTCTACATCTTATTTTTCTTTATTTGTTCTTGTTTTTTTGTAGACCCAACTGTCCTGATTAATCCTTGATGAACCCTGAACCCAGAAATCCCACATATAGAGAGACCTTGCTCTTAATTTTTCTTGGTTACCGGAAACAAAAAAATCAACTTAAAAGGTGTTTGCTGTTCATAAAAGAATTTTTTGAACCATCCCCAGGTAAAGATGCTCTCATAAAACTTCACGAAAACATAATTCAAGACATTGAGAAAAATGAGCGAGAGACTCAATTGAGATCAGAATTAACAAGGGTTAGAGGACGTTTTTAGAGCTAAATCACTGCATTTTCCTTAATTTGTTCTTTTCATTTTCTTAGTTTAATTTCATTTTCAAGTTTTGTATTTGAAATTTCATATTTTTACATATAGTTTTTTTTAAGTTGCATGAAACACTGGTCTCGAACATCTAGTGGCAGATTAAAAAGAGAGTCATCATCACCTTCATTGTTAGTCAGAATGGCTGAAAACTAAATTGAAAATCCACCTGACCAAGTTGAAAACCCAGTTAATCGTGAAGAAAATGAGTCTCAACATGGAGATCCTAATCACCCTAGGACACTCAGACAATTCATGAATCCCACTAGGTCAGGATCACCATCTTGTATTGTTTTTCCTCCAGAAGCAGCACGTTTCAATTTTAAATCAAGTGTCATCAATCTTCTACCCACATTCCATGGTCTAGAATCAGAAAACCCTTATCAGTACCTAAGAGAGTTCGAAGAATTATGTAACACTTGCACATACCAAAATTGTAGCATGAATATAATTCGGTTAAAGTTTTTTCAATTTTCTTTAAAGGATAAAGCTAAAATTTGGCTACAAAATCTTAGGTCAGGATCTATTAGAACATGGGATGATTTACAAGAGCAGTTTCTTAAAAAGTTCTTTCCCCCTCATAGGACAAATTCTTTTAAGAGAAGAATCACAACATTCACACAAGAGTCGGGGGAAACACTTTACCAATGTTGGGAGAGGTATAAAGAGATGTTAAATATTTATCCACATCACGGGTTTGAAACATGGAGGTTAGTTGCCCAATTCTACGAGGGTTTAACACCTCAAGGTAGACAAGTAGTGGAGATGATGTGCAATGGTGAGGTTAGGGATAAAGATCCCGAAGATGCACTAGATTACCTAGAGCACATAGCAGAGAATACACAACAATGGGATACAATTGGTACATATTAGTCATCTTTTAAAACACGGCCATTTGGTAGAGGTATGTTTAACCTTAGGGAAGACCATGACCTTGCTGCAAAGTATGCATTTCTGTCTAAAAAATTGAGGCTTTAGAAACAGGGAAGAGGGATCATGTCAAGTCAGTTCAGGAAATCATATGTCAAATTTGTAGTTCAAATGAACATGTCACAGAAGTTTGCCCATCCATACCAGCCCTGAAAGACTGTCTCCATGACCAAGTCAGTTCCATAAATACATTCAATAGACCAAATCCAAACCCATACTCACATACCTATAACCCTGGTTGGAGAAACCATCCAAATTTCAATTGGAGGAATGATAACCAAGCACAACCTTCACACCAACCTCCCCAGTTTCACCAGAATTTCTGAAACTCCCAGAATTATGCACCATATATCCCACCACTTTTGATAAAATCACATCTTCTTGGGCCATTAAAGAGAAAGGTAAGTTTCCTGCACAACCTCAGTCAAATCCCAAAAGCCATCAAAACCCTCATGAGGGTAGTTCTGGAAGTCAACACTTAGACCAAGTCAAATCTATTATTACTCTTCGTAGTGGTAAAACCATCCACAGACCTATTCATGAACCTCGTGAAACTGAGGAAAAATCAGAATCAGATGGTAAGGAAGGGGTTGATGAACCATTACCCGTCGTTGATAATAATAGTTTTTCTCATACACCTCCATTTCCTCAGGCATTAAAAATAAAGAAATTGAACCATTCCCCATAGATTTATGAAATATTCAAACAGGTAAAGGTCAATATCCCTTTGTTAGATGCAATTCAATAGATACCATCTTATGCCAAATTTCTGAAAGATCTGTGCACCCTTAAAAGAAAACACCAGATAAGAAGAAAGCTTTTCTAGCTGAACAGGTAAGTTCCATTCTCTCAACTAATAATGCATTAAAATACAAAGACCCTGATTGTCCAACTATTTCTTGTATTATTGGAAATCAAAACATTGAACATGCTTTGCTTGATCTTGGAGCTAGTGTAAATTTACTGCCATTTTCGGTTTACCAGCAACTTAATATCGGTGAGATGAAACCAACCTCAACTACCCTTTTACTTGCCGATAGATCAGTTAAGGTACCAAAAGGAATTGTGGAAGATGTGTTATTGCAAATCGATAAATTCGTATATCCTGTGGATTTTATTATTTTAGAAACACAACCTGTGGCAGAGAGTTATAAGCCAATCCCTGTAATACTTGGTCGGCCATTTTTAGCAACAGCTAACGCTTTAATAAATTGCAGGAATGGAATCATGAATCTTTCTTTTGGCAACATGATATTAGAGTTAAATATTTTTAACATGTGCAAACAGCCATATGATGAAGATAATGAAAACGAAAGCGCAGAATTAATTGAACCTATTGTGGATGAGCATATTCATGGGAGTTTATCTGATCCCATGAAATTTTTTACTGCTAATTATGTTGAGTCAAGTGCACAAAATGATTCAGATATTACTAATGATTTTCTACTTGACTCTATTCAGGTATTGGAAGACGATGAAGAACTGGGAACACTGGAAGAAGAAAAACATGAAGAAGCACCCAATTTGGAGTTAAAAGATTTGCCAGAAGGACTGAAATATGCATTTCTAGAAGATAATCAAACTTATCCTGTGGTAATTTCTTTTTCTCTCACAAGCGATCAAGAAGGTAAACTTTTAAATGTGTTGAAAGAACATAAACTGGCAATTGGATGGACTTTAAAAGACATAAAAGGTATTAATCCATTAATTTGCACACATCGAATACATCTAGAAGATAATGCTAGGACATATCGTCAACCCCAAAGAAGATTAAACCCTCACATGAAAGAAATAGTAAAACCTGAGGTCCTTAAACTTCATGATGCAGGCATTATCTATCCTATTTCTGATAGTAAATGGGTAAGTCCTACACAAGTTGTACCTAAAAAGTCTGTAATCACTGTTGTAAAAAATGATAAAGGGGAATTAATCCCAACTCGCATTTCATCTAGTTGGCGCATGTGCATTGATTATAGAAAATTAAATGACGCAACTAGAAAAGATCATTTCCCTTTGCCATTTCTTGACCAAATTTTAGAAAGAGTAGCTGGACACCCTTATTATTGTTTTCTTGATGGTTACTCAGGTTATTATCAGATTCCCATTGCTTTAGAAGACCAGGAAAAGACCACATTCACATGCCCCTTTGGAACATTTACATTTAGAAAAATGCCCTTTGGACTTTGTAATGCACCTGCAACATTCCAACGATGCATGTTGAGCATATTTAGTGACATGGTTGAACACTGTTTAGAGGTCTTTATGGATGATATAATTGTCTTTGGAAATTCATTTGATAATTGCTTGACTAATCTGGAAAATGTTTTGAAAAGATGTAAAGAAAAGACTTGTGTTAAATTGGGAAAAATGCCATTTCATGACTGATTCAGGAATTGTTTTAGGACACGTTGTGTCGTCTAAAGGTATTGAGGTTGACAAAGCAAAAATAGAGGTCATTTCTAAATTACCATCACCAAAAACAGTCAGGGACATTCGTTCTTTTTTAGGACATGCAGGATTTTATAGGAGGTTCATTAAGGACTTCAGTACCATATCCAGACCCTTATGTAACCTCCTATTAAAAGATGCAACATTTGAATGGACAGAAGAATGTCAAAAATCATTCCAAAAAATTATCAGTCTTTTGACTTCTGCTTCTATTATGCAATCCCCTGATTGGTCATTGCCCTTTGAGCTAATGTGTGTTGCTAGTGATTATGCAGTTGGTGCAGTTTTAGGGCAGAGAAAGGAAGGTAAACCGAATGTGATATATTACGCTAGCAGAACATTAAACAGTGCACAAATGAATTACACTACCACAGAAAAAGAACTAATTGCTGTAATATTTACATTGGATAAATTTCGATCATATTTAATCGGTTCTTCAACTGTTATTTACTCTGATCATGCTGCTGTAAGATATTTGATGTCTAAACAGGATGCCAAACCAAGATTAATACGATGGATTTTATTGCTTCAAGAATTCAATATCACAATCAAAGATAAAAATGGGGCAGAGAACGTGGTTGCAGATGACTTATCGAGACTCACAAACGAGTCACTAATCGATACCACTCATATCAATGACTCTTTCCCTGATGAATTTTTATTTTCGGTAAATGTAATGCCTTGGTATGCTAATATTGTCAATTTCCTTGCGACAGGAAAGATACCCCCAGACTGGAGCCAACAAGATAAGAGGAAATTTTTGACCGAAGTCAAAAGATTCTACTGGGATGATCCTTATCTGTTTAAATGTTGCCCTGATCAGATTTTCAGACGATGCATACCTGACAGTGAGATAAGTGGTGTTATTCAATTCTGTCATTCAGAAGCATGTGGAGGTCATTTCTCATCTAAGAAAACCGCTGCAAAAATCTTGCAGTGTGGATTTTATTGGCCCACCATTTTTAAAGATACATACACTTTCTGCAAAACTTGCGAAAATTGTCAAAAGTTGGGATCTATTTCAAAAAGAAACATGATGCCTTTAAATCTCATCATTGTCATCGAAATCTTTGATTGTTGGGGGATAGATTTCATGGGCCCATTTCCACCATCCTTTGGTTTTTATATATTTTAGTTGCAGTCGATTATGTTTCAAAATGGGTCGAGGCAATTCCTTGTCGGAACAATGATCACAGAACTGTGATCAAATTTTTAAAAGAAAACTTGTTGAGTCGATTTGGAATTCCTCGGGCCATAATAAGTGATGGAGGTAAAAACTTTTGTAATAGACCTTTTGAATCTTTAATGAAAAAGTATGGAGTCACACACAAAATTTCCACCTCTTATCACCCTCAGACAAATGGACAAGTAGAATTAGCAAATAGGGAAATTAAACAAATTCTACAAAAAACGGTTAACCCAAATCGCAAAGATTGGTCTCTTCGACTAACTGATGCACTCTGGGCATATCGAACAGCTTTCAAAACATCCTTGGGTATGTCTCCCTATCGTCTAGTTTATGGAAAACCTTGTCATTTGCCTGTAGAACTTGAGCATAAAGCATTTTGGGCTATTAAAGCATTTAATTCAAACCTTGAAAATGCTGGTCATGAACGTAAATTGCAACTAAATGAAATTGAAGAGTTAAGGAATGATTCATATGAAAATACGAAAATTCTTAAAGCCAAAACTAAAGCCTTTCATGATAGTCGAATTTCCGAAAAATATTTGAAGTTGGTCAAAAGGTTTTGCTTTATAATTCTCGTCTTCATTTATTTCCTGGAAAGTTAAAATCCAAATGGAGTGGCCCATTTATTGTGAAACATTTTACCATACGGGGCTATTAACATTGAGAATCCTAGGGACGGTGATGTATTTAAAGTAAATGGACAGCGTCTGAAACCCTTTTTGGAGTACTCAAAATTTCAAGAAACTTTTTTCCTATCAGACCCAATATACCTTGATTGATGTAGTTTCTTTCATGTTCTGTTTAATATTTCTGTAATTTCCATTGTTCTTAGTTTTATAGTGTTCTTGTTGTTTTATTTTATCTCACACCCCGGTAAAGCAGCGGATAACGGTACTCCGTGACTCAAGTCGGTTATTTCAGTTTCCTAAAAATACTGATACCCTACAAACTAAGGTATGGAAGAAACTCTCGCAACCCTCCATAAATATTTTCCTGCACTTCCCCGAAATGCTCTGATTAAAATTTACAAAGCCCGCACAGAAAGATTGAGAATTCTTATGATTCATAGTATTCCTAATGATATTCGTTGGGTAATCGAAGCAAGGGTTCGTTTGGCAGGTGAGTCACCTGACTCCTTCATTCCTTACATGCCTGGTTTAGGGAAAAGCACCTATTCTAAAAAACGAAGAGCTAAACAAATGGGTGTTTTATATAAGTGTGCACGCTGTACGTGCAACACTCATTGTCGTTCTTTAGGAATGATGTCTGATAATCGTGAGGATAAAATACAATTCATTAGGGATGGACTGAGTAAGGAGCCTTTTGATGATATATCATTGACTCTTGAGACGCATCCTAGTGGATATGTTCATCGTGAAATTCTCAGATTACGCACACAATTTCATAAAGAAAGACAACCATACAGTCTCGGGAATCTGACTTTAAAAGACCCTATTTGCCAATTTATAAGAAAATTAGATGGGAAGCCTATCCCCAACCCATAGAGGGCGTTCAATCCATTTCTGGACGTAAAACCAGAGGAAGATGTGAGCCACAATCACAACTGCCAGTATATATTATTGCATTAATTTTCTTTACTTTAAATTATTGTTTTCCTTTACTTTTTACGACAGTATCTAACATTTTTTGTTCACGATCTATTTTTCTGATAGTTGTCATTTTGCAGATATTAGTGCATTTCTCACTCACCCTTTTCAGGATCTATAAATTCAGCTCGTCATTTCCATTTCCTCAACACATCTAGCTAAGAGAGGCATCACAAATGGAGACAACTTCAAAACGACGATTCACTAATATCTGTGTATTTTGTGGAACTAGCTCCGGAAATAAACTAGAATTTGTTGAGGGAGCACGAGAATTGGGTAGAGTTATGGCAAACAGAAATATGCACTTAGTATATGGCGGTGGCAATCTTGGATTGATGGGGTATATTTCAAAAGTTGTACAAGAAGGTGGAAGTCAAGTTTTGGGGATCATCCCAAAACCTTTAACAGAAAGCCACATCATCGGAAAATCAAATAGAGAAGAATGTATTGTCCCAGGTATGTCTGAAAGACTCACTAAAATGATCAATCATGCTGATGCGTTCATTGCTTTACTAGGTGGGCTTGGAAAGTTGGAAGAAATATTCACTGTTGCGTCATGGGAAAACTTGAATATTCACCAAAAACCTATTGGGCTGTTTAATGTTAATGGATTTTTCGATTTTCTTTTTGTATTTCTTGAAGATGCCAAAAGAAATGGGTTTATTTCAAAACCGGTAAGGGATATCTTCTTAACTGCACGAACAACTGATGATTTAATTGACCAACTCTTAGCTTATGAACCAAAAATCGACCCTATTCTTTCCAAGTTGAACTGGTCTGGTAACGATCGTGGCAAAAAACGCAAAGTAAACCTGGACCTTAATCTGTAATCTTTAGTTATTCCACAATAACCAGGTGATATCTTCTAAACTCTTTCTTTCTTTCTTTAAACATTGGGGACAATGTCTCTTTTGGTGGGGGGAGATGATAGTTTAGGAAATAAATAATTTTCATGTTTATGTATGTTTCATTGATGTTAGTTTTTACTGTGTGTTATTTTGTGTGTAAAAATATATATCCATATATATACACACAAACTAACAACAAATTTGTTTTCTAAACCAAGTGGAATTGTTGTTCAGAGGTGGCTGTGTAAGGAGTTTTCACTCCTGAGACGCATCTCAATATAATTCGTAACAAGTTATTTATCGTTCCTTTCTTTTTTGAATTATTTAAATTTGTGAATTCTCCATAACATTGATTAAATTTGATCTTTATATGCGTCTGGCTGATATTATCAACAATATGGTAACATATGACCATGGGTGGTAAGTGAAAATTTTGTAATATTCAGTTCTCTAATTTGTTGGAGGTAACACCTAAAAGCAGTGAAATTTCTTATTTTGCAAAACTGAAAAAGCAAAAAAAAAAGAAAAAAAAAGAGAAGTTTGAATAAAGTTCGTTTCGTAGCCTTTCTAACCCGAGCAATTAAGTCCGAATGGGGTTTTAACACTTAGTACCCTAAGACCACTGGTCTGGGAATTACTGGCCCAAAGCTCGTTACAGGGTTAAAAAGAAAGCTTAAGGAAATCGGACACTGTTTATCTGAGATCCGAGCAATTAAGCCCGTAGGGGTGTCTTAACACCTAGTGCCCTAAAACCAACTGGTTTGGGAGTCACTGGCCCAAAGATCGATATATGGATTGAAGATATATTTTAGACAATGTCTATCTGAGATCCGAGCAATTAAGCTCGTAGGGGTGTCTTAACACCTAGTGCCCTAAAACCAACTGGTTTGGGAGTCACTGGCCCAAAGTTCGATACATGGATTGAAGATATGTTTATAAATAAAACTTTCACTGCCAAAAAAAGTGTAAACTCTAATATAATCTTAGGACAAAAATATTACTCTTTTCAATAAATACCTGTGATATTGTGGGCACAATATATTGATTAATACCTTGTTTTATGAGTATATTGAAGAATGGTAAAAAAAGTACAGGAGAAGTCATTTATTTGATTATTCAGAAAAAAAAGAAAACAATTGTTGACTTAGATAAGAATTTTTCTTCCGCTTGAATTACTAGGGACTAGTAAGCTGGTTGGGGGGTGTGATGAATACTAAAAAGTGCATATTTATTAGACGATAAGTTAATCATTTTACACTTATAGTTTCACTAATCCCCTTAAATTGACACATTTGTGTAAATATTTTAAAGTTATGCTTTGAGTGCTTTTACTGTGTTATTTTATGTTTTTTTCAGGAAAAATACTGCTCGGAAGCTCGACGGGACAAATCAGACTTGAAAAAAAAATATTCTGCAAGCACGTCGTAAAATCGACAAGCACGTCGTAAAATCTGCAAGCACGTCGTAAAATCGGCAAGCACGTCGTAAAATCGGCAAGCATGTCGTAAAATCTGCAAGCACGTCGTGACACGTGGAACCTTTACGTCACGACACGTGTCCCCAACGTGGCTTCACCATTCTCTGACACGTGTCCCCAACGTGGCTTCACCATTCTTTAACACGTGTCCATAACATGCATTTGCTGGTCTGGGCGGCGAATTTGCCTATAAAAAGGAGTGTCCGACATTAGAAATTTTCATACTTTCTTTCCTGATTCATCTGTAATCCTTGGAGAGAGAGTGTCTTGTTTGTTTATTTACTTAAAGCTTTTTGTAATGTTTTTTTCTTTCAATAATAAAAGTACGAATATGTTATTACAAAATGAGTAGCTAATTTCTTTTCTGCTGGAGTAAGGGTGAAGCTTTTATAATGAGAACATAAATTAAACTCGCTTTTATTATATAAATAAATTGAAATATAATGATTAAAACTTGATTTAAATCTAGATTAATTATTGACAATCTTTATACCGCCTTTATGGCTGGTTTATCTTTATACCGCCTTTATGGCTGGTTGTTTTTATCTGTCTACCGCCTTTATGGCTGGTTTATCTTTATACCGCCTATGGCTGGTTTATACGATTTTGGCATAATTAAGTACCTTGGTAGGACTTGTTATAGACAAACGGTATCACCGCCTTTATGGCTGGTTTTCTTTTTGGCATGCTTGGTACCTTGGTCGGACTAATTATTGACAGAAATGACTACCGCTTTTATGGCTGGTTCTTTAATTGGCATAATTAATTCTTGTAATAAATTAAGTGGGTATAAAAAGACAATTTATAAATTATTATAAAGCGAGATTTATAAATGTTTAAAAGACTAAAAGTGGATCCCCTAACTCCAGCATTTCCTTCTATTACTGTATTTCAACCTAAAATCCTCCAACTACTTCAACAAAGCAAACTTTTCATTCCCGTACTGTTAAATATTCTATTTTGCTAAATCTCTTCTCTGTGGATCGACCCCGGACTCACCGGGTTATTTTATTACTTCGACACTCTTATACTTGGGAGTAAAAGACCACTTTTCGAGCGTGTCAGCTTGAATGAACGATATGTGCATGTATGAAATTAAAGTAAGCTTATAAATGGTTATTAAGCACACTTTTTCATTAGATGCTTGGTTGTCATTCTAGAGTTGTTAGTCCACTCAATGATGACTAAGTTTTTTGAATGTTTCAAGTGGTGAGATTTGTTGGTGTTGTAAGATTGGATTAAAGGTGATATTGAATTAATTTTGTTTAATTTGATTATTGGAAAATTAGGTTTTTGCCTAAATCAAAAATGAGGCTTTTCATATTGTGATGTTTTTAAGGTATATGAGATGTATGAATCCTTTTGGTAGTGATTGGAAATCACCTAAACTTGTATTTAATAATTTAAAATTAAAATAATCAAAATCCAAAATATGGGGAGCACTCGGTAATTAGCAAAAATTTGGGATTTTATGTATCACATGCATTTTGATGTATATGAGATGTATGAATCATTTTGGTAGTGATTGGAAATCACCTAAATTTGTTTTGGATAAATTCAGACTAAAATGATCAAAATGTAAAAGTTTGATAAATTTTGGGGTTCTCGGCTTTTGAAGGATTTTTAGGTAAAATCTGATTTTTGAGTATTGAGTGATTAGAATTAGTTAGTTTATTTTAATTATCCAAGAAAAATAAATTAAATTGAAAAATTTTGATTTTTCGTGTTCCGCTACGTGACTTGATTATACCGTTAAAAACCCCAACAAAATGGTATCAGAGCTATTCTGATTCTTAATCCATGATTTGATTTTATTTTTGAATTTGATATTTAATCCAATCTTTACTTTATGCATGCTTGTATTTATTTAATTTGATTAAAATAACGGTGTATGATATTTTTACGGAAAATCCCTAATTAATAAGGTTTAATAATTAATATGTATTTGATTCATGTTTTTGGTCAGTATTATCAATACGGTTTATAAATAAATTTTTATGACTATATTCGAGAACGGGTAAAGCTGTGAGGATATAACCGATATGAATTTATTTGTACCTGATACATATATGATAATATGTACATTCAAGTGAAAACATAAATCCTGAACGTGCCAAAACTGTCAGGATTACATGAGTATCTTGAAGTTATCATTGACACGTTTAACCTTAATACGTCTCCTTGTGAACGTGCCAAGGCTGTCACAACGAGAAACGATCAGGACCGAAACACATGAGTCACTGGTGAATGATTGACAATGAGTTGTCTACCTAAGAAATATATGTAAGCGAGAATGCGCCAAAGCTGTGAGCTGAAATATATTCACAAGGTCCACTTTTCACTATTGAATTTAATTTGATTATTGAATATTTTGTATTCTATTTGGGGATTACAGTTATACATTAAATAGTGGGAGAGGCATTTTTTACATTAAAAACCCATGATCTATATAATGTTTTATGATATTATATGAAAATATTTTATTTGCTAACCATTTTTTGTTATCTATGTGATAGATTTGCGATGGTAGCTTCTTCAATCAACCCTTTTGCTCGTATGTTGGATACGAATAAAATTAAAGGCACTGAGAACTTTATAGACTGGGATATAGATTTGAGGATTGTCCTCGGATCTGAAAAGCAGGATATGTATTGGAGGGTCCTTTACCACTTGCTATATCTGAAGATGCGTCACCGGAGGAAGTTGAGACTTTCCAGAAATGGAAAGATGATGTTTTAAGGTTTAAATCATATAATCTCAGTTCACTGGTTTAAGAACTAAAGAGTAAATATTATGATATGCCTGATGCATATAACATGATGAAATGACTCCGAGAATCGTTCATGAACCAAGAATAAGTCTTGGTTCATAGAGTAGCAATGGAACTATTTCGTTCAAAACTTGATGAGGGACTGGCTGAGAGTTCGCATGTGCTTCATTTGATCGATCTGATCGAGCAATTGAGGCGAAGCGATTTCCCTCTCAATGACACTATGGGTCGGAGTGTCATTCTAGGTTCGCTCCTAGCGTCATATCGCCAGTTTGTGATGTACTTTAACATGAACGAGATTCACTATTATTATCATGAGTTACATATGATGCTTCTCACGGTTGAGGAGGATTTAAGGAAGAGAGTGCCGACTCGTCCTCCGAAACCCACTTCACTTTTTGCTTCTTCCCAGTCCAGGCCGAAATGAAAAAAGACTAAGGGAAAAAAGAAGAAGGGTTCCAATGTTCCTCCGCAAGGCAATATAGCAAAGCCTAAGAGAGCTGCTGAAGACAAGTTCCACCACTACAGCAAGATCGGGCACTGGAAGAGGAATTTTTTAGACTACCTAGCCCAGATCGGGAAGGAAAGAGTATTGACTTAGGTACTTTTATTTGTCCTATTATTGATATCTTCTTAGCTTGTGAAGCTGTGAAATCTAGTTGGATTTTAGATTCTGCTTGTCCTGTTCACATTTACAATTCGTTGCATGTGCTGAAGGAAAGTAGACAACTGAAATATGGAGAGATGCAATTGCATTTCGGGAGTGGTGACTCTCTGGATGCAGTTGCAGTGGGATTATACGAGATTCTCATTCCTAGTGGGACACTTTTATTATATGACTGCTATGTTGTACTAGGATGCATAGCTAATATTATATCACTTTTTGTATTAGATACAGAGGGATATCTTGTAAATATTAACAATTGTTCCTTGTATTTATATGACAGAAATAATATTCAGATCATTATGTGTCCAAATGCGCATTGCTATTATATTTTGCATACTTCTCGAGATATCTTGAATACTAGGATTAATAAACATAAATTATCTAAAATAAATAATATTGAACTTTGGCATATGAGGTTAGATCATATAGAAGTGAGACGCCTAACCCAGTTGGTTAGGAATGGTTTGATTCAAGATCCCACCATTGAACCCTATCCAACTTATGAATCTTTCATTCAGGGTAAAATGACCAAATACCTATTTCAGGTATGGGACACCGAGCCGCTGACTTATTGGAACTCATACATTACGATGTATGTGGTCCCATGAGTTAGACTGCTAATAGTGGTTTTTCATACTTTTTTACTTTTACCAATGATGTGTCACAATACGGTTATGTTTATTTGATGAAACATAAATCGAAAACCTTTGAAAAGTTCAAAGAATTCTATAATGAAGTAGAAAAACAAACTGGACAATATATTAAATGTCTTCGATTAGATCAAGACGGTGAATATATGAGTGGTGAGTTCACTGATTATTTAAAGGAGAATGAGATTCTCTCTCAATATACTCCTTCGAGTACTCCACAGCGCAATTGAGTGTCAGAAAGGAGAAATTAGACATTATTGGTTATGGTTCGATCTATATTGAGTTTGACAGATTTACCCTATTAACTTTCGCTCATCTTTTGAATAAGATTCCTTCCATAACTGTTCTTATGACTCCGTATGAGATATGGATCGGTTGGAAATCGAATTTTAATTATGTTAGGATTTGGGACTGTCCTGTATACATCAGGATGACATATCAGAATAAGCTTTTTCCTCAATGAAAAAAGTTTTCATTTGTTGGATATCCATCAAATACGAAAGGATATTTGTTTTATGATACCGAGCATGAAAGTGTGTTCGTAGCTCGCTTCGCTAAATTTCTACAAATAGAATTTATGTCTGAATGAGGTAATCATAGTCATGTTGAACTTGATGAAGTACAACCTGAAACCAATGAACCAACGAAGGAACCTGAAGTTCAAGTAGATGAAGAACCTTCATCATACACACTCTGTAGGTCCGTTAGGGTATCAAGAGCTCATAATCGCTTATGTTTGATACAAGAAATGAGCTTGATGTTCTCTACGTTGATGACATCCTGATCATTGGGAAAGATATCAGGATGATGCCGGGTGTTAAAGCTTACCTCTGTAAGAATTTCTCTATGTTGGACCTAGGAGAAGCTTCCTATGTCTTAGGCATAAAGCTCTATAGATATAGAGAAATGAAGCTCATTGCGTTATCCCAATCAACGTACATACATAAGATCTTGGAATAGTAAAATTTTGGTAACTGTAAGACAGTAATTATACTGTTCAGACATGACATTCATCTTTCGAAGAAAATGTGTTCACAAACAAAAGATAAGAAGATTATAATGTCTAATCAACCTTATGCTTCGTGTTTGGGCATCATCATGTATACCATCTTATGAACTTGGCCTGATATCAGCTCCGCGGTTAGTGTAACCAGTATATATCAGTCCAATCTTGGTAATGACTATTAGATGGCCATTAAACATATCCTACAGTATCTTAAGAATACTAACGATAAGTTTATGATATATGGAGGAAATGAACTGCAGGTTAATGAGTATACAGATTTTGATTTCCAATTGGATCATGATAATAGAAAGTCTACATTAGCATTCATGTTTACGCTTAACGGAGGTGTAGTTTGTTGGAAAAGTTCCAAATAAGAGTCCATAATTGATTCCACTATAGATGCAGAATATATGCTAAAGAAGTTTTTTGCATTAGGAACTTTATCACAAAGTTGAGAGTTTTCCCAAGTATCAAGAATCTGATTCCGTTATACTGTGATAATAATAGAGCCATTACGCAAGCAAAGGAATTGAGGGCACATCAGAAATCGAAGCATGTGAAATAGAAGTATCACATCATTCGAACGATTGTGTCGCAAGGTGACATTGTCGTCTGTAAGGTCTCGAGTGAAGATAATATAGCAGACCCGCTTACCAAGGTCATTCTTCCCAAGTTATTTGATAAACATGTGGAGTCGATATGTATGAGATACAATCGATATTGGTACTATAGCAAGTGGGAGAATTTGTTAGGATTGGTGCTCAGAGTGCCAATTTCTTTGTATTTCCCTGTAAATACTTTTATAAATATTTTATTATGAATAAAATAAACAGTTTCTTTAATATAAATTCTTTTATTATATGATAAAGACATAATTAACCTTAGAATGATTAGTTATGATACATTTGCAAAAGCGTCGCAACTGTCATTGAGTTTATCATAACATGTCACTTTTAAAGAATTCCTGGTCAAAGTTTACATTACTTAGTCAGTAAGTAAACCTGTGAAGACCGGTACATGTCGTATATTGGAATTTTGGATTTCAATGGTTGATTCTCAATGAACCATGAGTCTCAGAGACTCGTATAGACATGTAGGTGTTTCTATCGGATAAACACTGAACGACTCACCGAAGATTCTTAATGGATGGTACACAAACGTCAATAAGAATCTTTTCGGGTTGAGTAGCATATTGATTCTTTGACTTGAGATACCACTGTGGATATATGAGATATCCTCCACACTTTGATGTGAGGCATGTCACTGACCTATTTAGGTCAGACCTCCGCCTGCTCGTTAGGTGTGGACTGATCCTCAGGATATCCTGTGCGTGTCAAGAAATGATCTATCTGTTCTCTGTAGAGAGCATATGTATTCAATATTGGATTAGCGATATGTTAAATCCATGGGCCTGTGGTACACTATAGAAGCGAGTTCTAAGTGTTATTAAGAGATCGTTAATTAATACGTCGACGAGATTATACTTAAAGAGATTTGACGTTTATATATATATCTCTAGTATAATCCAGATACCTGTGAGGGAGGAATTATACATATTCAATGACCCCGATCTGTATAGTTTAGCGAGTTTATCTGTGGTTGTCACAATTTACAGGTGGGTAAATTATGGACACAAAATTGGATTTCGTGACGGATATGCCTTATGGATGCTGGTTTTCACCTGAAGTCCACAATCGAGAATCTATCTTTTAGGGGCACTAGCGAGCCTGCAAAACGAAGGTAAAATGAGCGGGTAGTACTGCCCACCGGTGTGGTGAAAGCCGTAGGCTCTCCGACGCCCAAGTCAGTGATAAGGATGAGTAGAAAGTAAGGAGAAACAAAGTTTTATGTTACCTTAATCTCCGTCTGTTTGCCATGAGGGCGGTGGGTTGGAGTTTCGAGGGTGAATTGCTAAAAAAGCTCTCAATGTTAAATGTATGTCCAAGCCAAAACCTTTTCCTTTTATAAGCCATATGAGGTAGGCTCATTTATTCTTTGCCCATTGAATGCCCGAAAATGGTCAATTTAATGGAGGAGTTATGAGTTTGGACGTTTTCTGATCGGGTAACAGTTGAGTCTACATGTCATTTTGGTCAAGTCATTTGTGGGTTTGGACTCGTGGGATCTCTGGGTCCAATATCAGTTTGGGCTTCATTAGAGGGTTCTTGGGTTTTCGGTTTTATGGTTGGTCCGGTGGTGAAATGTCGGTTTTACCCTTGGGTCCAAATTTGGCACGTACAGTTTGTCTCATACTCTCTAAGTCATGAAGTCCTTGACTTGGAGAGTATTTCAGCACATGTCGTATGAAACAGAACGTGGGGGTACCTGCTAACTGAACCTGGCGAATATTCAAAGGTTATTTATATATCATTGTCGTCTGAACCAAGAGAAGTCCATGTCTTCAATTAACTTGACATGAGTGTATGGGGGATGTCCTCAGTCGACTGAATCAGAAGAAGGTTCAGGAGTCGATTTATACGACATTGTCGTATGGATGGTAGGAATTCCAAGTCTTCAATTAACTCAATATAAGTCCACGGGGGATGTCCCCGGTCGACTGAACCAGATGAAGGTTCAAGAGCTAATTCACATGACATTGTCGTATGGACTGTGGGAAGTCCAAGTCTTCAATTGACTTGACATGAGGCCACGAGGGATGTCCTCGGTCGACTGACCCAGATGAAGGTTCATGAGCTAATTCACACGACATTGTCGTATGGACTGTGGGAAGTCCATGTCTTCAATTGACTCGACATGAGTCCACGGGGGATGTCCCTGGTCGACTGAACCAGATGAAGGTTCATGAGCTAATTCACATTATATTATCGTATGGACTGTGGGAAGTTCAAGTCTTCAATTGACTCGACATGATTCCTCCAATTCTCCAAAGCCTTCATATGATGACGTGTCGAATGGCAACATACCTGGTAGAAAGTCAGGACTGAGGTAATGTCAAATGGCAGCATCCCTCGTATTAAGCCTTCATTTGATGTCATGTTGAGTCTCAACGTGAGGGCTGTTAACTTCTTTCAGTATACATCATTTAAAGATTCCCCTATGGCATGATGGGAATTGATTGCTTTCTAGGTTCAGTCAGAATTGAGGTAATGTCGGATGGTAGCATCCCTCGTATTAAGCCTTTATATGATGTCATGTTGAGTCTCAACGTAAGGGCTCTTAACTTATTTCAATTAAAATCATTGAAAGATTCCCCTATGGCATGATGGGACTTGATTGCTTTCTAGGTTCAGTTAGGACCGAGGTAATGTCGGATGGCAGCATCCCTCGTACTAAGCCTTCATATGATGTCATGTTGAGTCTCAACGTGATGGCTCTTAACTTCTTTCAGTCGACATCATTAAAATATTCCCCTATGGCATGCTGGAACTTGATTGCCTTCTAGGTTCTTCTCCACTCTATTAATGCAACCCTAGCTCAAGTTTTGAGGTGTTTTTAGCGGGAATTCGAGGTGCCAAAAAGGATGGCATAGAAGAGAGCTTTGAGAGCTCATTTGCCTCATTCGAAAAATCTCACTTCAGTCATCAAGTAGAGAGAAGTCTCACGCTCTTCAAGGTATTCTTCAAAAACCCATCTCCTATTCTTCATTATCTTTAAACATTCATAGTGTTGATTCAAGCTGTTCTTAGGTAATATAGGCTATTTGATCTTTTGAACCGTAGATTTATTATTGAAATTGTGTTTAAGGATTGGAATAGAGTTTGATATTTAGGGAATAGATTTTTAAGGAATCTCAAGTTCGTATGCATGTCGTTTGAAGAATGTCGAGTGAAGAATCCTTAGGCAGTTTAGGTGCTAAGATTGATAGGTTTGTCGAATCATCTTCTAGTGAATCGAGAAAGGAATAAGTGTATAGAGATTGGTCGTATCAGGATCTAATCGAAACAGGATTAATAACGGTTGCAGAGTTGTCTCAGAAGGCTCCAACCGAGGCAATTCCACTTAGGACTTTTCCAGCAATTGGAGAGTCGAGTGGGGTTCCCAGCAATAGTGAGCCAACAAACCTGTTAACCAAAAACCCTGTCGTGACTGAGAAATCATCGAGGGAAATCAGGTGCAAGTATAGATTCCCAACTTCATGAAAACTAAGACTACCTCTGCCGAGTGAAAGAATTGATTCCAAAGTCCCAAGGTGGATTGGGTTCTATGAGGGACCTTTTACGGATGGGTTAAGGTTTCCCATACCAAGATTAGTTTGGGAGGTTTTGGACCAATTCCAGATTGCTCCATCTCAATTAATGCTTAATACCTGGAGAATCCTATTGTCGATTGAGTGCTTGGCTTTTGAATTAGGAGAGTTCTTCGAAGTGAGGGATGTGTTATTCTCATACTACTTAAAGGAGCATCTGACTAAGAAGGGAATGTACACTTTATTTCTTCGCCAGAGGAAGAAACATTTAGTGACTGGGCTCCCAACAAATGATAGGGCAAATTGGGAATCTGATTATTTTTTGTGAGGGGTGAGAGCGTATTTGGGTTGGCTGGAGCTGGTCAAATCCCAGAACATTGGAGTTTTTCGACTGAGTACTACATATTCATCATGCATTCTCTTTGAATACATTAGTGTAACGGGACTAAGTTATTTTTTGTTTTTTTTTTTGCAGATCGTTTACGAAATAGGTCGTTTGAAAGAACGAGTAGAACCATTTCTAATACTAAGGCTATCCTAGCTCTGTCGGCTGAAGATAGAGACTTGAGAGTCATCTTAGTGGAAAAGAGGTTGACTCACGATCGTGAAGATAACCTTTTGGCCCTTTGTAGACACGTATTGGCCGAGATATATTGTAATTGGTCGTGTCGAGAAATATACGAAGAGTCGACATTTTTAAAGCCTCTAACTCCTGAAGAACTTTTATGCACAGAAGACATCATGTCATGCCCTTTTAAAGTATCTTCAATTGACGAGATGAAGAGCCGAAGGAAATTTAAGAGAGAAAAGGTGAAGGAGCCCGAAGTCGAGAAGATTGAGGCTCCTAAATTAAAGGAAGTCGTATCGGGCGAAACTACAATGGCAAAAGGACAGTCGACATAGATGACTATGGCTGGGAAGAAAAGGAACATCGTCATTTCAGAGGTGGAAAATGACTTATAAAATGTTATAATTAGGATCCCGCACAGGCCGACTGTGATTTTGGATCCTTCCAGCCTAAACAAATTTGTAAAAGGGCTTCTTTTGGAGGAGGATGAAAACAGGCTAGCTGAGATAATCCACAATCGAGAATCTTTCTTTTAGGGGCACTAGCGAGCCTGCAAAATGAAGGTAAAATGAGCGAGGAGTACTGCCCACCGGTGTAGTGAAAGCCGTAGGCTCTCCGACGCCCAAGTCAGTGATGAGGATGAGTAGAAAGTAAGGAGAAATAATGTTTGATGTTACCTTAATCTCCGTCTATTTACTGTGAGGGCGGTGGGTTGGAGTTTCGAGGGTGAATTGCTAAGAAAGCTCTTAATGCTCTCTATCCCTGTCCAAGCCAAAACCTTTTTCCTTTTATAAGCCCTTTGAGGTAGGCTCATTTATTCTTTTGCCCGTTGGATGCCCTTAAATGGTCAATTTAATGGAGGAGTTATGAGTTTGGGCGTTTTCTGATCTCGTAACTGTTGAGTCTACATGTCATTTTGGTCAAGTCATTTATGGGTTTGGGCTTGGCGGATCTCTGGGTCCAATATCAATTTGGGCTTTATTAGAGGGTTTTCAGGTTTTTGGCTTTATGGTTGGTCCGTTGGTGAAATGTTGATTTTACACTTGGTCCAAGTTTGGCCCATACAGTTTATCCCATACTCTCTAAGTCACGAAGTCCTTGACTTGGAGAGTATTTTAGCGCATGTGGTATGAAACAGGATGTGCGGGTACTTGCTGACTGAACCTGTCGAAGATTCAAAGGTTATTCATATGTCATTCTCATCTAGACCGAGGGAAGTCCATGTCTTTAATTGACTCGACATGAGTCCATTGGGGATGTCCTCGGTCGACTGAATCATAAGAAAGTTCATGAGTCAATTCATATGACATTGTCGTATGGACGGTGGGAAGTCCAAGTCTTCAATCGACTCAACATGAGTCCACAAGGGATGTCCCGGGTCGACTGAACCATATGAAGGTTCAGAAGGTAATTCACACGATATTGTCGTATGGACTATGGGAAGTCTAAGTCTTCAATTGACTCGACATGAGTCCATGGGGGATGTCCCCGGTCGAATGAACCAGATGAAGGTTCATAAGCTAATTCACACGACATTGTCATATGGACCGTGGGAAGTCCAAGTCTTCAATTGACTCGACTTAAGTCCATGGGGGATGTCCCTGGTCGAATGAACCAGATGAAGGTTCAGAAGCTAATTCACATGACATTGTCGTATGGACTGTGGGAAGTCTAAGTCTTCAATTGACTCGACATGTGTCCACGGGGGATGTCCTCGGTCGACTGAACCTAATGAAGGTTCATAAGCTAATTCTCATGACATTGTCGTAAGGACTGTGGGAAGTCCAATTCTTTAATTGACTCGACATGAGTCCACGGGGATGTCCCCGGTCGACTGAACTAGATGAAGGCTCAAGAGCTAATTCACATGACATTGTCTTATGGATTGTGGGAAGTCCAAGTCTTCAATTGACTCGATATGAGTCCACGGGGGATGTCCCCGGTCGAATGAACCAAATGAAGGTTCAGAAGCTAATTCACACGACATTTTCGTATGGACTGTGGGAAGTCCAAGTCTTCAATTGACTTGACATGAGTCCACGGGGGATGTTCCCGGTCGACTAAACCAGATGAAGGTTTAGAAGCTATTTCACACGACATTGTCGTATGGACTGTGGGAAGTCCAAGTCTTCAATTTACTCGACATAAGTCCACGGGGATGTCCCGGGTCGAATAAACCAGATGAATGTTCATGAGCTAATTCACACGACGTTGTCGTATGGACTGTGGGAAGTCCATGTCTTCAATTGACTCGACATGAGTCCATAGGGGATGTCCTCGGTCGACTGAACCAGATGAAGGTTCAGGAGCTAATTCACATGATATTGTCGTATGGACTATGGGAATTTTAAGTCTTCAATTGACTCGACATGATTCCTCCAATTTTCCAAAGCCTTCATATGATGACGTGTCGAATGGCAACATGTTAGTGTCCTACACATGGCACAGTTGGAAAATAATGACCTATAGCGTCACTATTTGTACAGATCATTGTGTTGTTGTACAAATTAACTATGTGACAAATGAAATTGCACTCTTATCATTTGTGATTAGATCACCTAGATGTATAAATGATGAGAGGTCCTTGTGATTTGTTCCTAGATTGAGAATGATATGAGATAGTATCAGTCCACGAAGGATAAATCATTAAATATCCCTAGTCAGAGTATTATCGAGATTGGACATCGATAAATACGTAAAGACTAGTATTACACTTGTGCGCGTTGTGATGGCACAACGACATAGTTCTCATATATTTGGGTATAGGATACTCATGCAAGTGTAATAAGAGTTTGTGTTTTACCGATGGTACGGGAAACAGCTTCGCTCTGGATAGACCCCCTCGTAATTCCATTGGTAGTATGACTATGTGTCTATGGAAGCCGAAATCAGGGTAGGCGTATTTGGTCTTCACTTGAGACTTGCACCGCTAATACTTGCGACAATCAATATACTTTGGTTGCGGTAGTCCAGGGCTTTAACAGGTTCTTTGTACGCCTATGCTAGGTATATTGAGAATCGTAGTGTGTTGGGTGTGATGTCAAGACAGAAGTGTCATTCCAGTCATATGGAGATGATGGTCACGTAGGATACGGTACTAGTACTCTTAAGTACTGCAGTCATCGGGATAAAATGACAAGGTCATGTTTATCCGATATAGAGACTAGTTACCAGACATCCGACATGAGCTTCGTACGGGGCAGACACAATTCCAGCCCCAGGCTTAGCACGTGATCATCCGATACTGGATCGACATACACAATATTACGTATACTACGCCTGATATAGATCCTTTATTCCAACAAGGATGTTTCTGGAGAATTGGGTAGGCATGACGCTTTACTAGAAGCCAACCTTGTCTTGTAAATCGGTACAAACGTAGTACTAGGTACTTACGTGTTCGGATAGTCCGACGACCGAATTTACTGCCAACATATCCAAGGATCTCATGGGTCGCTTCCCGAAGATTCACCGATGACGTATGATTCGCACTTTTAATTAATTTGGGATTAATTAGATAAGAGAGAGAATTAATTTGGGATTAATAGCGGAGATATTTTATCTGGGATAAAATATCAATTAAAGAGAGAAAATGATTAATTTGGAATTAATCGATTAATTAATATATTTGATATATTAAACGAAATTGGATTTCGACGCGGAATCAAAATTAGATTTTAATTCGGGCGAACGAATTAATTAGAATTAATTCTTTAGCGACGTGAATAGTGATTTCGCTAGGCGTAATCATTTAATTACGTCGCAACGGAAAATTCGTTAATTGGGAATTAGCGAACCCGAGCCCGTGATTGTTTGCGAGCGCATTCGTATTTCGAATTCGAGTGTGGCACGCAAGTCAAATCAAGCGTCAAATCGCTAGTCACATCAAGCATCAAATCATTAGTCACTTTGAGTGATGTGAAAACTTGTCACTTGATTTGATTGATTGATGGATTGATGGGAGTTGTTGGAAAGCTTTTGAAAGCTTGAGTGACATTTATTGTTATTTTATCATTTGTATATGTTTTATTTTTGATTTTTGAAATCAATTAGAAGTGTATTAGATACACCTAACATATTACAACACACAACTCTCATTCTCTCTCCTAGGGCTCACGAATTTGGAGCCATTTCTCTCCTCTCTCTCTCACGCAACATGGGCATAATCTTCACTGGTTTTTCTGGGAAATGTCGTGAGATGGGAAGCAAAGTGTGGCAAATTTTTGGAAAATATCTTAAGAGCTATCACTCCGAGAGACATGCGAAGGTGATTGGGAAGTCCACCCATGAGCCGGGAATCGTTTGACGAAGCTTGGAGCTCAAAACTTGGAGACACAAAGCCAAAACAGTGGGCTGTTTCAAGCTCACTGCTGTGAGCTGTTGATGAGCAGAATTTGGGTTTTTGTTCGTCGTAGCGTCGCTCAACCGATCGATGTGAGTATTTCACAACTTCGTTGATTTGTATTCGCACATATTTCATGCTTGTATATGATCTTGGGACCTTAGCAAACACCAACAATGGTATCTTGAGCAAGGTTGAGCATGAAATTGATTTAGGGCTTAAAATTTGGGTAAAATTGATTTTGAGCATGTAAAAATGAAATTGGATGAATTAGTATGCTTAAATGTGTTTTAATTGATGATTGATTGGATCAATTTGATGAAATTATATTTGGAACATTTTTCCCCAAATTTCTTGTGTTGGCCGAATACATGAGTGCCCTAATTCTTGGTATTTTTTGATTTTTTGATTCATTGGATGAGTTGGAATCAATTGGGATGTTGATTTAATATCGATTGTGGAATTAATTGGATTGAAACCGTATCGGACATAAAATTACCCTCCATTGCCGAGAGTGAAGAAGCATGTTTGGGTTTGATTTTTTAATCAAAATGTATTGGACATGTGATGATGATAATGAGCATGATTAATTAGGCTTATTGATGTTTTAGAAATGTTAATTTGGGTGATTAATTGTGTTATACACTTTAGTGTAATTAAATTGGGAAATTGGATTTTTGGAATTTAATTATTTGGGCCTTAAATTGGATTTGTGCTTGTTGTGTTGTAAATGGGCTTATTGGGCTTGGTTGTACTAAGTTGGGTTTAGGCCAAATGGATTGGATCCAATTGGGCCCAAAACCGCATCCATAAAGCCCAAATGCGACTTTGGACCTTTAAAGTTTAATTGGGCATAATGGGCCAAAATTGATTTCTGGACTTATGGGGTAATTCCCGGATTGGATTTTGGTTATTCGGTTTGACCCGAGTTGACCAAAAGTCCATGCCTTAAAAAATTAATTAAAAGCCCATTGGACTTTAATTAAATTAACGTTGGACGTTAATCGGGCTTTGAGACCCGTAACGATTAAATTTGGAATTTAAGTCGTATAGGTTCGTTAATAAAGTGTAGTATTTAATTTGGAATTAAAAATAGCGAATTAGTCTTAAATACAAATTGAATTGGATTTAATTATGTAGTTTAATTTAATTCGAGAATTCGTACTTTGAGTACTTATTCGCAAAACGAGTTTGACTCGAGCAAAATCAAATCGTTGTTTGAACATTGGATGGGCACTGATTATCAGATTAATTAATTTGATTAGATTGATTGATAACATGCTTGTGTGAATACATGGTTGCGATGCATGAATAATGTATATCGGATGGATATTAGATGGGTGGGGCAATTTTAGAAATTGTTGTAAAAAATTTGGAATTTATTAAATTGGACCTGCGTGTCCAGCCTTATTACCTTCTTATTCTTTGTATTCTCTTCTCACCTATTCCCCTCAATGTAAATGAGGTTTCTTTAGAAGTGTAGTGTAACGGGTAGAGAAGTAAATGGTGCTAGCGGAGAGAGAAAGAGAGAGATTTGATCTAGGATCAATGTGTAAAGTATCCATCCGCATATCATTATTACTTTATTCATATGAGCTTTATTATGTGTTTAGAATGCATGTTTAAGGGTGTATGATGATGAGACCTTAACAAAGATAATAAATTGGTTGCCAATTTGCACTCGAAAAACCCTCGCAAAATATTAAGTGTCTTTCCTTCCATTGAGTGATTCTCACTCAAGATCCGAGACTGGCATTGGCTTGTTGGCCAAAGTCAAGGCCTTTGTCCATCGAGGATGTGTTTGAATCACGAAGGCTTTGTTCCATATTGGTGTCTTGTCCAAGTTGTGGTTTGTTGGCCAAAGTCAAGACCATTTCTTGTCCATCGACATTGATTACGAAGTTTTCCATGGTCAATGGGTCGCGCTTAACTGGGATCACTAAGTTTGTTGTGCCAAAGCCAAGGCTTAGTTGATTCAGAGGAAAAAGGTTAGGCAATATAATTGGATATATTGGCATATATAAGATATATTTTTCGGACTTGGATGTCCCCCTACCGGATCTAGGAATTAGATTGGATCCATTCGATCTTAGAGATCTACCTAGTTAATTATCATACAATTTGTTGGCCAAAGTCAAGATTGTGTGATATTTAACGGGATCCTAGCCCACTAGGAAACACGATTTCCCGAGTACTCGACAGAGGGTTAGAGGCTCGCCAAAAATTAGTGGGAGGCAAGAATTGAATTTGCAATATTCGTTTAATTACTTGCCATACGAGCTCAAATAAATATCATTCGTCAAATGTATTAAATGTTAGTTGGACTAATATTTAAACGTTGTTTTAATAAACAGTTGGACTGTATTCAAACTATTCATTTATAGTTGATTTTATAATTGGATTATAGTAATCAATATAATTGATTTTAATCTATTAAAGTATAGTTGATTATATAGTTGGACTATAGTAATCATTATATATAATAGTACTTGAAATCGTTGATTAAATAGTTGGACTATTAGAATCAAGATAAAAATGAAAGATTGACATTTAAAACATAATCCTAGGGAAAATGTATTTAAATGGTTTAATTTTCAAAATTGGGAATAATTTCAGGATGGTCCTGGAAAAAATAAGTTACTTTATTTGATAAAATAACATATTAGGCCTAAGCCCGGAGTTAAGCAAACAGTAGAGCATAATCTTTGGAAGATTAATGTGATGATAACTTTAGTGCTTAATCCATTAAGCTTGTCGCAGTAGACTCCTTAATTTCTGAATCAGAACTAAGGATTAGATCTTTAAAGTATGATAATGAAATTGAAGGATCTTCATAGATCTATTCTTAGATCTTAGAAGTACTATAATTGCAATAATAACTCTTGGAGAGTTAATGATTATTTTCAAGGAGATAAAGTCAAAATTTGCAATAAGGCAAATAGCGCAAGGCACACCTTATTTCGATATTCTAGAAACCCGAGGCTTGGCCAAAGGCTTCTGGAGTGTTGAAACTGGCAAAGGCAAAATCATTATAATCTTCTAGGAAGATAAAGGACATATCCCAAAATGTCTGCCTAAATGTGGCAAACGGGATCGCGGAAGCGTGACTGCCGTTTGAACAAAGCAGACATGAAGGAATTGAAGACGAGCAAAGCTCTGACTTCAATATGTTTGTCAAATTGTGTTCACTACTAGTATTGAAATTGGTTTAAATACTTAGTGTGGTACATAAATATATACTGATGTTCAGAATGCTATGAGCAGGATACGACTTCAATTGAAATTTATCTGCGAATTGGAAACGAATGAAAGTCGATGTTTTAAACGTAGATACCTAATTTAGGAAACCCTTCGGGTGTGTACCTAAATTTAGAAATTGTTATTATGTAACTAGTTTGACTAGATACATTATCTCATATCAGTGTTTAACCCGCTTCGGGTGAACCTTTATATTCTAGAACACTAAGTGTTATATTATATAAGATGATATTGAGATAACACATTAGATGTGAATAAAAGAATTTATTTTGAATATAAATAAATCTCGAATATATAATATGGCAAACAAATAGCTCAAACTGATTTGATCAGAAGAAACATATGGTGGCATTGTTGTCTAGGACACAATCAAACAAGACTCGTATATCCACACTTTTGAAGAGTGGGTACTCAGACTAATTTGATTCTATTCAAATAAAGTCTACGAATCTAGTTTATTGGGCAATGTGCCTAAAACACTATTTATTTGGTAAAAGTGCAAATGCCACAGATCTGTTAGCCCTAGTTCATAGTGAAGCAAGTGGGCCTATGTCTAGCTAGGCTAGATGTGGATATGAATATTTCGTGACCTTTACGGATGTGGCATCACGTTATGGTTATGTGTTTCTTTTGAAGAACAAAAATCAGAAACTTTTACAGTTTCGACACGAAATAGACAAACAGATCGGCTAAAGTATTAAACCGTCACGGTAAGACCGTAATGGAAAATACTTAAGCAATAAGTTTCAAGTATACTTGAAAGAGTATAGTATTCTTTCAAATGAGGACTCCTCCCGGAACACGTCAGTTTGACGGTGTGTCCGAACAGAGTAACCAAATTTATTGGACATGATAAGGTTAATCATGAGTCGCTTTGAGCAACTATTTCCTTCAAAAATAAGCTTTAAAACAGTAAGAACTTATTTTGAATAAGGTTCCATAAAATCTATTTGACATATTTCATATTAGATATGAACGGGAAAGAAATCGGGTTTCTCATTCCTGATAATTTGGGTATGCTAGGCATGTGTCTGGATGATACCAAACTAGAACCCAAATTAGATAAGTGTCTATTGTAGGTTATCCTAGGGATACCATAAGTATTGTACTTATACAAATCACAAGAGAACAATTGGATTGTTGCTCACCATGCGGATTTCCTAAGAGGAATACCGATATGCAGTGGTAAGTGAGAGGATAGTAAAACTCGATGAAAATCGGAGTAATACTGTTCAAGGCACCGAATCTTAATGGAACATAAATAGTTCATCTAGGATTAAGTTATACCAATAATCTTCGAATACACAAGAACCACGTAAGTCGGAGAGAGTCGGAAAACAACCTGGGTATGGGTTTCTGATCTCACCTCGAAAAGATATCAATCTTATTGAGGAACACCAACTGACTACGTATGAGGAAGTGATACAAGGTATCGACTCCCTAATTATGGCAAAGTGCCATGAGTCCGAAATGGATTCCATGTATATCAACTATGTTTTGATACTAGTTGATGTACCGCAAGGCATTGTGTCTATTGGTACTTATAAGTCTTCAAGGAAGACATACATGGATGGCAACATATCAACGTATAAAGCTAGGCTTTTAGCGGAAAGGTATCGTTATCAACATTGTGTTGATTACGATTCAACCTTTTTACCTATTTCCACGGTAAATCCATTTGGATAATGCTTGCTAATGTTGCATGTTTCATTTATGAAATATGACAGCTGAACGGGAAAATCGCTTTCCTGAAAAGGAAACCTTTTGGAGGATGTTTGAAACATTCTGTCGGTTTTGTCGTACCATAACAAGCAAACAAGGTTTGCAGGTTATTCGATCCATGTTTGGATTGAAGCAAGCATAGGTTCTTGTAATTATCGTTTTGATGTAATCATAATAGTTTATGATTTAATTCAAAACGAAATGATTCTTGTGTATGTAAGAGGGTTAGTGGGAGCGCACTGACAGTGGCTGTCCTATAAATAATGATAATATGTCATTTCATGGAAATGATATTCCCATAAAACTATCGGTGAAAGCTTGGCTTTCGATAAAACTCTCCGAGAAATCGTACATTGAAAAATGTACGCGACCTGGTGTCTCATAGGCTTTGAGCATATGGATTCACAAACAGACCAATCTGAGTGATAGTCACTGGATTGATGTTAAGAAAATCCGTTAGTATCTTAGAGAAGTAAGGATGCTATCTTAATATGTGGAGAAGGAGAACTTGAAGTGACTCAGATCATTGTAGCAAGTTTACTAAACCGATAAGACGATTATAAGTCACAAACGGTACTATACAGTTTGAATAATGGTACAGTGAGTTGGAAATCTTCCAAGCAAGATACTATTACCGAATAAACAACAAATGCGGGTAGTTGTTGCAACTGAGGCGGCAATTGAAGCCATTTGGGTCGATAACAAATCTAATTAGATTAGATATAATTCTGTTAGCAGCTGAGCTAGGCGTCAGCACAGGCTAAAGAATTAATGGTCTCATCAACGATCCAGATAAATACTTCGATATTCATCAGATTCGTACGGATCATACATCGTGGCGATGTGATGATCGTATAAATCGCATTAGATGATAATCATGCAAATCTGCTGACAAAAGCATTTCTCAGCAATTTGAGCCAACCGTACATAGTTTGGGTGTCAGACACTCGAGTGACTGGCTATAGGCCAAGTGGGAGATTGTTGGACAATTATGACCCATAGCGTCACTATTTGTACAGATCATGGTGTTGTTGTACAAATTAACTATGTGACAAAGGAGATTGCACTCTTATCATTTGTGATTAGATCACCTAGATGTATAAATGATGAGAGTTCCTTGTGATTGTTCCTGGATTGAGAATGATATGAGACAGTATCAGTCCACGAAGGATAAATCATTAATATCCCTAGTCAGAGTATTATCGAGATTGGACATCGATAAAATACGTAAAAGATAGTAATTACACTTGTGCGCGTTGTGAGGGCACAACGACACAGTTCTCATATATTTGGGTATAGGATACTCATGCAAGTGTAATAGGAGGTTGTGTTTTACCGATGGTACAGGAAACAGCTTCGCTGTGGATAGACCCCCTCGGAATTCCATTGGTAGTATGACTATGTGTCTATGAAAGTCCGAAATTAGGGTAGCGTATTTGGTCTTAACCTGAGACTCGCACCGCTAATACTTGCGACAATCAATATACTTGGTTGTGGTCATCCAGGGCTTTAAACGGTTCTGTGTACGCCTATGCTGGGTATATTGAGAATCGTAGTGTGTTGGGTGTGATGTCAAGACGGAAGTGTCACTCCAGTCATATGGAGATGATGGTCACGTAGGATACGGTACTAGACTCGTAATACGCACCAGTCATCGGGATAAAATGACAAGGTCATGCTTATCCGATATAGAGACTAGTACCAGACATCTGACATGTGCTTCGTACGAGGCAGACACAATTCCAGCCCCCAGACCTAGCACGTGATCATCCGATACTGGATTGACATACACAATACTACGTATACTACGCCTGATATAGATCTTTTATTCCTGCAAGGATGTTTCTGGAGAATTGGGTAGGCATGGCGCTTTGCTAGAAGCCAACCTTGTCTTGTAAATCGGTATAAATGTAGTACTAGGTACTTACGTGTTCGGATAGTCCGACGACCGAATTTACTGCCAACATATCCGGGGATCTCATGGGTCACTTCCCGAAGATTCACCGATGACGTATGACTCGTACTTTAATTATCTGGGATTAATTAGATGAGAGAGAGAATGAATCTGGATTAATAGTGGAGATATTTTATGGGATAAAATATCAATTAAAGAGAGATAATGATTAATTGGAATTAATCGATTAATTAATATATTTGATTATTACAACAAATTGGATTTCGACGCGGAATTAAAATTAATTTTTAATTCGGCGCGAACGAATTAATTTAGAATTAATTCGTTAGCGACGTGAATAGTGATTTCGCTAGGCGTAATCATTAATTGCGTCGCAATGGAAAATTTGTTAATTTGGAATTAGCGAACCCGAGCCCGAGATTGTTTACGAGTGCATTCACATTTCGAATTCGAGTGCGGCACGCAAGTCAAATAAAGCGTCAAATTGCTAGTCACATCAAGCGTCAAATCATTAATCACTTTGAGTGATGTGACAACTTGAGTGACATTTATTGTTATTTTATCATTTGTATTTGTTTTATTTTTGATTTTTGAAATCAATTGGAAGTGTATTAGATACACTTAACATATTACAACACACAACTCTCATTCTCTCTTCAAGGGCTCACGAATTTGGAGCCATTTCTTCTCCCCTCTCTCCGCCCAACATGGGCATAATCTTCAATGTTTTTTCTGGGAAATGCGTGAGAGAGGGAACAAAGTGTGGGAAATTTGTGGCAAATTCTTAAGAGCTAGCACTCTGAGAACATGCGAAGGTGATAGGGAAGTCCACCCATGAGCCGGGAATCGTTTGACGAAGATTGGAGCTCAAAACTTGGAGACACAAAGCCAAAACAGTGGGCTGTTTCAAGCTCACTGTCATGAGCTGTTGATGAGCAGAATTTGGGTTTTTGTTCGTCGTAGCGTCGCTCAACCGATCGATGTGAGTATTCCACAAATTCGTTGATTTGTATTCGCACATATTTCATGCTTGTTTATGATCTTGGGACCTTAGCAAACACCAACAGCCACAAGATCACTAAGATGATTTGTGTGTGAATTCATCAAGAAGTTTGCATAAAAAATTTACAATGATCGGATGAGAGTTAAAACTTTTTCTTTGTATTTCGGAAGCTCCTAGCTTTCTTTTGCATTCCAAACTCAAGGGTGAGTTTCCATATCACCTTAGTTGACTCCTTTTAAGTGCTAGCTTTGTAGAATTTTGCAACAAAATTCCATGGAGAGAAGATGAAGCTCTCAGCATTTTAGGGAGAAGAGAGAAGAGAGATTTTGATATTTTGTTTCTACAACTTAATACATAAAATTGACTTTTCAAAAGTGTATATGCTTTCCAAAAAGCAAAAGGCAAAGTGTGTTGGATAATTAAAGCATTAAATGCTCCCATCTACTTTCATCAAGCAATTGACAATTGATGTACGTTAGTGAGTCCCACACTTAAATTCAAAATTCAAGTTGGGTTACTCAACACACTTCAAGCTCGGGTTCAGTCATCCGATTAAACGAATTTTCCGTTGCGACGTAATTAAATCCAATTTAATTAAATAATAATTCGTTCGCACGAATTAAAATCCAATTTTAATTCTGTATTGAAATCCAATTTCAATTAATATATCTAATATATTATTTTAGCCCAATTAATTAAATAGTAAAATCTAATTTCACTATTAAATTCATTTTGCCGATTAATTCCAAATTAATTGCGTTCTCTCTTCTTGACGAATTTAATCCCAGATAAAATTCTTGCCGTAATTAATCCCAGATTAATTTTCTCTTTCATAATTATGTTGGACAAAATGACCCATAGCGTCACTATTTGCACAGATCATTGTGTTGTTGTAGCAAATTAACTATGTGACAAGGAAATTGCACTCTCATCATTTGTGATTAGATCACCATAGATATATAAATGAAGAGAGGTCCCTATGATTAGTTCCTGGACTGAAAATGATATGAGACAGTATCAGTCCCCGAAGGATTAATCATTAAATATCCCTAGCCAGATTATTATCGAGACTGGACATCGATAATGCGGAATAGGCTAGTATTGCACTTGTGCGCGTTGTGAGGGCACAACAGCATAGTTCTCATATATTTAAGTATTGGATACTTATGCAAGTGCGATAGGAGGTTGTGTTTCACCGATGGTACGGGAAACAGCTTCGCTCTGGATAGAGCCCTCGGAATCCCATTGGTATTATGACTATGTGTCTATGGGAGGCCGAAATCAAGGTAGGTGTGTATAGTCTTAACCTGAGACTTACATCGCTAATACTTACGATAATCGATAGACTTTGGTCTTGGTGGTACAGGGCTTTAACCGGTTCTGCGTACACCACTTCTGGGTTTATCAGAGAGTCGTAGTGTATTGGGTGTGATGTCAAGACGGAAGTATCACTTCAGTCATAGTGGAGATGATGTCACGCAGGATACGGTATTTGTGCTCTTAAGTGTTGCGCAACCATCGGTATATTATGACTAGGTCATGCATATCCGATTATAGAGACTAGTTACCAGACATCCGACATATGCTTCGGACGGGGCAGACACTTATCCAGCCCCAGCCCTAGCACGTGACTATCCGATACTGGGCCGATATACACAATACTACGGTATACTACGCTTGATACAGATCTATATATTCCTGTAAGAATATTTCTGGAGAATTGGGTAGGCATGGCGCTTTGCTAGAAGCCAACCTTGTCTTGTAAATCGGTATAAACGTAGTACGAGGTACTTACGTGTTCGGATAGTCCGACGACCGTATTTGCTGCCAACATATCCGGAGATCTCATGGGTCGATTCCCGAAGATTCACCGATGACGTATGACTCACACTTTAATTAATCTGGGATTAATTCGATAAGAGAGAAAATTAATCTGGGATTAATTACGGAGATATTTTATCTCGGATAAAATATCGTTAAAGAGAGAGAACGATTAATTTGGAATTAATCGATAAATTACTATATTCGATATATTATAACGAAATTAGATTTCGAAGCGGAATTGAAATTAGATTTTAATTCGGGCGAACGAATTAATTTAGAATTAATTCGTTAGCGACGTGAATAGTGAATTCGCTAGGCGTAATCATTTAATTACGACGCAACGGAAAATTCGTTAATTTGGAATTAGCGAACCCGAGCCCGGGATTGTTTGCGAGCGCATTCGCATTTCGAATTCGAGTGCGGCACGCAAGTCAAATCAAGCGTCAAATCGCAAGTTACATCAAGCGTCAATTCACATGTCACTTTGAGTGATGTGACATTTGATTGATTGATGTGAGTTGATGAGAGATGAAAGAAAGCATTTAATGTTTGTCTTTTAGAAATTAAAAAGTGGTAAATGATTATTATTTTTGGAAAATATAAATCTATTACAATTTTTATTTCCCTCTCACTCTTCACGGTTTTAGGTTTTTGGAGCCAAAAACCCTTCTTCTCTCCTACGCCTCTTCTCTCCCATTTTTCTGCTGCTCATTACCGTGACACGAGAGAGGAAAACCAGTGAGTATTTTGTGGCAAAATACAAGAGAGCTAGCACTCCATGAGTCCATACAAAGGTGATAGGGAAGTGTCTTCATGAGCTTGGAATCACCTTGATAAGCTTGGAGCTTGGAGCATCAATGGAGGATCACCCAAAGCAGAAAATGAAGCTACAGTTCACTGTCATTGCGAGCTTGGAGGGAGGAGAAACATGAAGTGCGAATTTGGTCCATCTTCGTTGCATCTCTACCGATCCATGTGAGTTTTTCCGTACCTCATTTGGTTGTATTCAACTCGTTTTTATGCATGATTTATGATCCTTGGGACTTGATTGAAACTCAACAATGGTATCTTGAGCCATTTGTGCATAAAACGTTTTTAGGGTTCTTGAGCAAAATTTGTGGCTTTTTGATTTAAGCATGATTTTGACAAATTGTTAATTTAAGAATGTTTGTATATGAATAACTTAGAGTTATATGTAATCAATTTGAAGAAAAATTAATTGGATTGATTTTCCCCAATTTTCTTATTGTTGGCCAAAACTTTAATTTGGGTAAACTTGTTTTTGAGCATGTTTAATGAAATTGGATGAATTAGAATACTTAAATGTTATTTAATTGATGATTGATTAGATCAATTTGATGAAAAAGTGTTTGGAACAATTTTCCCCAATTTGCTTGTGATGGCCGAAAATATGAACCCTAATATTGTCTTGGATTTTTGATTTTTTGTTCATTGGATGACTTGCAAATCATTTGGGGGGATGTTGAATTTATGTTTATTTGGTTCAATTGGATTGAATTTGATTTGGGCATAATTTCCCTCTTTGGCCGAGACACACATGAAGCATGAAATTGGGTTTGATTTTGATCAAATTATATTGGATATGATTAATTGATGATAAGCATGATTAATTGGACGAATTTGATGTTTTGGAAACTTTGATTTGGGTAATTAATAATGCTATACACTTTAGGTAATTTAATTGGGAAATTTGGAATTTTTGGAATTAAATTATTGGGCCTTAAAATTGGATTTGGGCTTTTAAAGTTGTTATTGGGTTTATTGGACTTTGTTGTACAAAGTTGGTTAAGGCCAAAATTGGTTGGATCCAATTAGGCCCAAAATCGCTTCCAAAAGGCCCAAATGCGACTAATGAACCTTTAACGTTTAATTGGGCCTAATGGGCCTAAATTAATTTATGGGCTTATGGGGTAACTCCCGGATTGGATTTTGGTTATTCGGGTTTGACCCGAGTTGACCAAAAGACCACTCCTTAAGAAATTAATTAAAAGCCCATTAGACTTTAATTAAATTAATATTGGATATTAATCGGGCTTTGAGACCCGTAGCGATTAAATTTGGAATTTAAGTCGAAAAGGGTTTATTATTAAAGTGTGTTATTTAATTTGGAATTAAATAGTGGATTAGTATTAAATACATATTAAATTGGATTTAATTATGTAGTTTAATTTAATTCTGGAATTAGTACTTTAAGTACTTATTCGCAAAAACGAGTTTGACTCGAACAAAATCAAATCGTTGTTTGAACATTAGATGATCACTAATTATCAAGATTAATTAATTTGATTAGATTGATTGATAACATGCTTGTATGAATACATGGTTGTGATGTTTGAATAATGTATATCGGATGGATATTAGCCGGGTGGAGCGATTTTGGAAATTGTAATAAATTTGATTTATTAATTGGACCTGCGTGTCCAGCCTTATCTCCTATTTCTTTGTATTCTCTTCTCACCTATTCCCCTCAATGTAAATGAGGTTTCTTTAGAAGTGTAGTGTAACGGGTAGAAGAAATATTTGTGCTAGCGGGAGAGAGAAAGTGAGAGATTTGATCTAGGATCAATGTGTAAAATATCCATCTGCATATCATTATTATTTTATCATATGCGCTTTATTATGTGTTTAGAATGCATGTTTAAGGGTGTATGATGATGAGACCTTAACAAAGATAATAAATTGGTTGCCAATTTGTACACGAAAAGCCCTCATCAAATATCATGCGCCTTTTCCTTCCATTGAGTGATTCTTACTCAAGATCCGAGATTGGCAGGGGTTGTTGGCCAAAGTCAAGCCCTTGTCCGTCGAAGATGTGTTTTAATCACGAGGCTTTGTTCCATATCGGTGTCGTGTCCAAGTTGTGGTTTGTTGGCCAAAGTCAATACCACTTCTTGTCCATTGACATTGATTACGAAACTTCCATGTCAATGGGTCTGCGCTTGACTGGGATCACTAGGTTTGTTGTGCCAAAGCCAAGGCCTAGTTGATTCAGAGGAAAAAGGTTAGGGTATACATTCGATGTATAGGCATATATAAGATATATGTTTGGGACTTGGATGTCCACCTACTGGATCTAGGAGTTGGATGAGATGCAATTGATCTTCGAGATCTACCTAGTTAATTATCATACAATTTGTTGGCCAAAGTCAAGATTGTGTGATATTTAACAGGATCCTAGCCCACTAGGAAACACGGTTTCCCGAGTACTCGACAGAGGGTTAGAGGCTCGACGAAAAATAGTGGGAGGTAAGAATTGAATTTGCAATATTCGTTCAATTACTCGCCATACGCGCTCATTCAAATTATTTCGTCGTAATATTAAATGTTAGTTGGACTAATATTTAAATTGTTGTTTTTAATAAACAGTTGGACTGTATTATACTTGATTATATATAATTGGATTATATTAATCAATATATTTGAATTAATTAATTTCAGTTTACAGTTGATTTTATAATTGGATTATAGTAATCAATGTAATTGAGGTTAATTAATTTGGATTATATTTGATTATATAGTTGGACTATTATAATCATTATAATATATATAGTACCACTAATCGTTGATTAAATAGTTGGACTATTATAATCAAGATAAAATTGAAAAGTTGGATATTTAAAATATAATCTGGGATTAAAATATTTTAAATGATTTAATTTTCAAATTGGGAATAAATAATAGGTTACTTTATTTGATCAAATAACTTATTATACCTTAAGCCCAAAATTAAGCAAAATAAGTAGAGCATAAAATCTTTGGAAGATTTATGTGATGATGACTTTAATGCTTAATTTAATATACTTGTCATAAATCTAATTTTAGATTTAAGAAGTATTAAAATTGCAATTTATAATTCTTGGAGAATTAATTGACTATTCTAGAGGATAAAGTCAAAGTTTGCAATTGGGCATGTAGCACGAGGTGCACATCGTTTCGATATTCTAAAAACCAAGGCTTGGCCTAAGGTTCCTAAAATATTGAAAAGGATAATTGACATATCCCAAAGTGACTACCATTTGGATATGGCAGACACGAAGGAATTAAAGAAAGGGCAAGGCTCTTACTTTGAAAATGTTTGTCTTAGTTATGTTCACTGCTAGTATTGAAATTAGATTTTAAATACTTAGTGTGGTATATAAAATATATGTATTGATGTTCAGAATCTGCTTTGAGCAGGATACTGACTTCAAGCTGAGATTGCTCTGCGAATCGGAAACGGGACGAAAGTCGATGTTTCGACCGTGGATACCTAAGTTTAGGAACTACCCTTCGGGTGTGTACTTAAATTAGGAACTGTTATAATGTAACTAGTTTAACTAGAGACATTATCTCTATATCAGTGGTTAATCCATTGTGGATAAACCTTTATATTCTAGAACACTAAGTGTTTTATTATATAAAGATGATACTGAGATAAACACATTAGATGTGAATAACAAAATTTATATTTTGAATATAATTAAAATCTCAAACATATAAAATGACAAATAAATAGCTCAAATTGATTTGATCAATAGAGACTTATTTGTGGCATTGTTGTTTGGGACACAATTATACAAGACTCGTATATCCACACTTTTGAAGAGTGGGTACCAGGACTGATTTGACTATTCAAATAAAGTCTACGAATCTAGTTTGTTAGGTAAAGTACCTAAAACACTGTTTACTTGGTAATAGTGTAAATGCCACCGATCTGTTAGCCCTATTCATGGTGAAGTAAGTGGGCCCATGTCTAGCTAGGCTAGATGTAGATATGAATATTTCGTGACCTATACGGATGGGCATCGCATTATGGTTGTGTGTTTCTTTTGAAGAACACAAATCGGAAACTTTTAGAGTTTCGACACGAAATAGACAAACAGATCGGCTATAGTATTATACAGTCACGGTAAGACCGTAATGGAAAATACTTAAGCAATAAGTTTCTTATATACTTGAAAGAGTATAGTATTCTTTCAAATAAGGACTCCTCCCGGAACACGTCAAATGACGGTGTGTCCGAACGGATTAACCGAATCATGTTAGACATGATAAGGCTAATCATGAGTCGCTCTGAGCTACCATTTCCTTCAATGGATACAGATAAACAGTGCAATAACTTATTTAGAATAAGGTTCCATAATAATCTGTTTGACAGATTACATATTAGATATGAACGGGAAAGAAACCGGGTTTCTCATTCCTGACCATTTGGGATGCTAGGCATACGTTTGGATGATACCAAACTAAGGACCCAAATTGGATAAGTGCCAATATAGGTTATCCTAAGGGAAACCATAAGTATAGTACTTATAAATCTCACATGAGAACAATGTGATTGTTGCTCACCATGCGGTTTTTCCTGAGAGGAATACCGATATGCAGTGGTCAGTGGGAGGATAGTGATACTCGATGAAAATCGGAGTAATACTGTTCAAGGCACAAGGTCCGTAATGGAACACAAATAGTTCATCAATGATGAATCTGTACCATTAATCTTCGAATACATAAGAACTGAGTAGATCGGATAGAGTCAGAAAACGACCTAGGGTATGGGTTTCTGATCTAACCTCATAAAGATGTCAATCTTATGAAGGTATATCCACCGACTACGTTTTGAGGAAGTGATACGAGGTATCGACTCCATATTATGGAAAAGTTCCATGAATCCGAAATGGATTCCATATATAACAACTATTTTGGATACTAGTTGTTGTACCACAAGGCATTGTGCCTATTGGTACTTTATAAGTCTTCAAGGAAGACATACATGAAAGGCAACATACCAACGTACTAAGCTAGGCTTGTAAAGAAAAGGTAGAGTTATCAACATTGTGTTGATTACGACGAAACCTTTTACATGTTGCCATTGTAAATCCATTTTGAAGATGCTTGTTGATAACTGCATATTTCATTTATGAAATGTGTCAGTTGCAGATCAAAATCGCTTCCCTGAAAAGGAAACCTTTTGGAGGATGCTTACAACATCCTGACGATTTTGTATAACCGACAAACAAGGTTTGCGGGTTATTCGATCCATGTTTGGATTGAAGCAAGCATAGGTTCTAGGAATTATCGTTTTGATGTAATCATAATGGAGTATGATTTAATTCAAAATGAAATGATTCTTGTGTATATAAGGAGGTTAGTGGGAGAGCACTGATAATGAAATTCCCATAAAGCAATCGGTGAAAGCTTGGCTTTCATAAGAAATTCTCCGTAGAATTCTGGGGAGTAACAACCTTTATTCAAGGAATAAAGATCTACTGGGATAGATTTGGAGTTGTTAACACTCTCTGGGAAATTGTACATTTAAAATGTACTTGATATGGTGTCTCATACGCTTTGAGCATATGGAGTCACAATCAGAACAATCCAAGTGATAGTCATTGGATTGAATTTAAGGACATCTATTAGTATCTTAGAGAACTAAAGATGCTGTCTTAAATTATGGAGTAGGAGAACTTGAAGTGACTAGGATCACTGCTGCAAGTTTCCAAACCGGTAAATACTGCGGTACTATAAAGTTTGAATAACGGGACAGTAAGCTGGAAATATTCCGAGCAAGATAACTGTTGCCGAATAAACAACAAATGCGGATTATTGCTGCAGCTGAGGCAGCAATAGAAGCCATTTGGATCGAAAATAAATCTAATTAGATTAGATATAGTTCTTTTAGCAGCTGAGCTAGGCGTCAGCACAGGCTAAGGAATTAAAGGTCTCATCGACGATCCAGATATATACTTCTATATCATCTGATTCGTTCGGATCATACATCGTGGCGATGTGATGATCGTGTAAATCGCGTCAGACGATAATTAAACAAATCCGTTGATGAAAACCTTTCCTCAGCAATTTGAGCGAACCGTTCATAGTTCGGGTGTGGGACACTTGAGTGACTGGCTATGTGCCAAGTGGGAGATTGTTGGAAAAAATGACCCATAGCGTCACTATTTGCACAGATCATTGTGTTGTTGTAGCAAATTAACTATGTGACAAGGAAATTGCACTCTCATCATTTGTGATTAGATCACCATAGATATATAAATGAAGAGAGGTCCCTATGATTAGTTCCTGGGCTGAGAATGATATGAGACAGTATCAGTCCCCGAAGGATTAATCATTGAATATCCCTAGCCGGAGTATTATCGAGACTGGACATCGATAATGCGGAATAGGCTAGTATTGCATTTGTGCGCGTTGTGAGGGCACAACAGCATAGTTCTCATATATTTAAGTATTGGATACTTATGCAAGTGCGATAGGAGGTTGTGTTTCACCGATGGTACGGGAAACAGCTTCGCTCTGGATAGACCCCTCGGAATCGCATTGGTATTATGATTATGTGTCTATGGGAGGCCGAAATCAAGGTAGGTGTGTATAGTCTTAACCTGAGACTTACATCGCTAATACTTACGATAATCGATAGACTTTGGTCTTGGTGGTACAGGGCTTTAACCGGTTCTGCGTACACCACTTCTGGGTTTATCAGAGAGTCGTAGTGTATTGGGTGTGATGTCAAGACGGAAGTATCACTTCAGTCATAGTGGAGATGATGTCACGCAGGATACGGTATTAGTGCTCTTAAGTGTTGCGCAACCATCGGGATATTATGACTAGGTCATGCATATCCGATTATAGAGACTAGTTACCAGACATCCGACATGTGCTTCGGACGGGGCAGACACTTATCCAGCCCTAGCCCTAGCACGTGACTATCTGATACTGGGCCGATATACACAATACTACGGTATACTACGCTTGATACAGATCTATATATTCCTGTAAGAATATTTCTGGAGAATTGGGTAGGCATAAGAATATTTCTGGAGAATTGGGTAGGCATGGCGCTTTGCTAGAAGCCAACCTTGTCTTGTAAATCGGTATAAACGTAGTACGAGGTACTTACGTGTTCGGATAGTCCGACGACCGTATTTGCTGCCAACATATCCGGAGATCTCATGGGTCGATTCCTGAAGATTCACCGATGACGTATGACTCGCACTTTAATTAATCTGGGATTAATTCGATGAGGGAGAAAATTAATCTGGGATTAATTACGGCTCTCGGATAAAATATCGTTAAAGAGAGAGAACGATTAATTTGGAATTAATCGATAAATTAATATATTCGATATATTATAACGAAATTAGATTTCGACGCGGAATTGAAATTAGATTTTAATTCGGGCGAACGAATTAATTTAGAATTAATTCGTTAGCGACGTGAATAGTGAATTCGCTAGGCGTAATCATTTAATTACGATGCAACGGAAAATTCGTTAATTTGGAATTAGCGAACCCGAGCCCGGGATTGTTTGCGAGCGCATTCGCATTTCGAATTCGAGTGCGGCACGCAAGTCAAATCAAGCGTCAAATCGCAAGTTACATCAAGCGTCAATTCACATGTCACTTTGAGTGATGTGACATTTGATTGATTGATGTGAGTTGATGAGAGATGAAAGAAAGCATTTAATGTTTGTCTTTTAGAAATCAAAAAGTGGTAAATGATTTATTATTTTTGGAAAATATAAATCTATTACAATTTTTTATTTCCCTTTCACTCTTCACGGTTTTAGGTTTTTTGAGCCAAAAACCCTTCTTCTCTCCTACGCCTCTTCTCTCCCATTTTTCTGCTGCTCATTACCGTGACACAGAGGAGAAACCAGTGAGTATTTTGTGGCAAAATACAAGAGAGCTAGCACTCCATGAGTCCATACAAAGGTGATAGGGAAGTGTCTTCATGAGCTTGGAATCACCTTGATAAGCTTGGAGCTTGGAGCATCAATGGAGGATCACCCAAAGCCGAAAATGAAGCTGCAGTTCACTGTCATTGCCGAGCTTGGAGGGAGGCAGAAACATGAAGTGCGAATTTGGTCCATCTTCGTTGCATTTCTACCGATCCATGTGAGTTTTTCCGCACCTCATTTGGTTGTATTCAACTCGTTTTTATGCATGATTTATGATCCTTGGGACTTGATTGAAACTCAACAAATTAATCCCAGATTAATTCTTTTCGAGTCAAATGTCATCGGTGAATCTTTGGGAAGCGACCCAAGAGATCCTTGGAAATGTTGGCAGTAAATCCGATTGTTGGACAATCCGAACACGTTCATACCCGGTACCACGTTCTTACCGATTTAAAAGACATGGTTGGATTCTAGCAAAACATCATGCCTACCCAATTCTCCAGAAATATTCAACGAAGAATATATAAACTATATCAGTAAACAATACACTACGATTCTCAGTAAACCTAGAAGAGGCGTACACGGAACCTGTTAAAGCCCCGGACGACCAAAACCAAAGCGTACTGATTGTCACAAATATTAGCGATGCAAGTCTCAGGTTAAGACCAAATACACCAACCCTGATGCGGATTCCCAAAGACATATAGTCATACTACCAATGGGATTCCGAGGGGTATATCCAGAGCAAAGCTGTTCCCGGTCCAACGGCTAATAAAACCTCATATCACACTTGCATAAGTATCCAATACTTAAATATATGAGAACTATGCTTTGAGCTTCCATAACGCGCACAAGTGAAATACTAGCCTATTCCGCATTATCGATGTCCAGTCTCGATAATACTACGACTAGGGATATTTAATGATCAAACCTTTTGAGGATTAATACTATCTCATATCTTATTAATCCGGTACTGATCATATGGACTTTTATCATTTACATTTCCAAGCAATAAAATTAGAAATGATAAAAGAGCAATTTCCTTGGTCACATAGTTAATTTTTACAAAGAACACCATGTCTTTTACAAATAGTGATGCTATGGGTCATAATTGTCCAACACAACATACATGGTAGAAAGTCAGGACTGAGGTAATGTCGGATGGCAGCATCCCTCGTACTAAGCCTTCATATGATGTCATATTGAGTCTCAATGTGAGGGCTATTAACTTCTTTCAGTCGATATCATTTAAAGATTCCATATGGCATGATAGGACTTGATTGCTTTCTAGGTACAGTCAGGACTGAGGTAATGTCGGATGGCAGCATCCCTCGTACTAAGCCTTCATATGATGTCATGTTGAGTCTCAACGTGAGGGCTCTTATCTTCTTTCAGACGACATCATTAAAAGATTCCCCTATGGCATGATGAGACTTGATTGCTTTCTAGGTTCTTCTCTATTCAATTAATGCAACCCTAATGCAAGTTTCGAGGTACTTTTGGTGGGAATTCGAGGCGCCAAAAATGATGGTATAGAAGAGAGCTTTGAGAGCTCATTTGCCTCATTCGTAAAATCTCACTTCAGTCATCAAGTAGAGAGAAGTCTCAAGCTCTTAAAGGTATTCTTCAAAAACCCATCTCCTATTCTTCAATATCTTTAAACATTCATAGTGTAGATTCAAGTTGTTCTTAGGCAATATAGGCTATTTGATTTTTTGAATCGTAGATTTATTATTGAAATTGTGTTTAAGGATTGGAATAGAGTTTGTTCTTTTGGGAATAGATTTTTATGGAATCTGAAGTTCATATGCTTGTCGTTTGGAGAATGTCGAGTGATGAATCCTTAGGCAGTTTAGGTGCTGAAATTGATAGGATTGTCGAATCATCTTCTAGTGAATCGAGAAAGGAAGAAGTTTATAGAGATTAGTCGTATCAGGATCTAATCGAAACAAGATTAATAACGATTGTAGAGTTGTCTCGTGAGGTTCCAACCGAGGCAATTCCACTTAGTAATTTGCCAACAATTGGAGAGTCGAGTGGGGTTCCCAGCACTAGTGATCCAACAAATGTATTAACCAAAAACCCTACCAGTCGAGTGATTGAGAAATCATTGAGGGAAATCAGGTGCAAGTATAGATTCCAAACTTCCTTAAAACTAAGACTACCTCGGCCGAGTGAAAGATTTGATTACAAAGTCCCAGGGTGGATTGGGTTCTATGAGCGACCTTTTGCGGATGGGTTAATGTTTCCCATACCATGATTAGTTTGGGAGGCTTTAGACCATTTCTAGATTGCTCCATCTCAATTAATGCCTAATACCTGGAGAATCCTGTTGTCGATAGAGTGTTTGGATTTCGAATTAGGAGTGTTCTTCGAATTGAGGGATGTGTTATTCTTATACTACCTAAAGGATCATCTGACTGAGAAGGGAAGGTACACTTTGTTTCTTCGCCAGAGGAAGAAACATTTAGTGACTGGGCTCCCAACAAATGATAGGGGGAATTGGCAATCTGATTATTTTTTGTGAGGGGTGAGAGCGTATTTGGGTCGGCTGGAGCTGGTCGAATCCGAGAACATTGGAGTTTGTCGAGTGAGTACTACATCTTCATCATGGACTCTTTTCGAATACATTAGTGTAACAGGACTAACTTTTTTTTTGTTTTGTTTGGTTTTTTTTGCAGATCCTTTATGAAATAGGTCGTTTGGAAGAACGAGTCGAACCATTTCTAATACTAAGGCTATCCTAGCTTTGTCGGCTGAAGATAGAGACGGGAGAGTCATCTTAGTGGAAAAGAGGTTGAGGGTGACTTTGTTGTGGAAGGAGACTCACGATCGTGAAGGTACCCTTTTGGCCCTTTGTAAACACGTATTGGCCGAGATATACTGTAATTGGTCATGTCGAGAAGTATATGGAGAGTCGACATTTTTAGAGCCTCTAACTCCTGAAGAAATTTTATGCGCAGAAGACATCATGTCAGGCCCTTTTAAAGTATCTTCAATTGACGAGATGAAGAGCCGAAGGAAATTTAAGAGAGCAAAGGCGAAGGAGTCCGAAGTCGAGAAGGTTGAGGCTCCCAAATTAAAGGAAGTCGTATTGGGCGAAACTGTAATGGAAAAGGGACAGTCGACTGAGATGACCGTGGCTGGGAAGAAAAGGAACACCGTCGTTCCGGAGGTGGAAGAGGACTTAGAAAATATTATAATTAGGATCCTGCACGGGTCAACTGTGATTTCGGATCCTTCTAGCCTAAATAAATTCGTAAAAGGGCTACTTCTGGAGGATGATGAAAACATGCTAGTGGAGATAGTCCACAATCAAGAATCTGTCTTTTATGGATACTAGCGAGCCTGAAAAACGAAGGTAAAATGAGCGGGGAATACTGCCCACCAATGTGGTGAAAGCCGTAGGCTATCCGACGCCCAAGTCAGTGATGAGGATGAGTAGAAAGTAAAGAGAAGCAAGGTTTGATGTTACCTTAATCTCCGTCTATTTGCCGTGAGGGCGGTGGGTTGGAGTTTCGAGGGTGAATTGCTAAGAAAGCTCTTAATGTTCTCTATCCTTGTTCAAGCCAAAACCTTTTTTCCTTTTATAAGCCCTTTGAGGTGGGCTCATTTATTCTTTTGCCTGTTGGATGCCCTCAAACGGTCAATTTAATGGAGGAGTTATGAGTTTGGGCATTTTCTGATCTGGTAACTGTTGAGTCAATAGGTCATTTTGATCAAGTCATTTGTGGGTTTGGGCTCATGGGATCTCTGGGTCCAATATCAGTTTGGGCTTTATTTGAGGGTTTTTGGGTTTTTGGCTTTTTGGTTGGTCCGGTGGTGAAATGTCGGTTTTACCCTTGGGCCTAAATTTGGCCCGTACAGTTTGTCCTCTACTCTCTAAGTCATGAAGTCCTTGACTTGGACAGTATTTCAGCGCATGTTGTATGAAACAGGACGTGGGGGGTACCTGCTGACTGAACCTGGCGAAGATTCAAAGGTTATTCATATGTCATTGTCATCTGGACCGAGGGAAGTCCAAGTCTTCAATTTACTCGACATGAGTCCATGGGGGATGTCCTCGATCGACTGAATCAGAAGAAGGTTTAAGAGTCAATTCATACGAAATTATCGTATGGACGGTGGGAAGTCTAAGTCTTCAATTGACTCGACATGAGTCCACGGGGGATGTCCCCGGTCGACTGAACTAGATGAAGGTTCAGAAGTTAATTCACACGACATTGTCGTATGGAGTGCGGGAAGTCCAAGTCTTCAATTGACTCGACTTGAGTCCATGGGGGATCTCCCTGGTCTACTGAACCAGATGAATGTTCAGAAGCTAATTCACACGAAATTTTCGTATGCACTGTGGGAAGTCCAAGTCTTCAATTGACTCGACATGAGTCCACGGGGGATGTCCCCGGTCAACTGAACCAGGTGAAGGTTCAGAAGTTAATTCACACGACATTGTCGTATAGACTATGGGAAGTCTATGTCTTTAATTGACTCGACATGAGTCCACGGGGGATGTCCCCGGTCGACTGAACCAAATGAAGGTTCAGAAGCTAATTCACACGACTTTTTCGTATGGAATATATGAAGTCCATCTCTTCAATTGACTCGACATTAGTCCACGGAGGATGTCCCATGGTCTACTGAACCGGAAGAAGGTTCATGAGCTAATTCACACGACATTATCGTATGGACTGTCGGAAGTCCAAGTCTTCAATTGACTAGACATGATTCCTCCAATTCCCTAAAGCCTTCATATGATGACGTGTCGACTGGCAACATACCTAGTAGAAAGTCAGGACTGAGGTAATGTCGGATGGCAGCATCCCTCGTCCTAAACCTTCATATGATGTCATGTGGAGTCTCAACGTGAGGGCTATTAACTTCTTTCAGTCGACATCATTGAAAGATTCCGCTATGGCATGATGAGACATTATTGCTTTCTAGGTTCTTCTCCATTCAATTAATGCAACCCTAACACAAGTTTCGAGGTGATTTTGGTGGGAATTCGAGGCGCAAAAAAGGATGGTATAGAAGAGAGCTTTGAGAGCTCATTTGCCTCATTCGCAAAATCTCACTTCAGTCATCAAGTAGAGAGAAGTCTCAAGCTCTTCAAGGTATTCTTCAAAAACCCATCTCCTATTCTTCAATATCTTTAAACATTCATAGTGTAGATTCAAGCTGTTCTTAGGCAATATAGGCTATTTGATCTTTGAACCGTATATTTATTATTGAAATTGTGTTTATGGATTGGAATAGAGTTTGATATTTAGGGAATAGATTTTTAAGGAATCTCAAGTTCGTATGCTTGTCGTTTGGAGAATGTCGAGTGAAGAATCCTTAGGTAGTTTTGGTGCTGAGATTGGTAGGTTTGTCGAATCATCTTCTAGTGAATCGAGAAAGGAAGAAGTATATAGAGATTGGTCGTATCAGGATCTAATCGAAACAGGATTAATAACGGTTGTAGAGTTGTCTCAGGCAGTTCTAACCGAGGCAATTCCACTTAGGACTTTGCCAGTAATTGGAGAGTCGAGTGGGGTTCCCAGCACTAGTGAGCCAACAAACCTGTTAAACAAAAACCCTACCAGTCGAGTGACTGAGAAATCATTGAGGGAAATCAGGTGCAAGTATAGATTCCTAACTTCATTAGAACTAATACTACCTCTACCGAGTGAAAGAATTGATTACAAAGTCCCAGGGTGGATTGGGTTCTATGAATGACCTTTTGCGGATGGGTTAAGGTTTCTCATACCAAGATTAGTTTGGGGGTTTTGGACCATTTCCAGATTGCTCCATCTTAATTAATGCCTAATACCTGGAGAATCCTATTGTCGATTAAGTGCTTGGCTTTCGATTTAGGAGTGTTCTTCGAAGTGAGGGATGTGTTATTCTCATAATACCTAAAGGAGCATCTGACTGGGAAGGGGATGTACACTTTATTTCTTCGTCAGAGGAAGAAACATTTAGTGATTGGGCTCCCAACAAATGATAGGTGGATATTATTTTTTTTTGTGAGGGGTGAAAGCGTATTTGGGTCGGCTAGAGCTGGTCGAATCCCAGAACATTGGATTTTGTCGAGTGAGTACTACATCTTCATCATGCATTCTCTTTGAATACATTAGTGTAACATGACTAACTTCTTTTTTTTTTTTGTTTTGTTTTTTTTTTTTTTTTGCAGATCATTCACGAAATAGGTCGTTTGAAAGAACGAGTCGAACCATTTCTAATACTAAGGCTATCATAGCTCTGTCGGCTGAAGATAGAGACTGGAGAGTCATCTTAGTGGAAAAGAGGTTGAGGGCGACTCTGTTGTGGAATGAGACTCACGATCGTGAAGGTACCCTTTTGGCCCTTTGTAAACACGTATTGGCCGAGATATACTGTAATTGGTCGTGTCAAGAAATATACGGAGAGTCAATATTTTTAAAGCCTCTAACTCCTGATGAACTTTTATGCGCAGAAGACATCATGTCAGGCCCTTTTAAAGTATCTTCAATTGACGAGATGAAGAGCCAAAGGAAATTTAAGAGAGTAAATGTGAAGGAGCCCGAAGTCGAGAATGTTGAGGCTCCCAAATTAAAGGAAGTCGTATCGTGTGAAACTGCAATGGCAAAGGGATAATCGACTGAGATGACCCTGGCTGGGAAGAAAAGGAAGGTCGTCGTTCCGAATGTGGAAGAGGACTTAGAAAATGTTATAATTAGGATCCCGCACGGGTCGACTGTGATTTTGGATCCTTCCAGCCTAAATAAATTTGTAAAAGGGCTTCTTGTGGAGGATGATGAAAACAGGCTAGCTGAGATAGGCCCAGTCGAGACGATGAAGAAGGCAGCTGCCCTGAGTTATCAAGTATGTATACATGGCCTTCTCTTTTTTTTTCGGGTAGAATGAGAACTAATCTTGGTGTATTCAGACATTGGAATGCACCTTATACATGCAGAAGTATGTCGAGTCGAGTCCGAGGAGGATAATGGACTTGGAGAATCCCTTAGTGTAGTAAGGAAAAAGACAGCTGAGTTGAAATTCGGGTTGGATGCTTCTGAGAGAAAGGGAAAGGGTTTGGAGAAGGAACTAAAGGAAACTAAGGCCACACTTAAGTTGGAGAGAGAAGTGTCTGAAGACACACTTGAAGCCTACAAGTAGGGGTTCGATAATGTAAAGAAAAAGAATGAGCAATTGCTTGAGCAGCTTGAAGGTATTGCACTCGAATCCATGATGAAAGAGATGAGCAGTTTGATGAAGGATTATCTTGAAGGGAAAACTAATGCATTGAAGCCCAAGAAATGGATTAGAGAATATGATAGGCTGGTGGCTGGACTCTCTTCTTCGAATAAAGGTAGTGTTGGACAGTTATGACCCATAGCGTCACTCTGGATAGACCCCTCGGAATTCCATTGGTAGTATGACTATGTGTCTATGGAAGTCCGAAATTAGGGTAGGTGTATTTGGTATTAACCTGAGACTTGCACCGCTAATACTTACGACAATCAATATACTTTGGTTTTAGGTCGTCCAGGGTTTTAATAGGTTCTGTGTACGCCTCTGCTGGGTATATTGAGAATCGTAGTGTGTTGGGTGTGATGTCGAGACGGAAGTATCACTCCAGTCATAGTGGAGATGATGGTCACGAAGGATACGAGACTGGTTCTCTTAAATACTGCAGCTATCGGGATAAAATGACTAGGTCATGTTTATCCGATTATAGAGATTAGTTACCAAAGATCCGATATGTGCTTCATACGGGGCAAACACATTTCCAGCCCCAGGCCTAGCAAGTGACATCTGATACTGGATCGAGATATGCAATACTACGTATACTACGCCTGATATAGATCGTTTATTCCTGTAAGCATATTTCTGGAGAATTGGGTAGGCATGGCGCTTTGCTAGAAGCCAACCTTGTCTTGTAAATCAGTATAAACGTAGTACTAGGTACTTACGTGTTCGGATAGTCCGACGACCGGATTTACTGCCAACATATCCGGGGATCTCATGGGTCGCTTCCCGAAGATTCTCCGATGACGTATGACTCGCACTTTATTAATCTGGGATTAATTAGATGAGAGAGAAAATTAATCTGGGATTAATTGCGGAGATATTTTATCTGAGATAAAATATCATTTAAAGAGAGATAACGATTAATTTGGAATTAATCGATAAAATAATATATTCGATATATTATACGAAATTGGATTTCGACGCGGAATTGAAATTAGATTTTAATTCGGGCGAATGAGTTAATTTAGAATTAATTTATTAGCGACGTGAATAGTGATTTTGCTAGGCATAATTATTTAATTGCGTCGCAACGGAAAATTTGTTAATTTGGAATTAACGAACCCGAGCCCGGGAGTGTTTGCGAGCGCCTTCGCATTTCGAATTCAAGTGCGGCACGCAAGTCACATCAAGCGTCAAATCGCTAGTCACATCAAGCGTCAAATCATTAGTCACTTTGAGTGATGTGACAACTTGTCACTTGATTGATTGAGTGATGTGAATAGTAGATTGGAGTTGTTGGAAAGCTTTTTGAAAGCTTGAATGACATATATTGTTATTTTAATAATTTGTATATGTTTAATTTTGATTTTTGAAATTAAAAGAAGTGTGTTAGATACACTTAACATATGACAACCAAAAACAACTCTCTCTCTTCACTTTCTCTTCCTCTCTCTCACGCCCACAAAGGGCAGTTTTTCTTTCCTCTGTTTTCTGGTTTCACCGAAAATGGCAAGGAGAAGATAAGGGATTTTTGTGGCAAAAATCAAGAGTGCTAGCACACATTTGGAGACATACAAAGGTGATAGGGAAACCTACTTGTGAGCATGGAATCACCATCATCAAAAGCTTCGAGCTTGGAGCAATAATGGAGGACCAAAGTCGAAAATTTGGAACTGCAAAAACAGCCCACTGCCGAGCACTCTAGGAGGAGGCAGAAAAGTTTATGTTGTCCACCGCATCGCTCAACCGCTCGATGTAAGTATTCCGCAACTTCCTCGTGTATTCGCACTTATGTTTCTACACTTTATTCGATCCTCGGGACTTAGAGATTTCCCAACAATGGTATCAGAGCGAGTAAAAGCATGAAACTTGATTTAGGGTATAAATTGGGTAAATTGTATTTGAGCATGATTTTATGAAATTGGATGATTGAGTATGCTTAAATGTAGTTTAATTGAAGATTGATTGGATCAATTTCATGAAATTGTGATTGGATCATTTTTCCCCTTTTGGTGAGGCTTGGCCGAAACTTGACATAGCCCTAATGTCTTGGAAATTTTGATTTTTGATTCATTGGATGAGTTGGAATCATGTTGGGAATGATGATTTAATGTTGAATTGGATTTAATTGGATTGAAACCAAATCGGACATAAAATTACCCACAAAGCCGAGACTTGAAGCATGTGAAAATGGGTTTGATTTTTGTTAAAATGTGTTGGACATTTTTTAATGTTGATAAGCATAATTAATTAGGCTAATTGATGTTTTGGAAATGTTAATTTGTTTGATTAATAATGATATGCACTTTGAGTAATTAAACTGTGAAATTGGATTTTTGTAATTTAATTATTTGGGCTAATTTTAGAAATTGGGCTTGAAAAGTTGTTATTGGGCTTTAATGGGCTTGGTTGTACCAAGATTGGTTTAGGCTAAATTGGTTGGATCCAATTGGGCCCAAAACCGTTTCCATAAAGTCCAAATATGACTAATGGACATTAATAATTTAATTGGACCTAATGGGCCTAAATTGATTTCTAGGCTTATGGGGCTATTCCTTGATTGGGCTTTGGTTATTGGGTTTGACCCAAGTTGACCAAAAGTCCACGCCTTAAAGAAATTAATTGAAATCCCATTGGACTTTAATTAAATTAACATTGGATGTTAATCGGGTTTTGAGACCCGTAACGATTAAATTTGGAATCTAAGTCGTAAAGGTTCGTTAATAAAGTGTAATATTTAATTTGGAATTAAATAGCGAATTAGTATTAAATGCAAATTGAATTGGATTTAATTTTTTAGTTTAATATAATTCAAGAATTCGTACTTTGAGTACTTATTCGTAAAACGAGTTTGACTCGCGCAAAATCAAATTGTTGTTTGAACATTGGATGGTTATTAATTATCAGATTAATTAATTGGATTAGATTGATTGATAACATGCTTGTGTGAATACATGGTTGCGATGCATGAATAATGTATATCGGATGGATATTAGATGGGTGGGGCAATTTTAGAAATTGTTGTAATAAATTTAGAATTTATTAATTGGACCTGCGTGTCCAGCCTATTACCTCATTTCTCATTGTATTTCTCTTCTCACCTATTCCCCTCAATGTAAATGAGGTTTCTTTAGAAGTGTTATGTAACGGGTAGAAGCAAAACTTGTGCTAGCGGGAGAGAGGAAATGGAGAGATTTGTTCTAGGAACAATGTGTTAAGTATCCATCAGCATATCATTATTATATTTATTTACGCGCCTTATTATTTGTTTAGAATGCATGTTTAAGGGTGTATGATGATGAGACCTTAACAAAGATAATAAATTGGTTGCCAATTTGCACGCGAAAAACCCTCACAAAATATTAAGCGTTTTTCCTTCCATTGAGTGATTCTTACTCAAGATCCAAGACTGGCATTGGTTTGTTGGCCAAAGTCAAGACCTTTGTCCGTTGAGGATGTGTTTGAATCATGAGAGCTTTGTTCCATATCGGTGTCTTGTCCAAGTTGTGGTTTGTTGGCCAAAGTCAAGACCACTTCTTGTCCATCGACATTGATTACGAAGATTTCCATGGTCAATGGGTTACGCTTAACTGGGATCACTAAGTTTGTTGTGCCAAAGCCAAGGCTTAGTTGATTCAGAGGAAAAAAGGTTAGGTAATATATTGGATATATTGGCATATATAAGATATATGTTTCAGACTTGGATGTCCCCCTACTGGATCTAGGAATTGGATGGGATCCAATTGATCTTAGAGATCTACCTAGTTAATTATCATACAATTTGTTGGCCAAAGTCAAGATTGTGTGACATTTAATATGATCCTAGCCCACTAGGAAACACGGTTTCCCGAGTACTCAACAGAGGGTTAGAGGCTCGCCGAAAAATAGTGGGAGGCAAGTATTAAATTTGCAATATTCGTTTAGTTACTTGCCATACGCGCTCATAACAAATTATTCGTCATATATATTAAATGTTAGTTGGACTAATATTTAAATCGTTGTTTTAATTAAACAGTTGGACTGTATTCAAACTATTCATTTATAGGTGATTATATAATTGGATTATAGTAATCAATATATTTGAATTTAATTGATTATTTATAGTTGATTTTATAATTGGATTATAGTAATCAATATAATTGAATTTAACCTATTAAATTATAATTGATTAAATAGTTGGACTATAGTAACCATTATAATAAATAGTACCTAAATCGTTGATTGGATGGTTGGACTATAACAATCAAGATAAAATTGAAAGATTAGTGTTTAAAACATAATCCTGGGTGAAAATGTATTTAAACGACTTTAATTTTCAAATTGGGAATAAAATTTCAGGATGGTCCTGGACACTAATAAGTTACTTTATTTGATAAAATAAAATATTAGGCCTAAGCCCGGAGTTAAGCAAATAGTAGAGCATGATATTTGGAATATTCATGTTATGGTAAATTTAGTGCTTAATCCATTATGCTTGCCAAATAGACTCCTTAATTTCTTAATCAGAACTAAGGATTAGATCCTTATAGTATGATATTGAAATTGAAGGATCTTAATAAATCTATCTTTAGATTTTAGAAGTACTAAATTGCAATAGTAAACTCTTGGAGAGTTAATGGCTATACTCAAGGAGTCAAAGCCAAAGTTTGCAATAAGGCGAGAAGTGCAAGGCACATCTTACTTCGACATTTTGGAAGGCCAAGGCTTGGCCAAAGGCTTCTAGAGTGTGAAAAGGGCAAAGGCAAAATCATTACAGTCTTCTGGGAAGATAAAGGACATATCCTAAAATGACTGCCTAAATTGTGGCAAACGGAATCGCGGAAGCGTGATTGCCGTTTGGACAAAGCAGACATGAAAGGAATTGAAGACGGGCTAGGCTCTGACTTCAAATATGTTTGTCATAAATATGTTCACCACTAGTATTAAAATTGGATTTTAAATACTTAGTGTGGTACATAAATATGTACTGTTGTGCAGTATCTACTGATAAGCAGAATACTAACTTCAGTAGAGATTAATCTACGAATCGGAAACGGGACGAAAGTCACTATTTTAACCGTAGATTCCTAAGTTTAGAACTACCCTTCGGGTGTGTACTTAAATTAGGAAACTGTTATAATGTAACTAGTTTGACTAGAAACATTATCTCTATATCAGGGTTTAACCCGTTGCGGGTATACCTTGTTGAGTTCTAATATAGGTCCCAAGAATCATGAAAATCAAGCACAAAAACGCATGAATACATCAAAGGAATAAGGCGAAATACATACTCACATTGATTGGTTTGATGCTAGGAAGAACAAAACCCATTTTCCTCTTGTTCAAGCTCGGTTTTGGCCTCCTTGGACTGCTGTCATGCTCGGTTTTGGGCTGTCTTCCTCCTTGAAAATTCGGCCATTGAAGACCTCCATGGAAGCTCAAAGCTTCAAGGTTCAAAAGGAATTCCAAGCTCATAAATTCGTTTCCCTATCACCTATGTATAACCCAAGGTGTGTGCTAGCACTACTCTTCTCTTCATTTGCTTCTCAAAATTCGGTCAAACCAGAAGATTTTGAGGAGAAATCGGTTCCAAAACCGTGAAGGAGAGGAAGAAGAAAAAGAGGGAAAAGAGAAGTGCGTGAGAATGGTGAGAGAGAGAGAGAAAATGATTTTTAGTTTATATATTTATTTTTTATTTTCCAAAAAACAAAACAAATATATAAATCATTTTCATATATATCAAAAGTCAAAAAGCAAAAGTCTATTAATGCTTTTCCAACAACTATATCACTATTCACATCAATCACTCAAATCAATCAATCCAATTGTCACATCACTCAAAGTGACATGTGATTTGACGCTTGATGTGACTAGCGATTTGACGCTTGATTTGACTTGCGCCGCACTCGAATTCTAAATGCGAATGCGCTCGCAAATAATCCCGGGCTCGGGTTCGCTAATTCCAAATTAACGAATTTTCCGTCGCGTCGTAATTAAATGATTACGCCTAGCGAATCACTATTCACGTCGCTAACGAATTAATTCTAAATTAATTCGTTCGCCCGAATTAAAATCTAATTTTAATTCCGCGTCGAAATCTAATTTCTATAATATATCAAATATATTATTTTATCGATTAATTCCAAATTAATCGTTCTCTCTCTTTAATTAATATTTTATCCCAGATAAAATATCTCCGTGATTAATCCCAGATTAATTTGCTCTCTCTTCTAATTAATCCCAGATTAATTAAGTGCGAGTTATACGTCATCGGTGTATCTTCGTGAAGCGACCCATGAGATCCCCAGATATGTTGGCAGTAAATACGGTCGTCGGACTATCCGAACACGTAAGTACCTCGTACTACGTTTATACCGATTTACAAGACAAGGTTGGCTTCTAGCAAAGCGCCATGCCTACCCAATTCTCCAGAAATATTCTTACAGGAATATATAGATCTGTATCAAGCGTAGTATACCGTAGTATTGTGTATATCAGCCCAGTATCGGATAGTCACGTGCTAGGGCTGGGCTGGATAAGTGTCTGCCCCGTCTGAAGCACATGTCGGATGTCTGGTAACTAGTCTCTATAATCGGATATACATGACCTTGTCATAATATCCCGATGGCCGGCCAGCACTTAAGAGCACTAATACCGTATCCTGCGTGACATCATCTCCACTATGACTGAAGTGATACTTCCGTTTCGACATCACACCCAATACACTACGACTCTCTGATAAACCCAGAAGTGGTGTACGCAGAACCGGTTAAAGCCCTGTACCACCAAGACCAAAGTCTATCGATTATCATAAGTATTAGCGATGCAAGTCTCAGGTTAAGACTATACACACCTACCTTGATTTCGGCCTCCCATAGACACATAGTCATAATACCAATGGGATTCCGATGGGTCTATCCAGAGCGAAGCTGTTTCCCATACCATCGGTGAAACACAACCTCCTATCGCACTTGAATAAGTATCTTATACTTATATATATGAGAACTATGTCGTTGTGCCCTCACAACGCGCACAAGTGCAATACTAGCCTATTCCGAATTATCGATGTCCTGTCTCGATAATACTACGACTAGGGATATTTAATGATTAATCCTTCATGGACTGATACTGTCTCATATCATTCTCAATCCAGGAACTAATCATATGGACCTCTCTTCATTTATACATCTAAGATGATCTAATCACAAATGATGAGAGTACAATCTCCTTTGTCACATAGTTAATTTGCTACAACAACACAATGATCTGTGTGCAAATAGTGACGCTATGGGTCATTTTGTCCAACAATCTCCCACTTGGCACATAGCCAGTCACTCAAGTGTCTCACACCCGAACTATGTACGGTTGGCTCAAACTGCTGAGAAAATGTTTTCGTCAGCGGATTTGTATGATTATCGTTTGATGCGATTTATACGATCATCACATCGCCACGATTTATGATCCGAACGAATCAGATGGTATAGAAGTATATATCTGGATCGTCGATGAGACCTTCAATTCCTTAGCCTGTGCTGACGCCTAGCTCAGCAGCTAAAAGAACTATATCTAATCTTATTAGATTTATTATCGACCCAAATGGCTTCTATTGTTGCTTCAGCTGCAACAACAACCCGCATTTGTTGTTTATTCTTTAACAATATCTTGCTTGGAAGATTTCCAGCTCTCTGTACCGTTATTCAAACTGTATAGTACCGCTTGCGACTTTTAGTCGTCTTTATCGGTTATATGAAACTTGCTACAGTGACCCCAGTCACTTTAAGTTCTCATTCTCCATAGACTAAGACAACATCCTTAGTTCTCTAAGATACTAATCCAGTGACTATCACTCGGATTGGCCTGTTTGTGAATCCATATGTTCAAAGCGTATGATACACCAGGTCTTGTACATTTTTCAATGTACGGTTTCTAGGAGAGTATTTCGAAAGCCAAGCTTTCGCCGATATTTATTTTATGGGAATATCATTTCCAAGAAATGACGTATTATCATTATTTTATAGGACAGCCACTGTCAGTGCGCTCCCACTAACCTCCTTATATACACAAGAATTATTTTCGTTTTGAATTAAATCATACATCATTATGATTATATCAAAACGATAATTCCAAGAACCTAATGCTTGCTTCAATCCAATCATGAATCGAATAACCTGCATTATCCAAATGGATTTACCGTGGCAACAGGTAAAAGGTTGAATCGTAATCAACATAATGTTGATAACGATACCTTTCCGTTAAAACCCTAGCTTTATACGCTGGTATGTTTCCATCCATGTATGTCTTCCTAGAAGACTTTTAAGTACCATTAGGCATAATGCCTCGTGGTACATCAACTAGTATCCAAACTGGTTGATATACATGGAATCCATTTCGGATTATACGGCACTTTGCCATAATTAGGGATTTGATATCTTGTATCACTTCCTCATACGTAGTCAGTTGGTATTCCTCAATAAGATTCACATCTTATGAGGTTAGATCAGAAACCCATACCCCAGGTTGTTTTCTGACTCTGTCCGACCTGCGCGGTTCTTGTGTATTCGAAGATTAATGGTAATAGTCTCATCCTGGATGAACTATTCATGTTCCATTAAGATTCAGTGCCTTGAACAGTATTACTCCGATTTCCATCGAGTTATACTATCCTCCCACTTACCACTGCATATCGGTATTCCTCTCAGGAAAACTGTATGGTGAGTAACAATCTAATTGTTTTCTTGTGAGGTGTATAAGTACAATACTTATGGTATCCCTAGGATAACCTACATTTGGCACTTATCCTATTTGGGTTTTAGTTTGGTATCATCCAAACATATGCCTAGCATACCCAAATTATCAAGAATGAGAAACCTGGTTTCTTTCCCGTTCATATCTAATATGATATCTGTTAAACAGATTATTATGGAACCTTATTCAAAATAAGTTCTTGCACTGTTTAAAGCTTATCCGTTGAAGGAAATGGTAGCTCAGAGCGACTCGTGATTAACCTTATTATGTCTAACAAAATTCGGTTAATCCGTTCGGACATACCGTCAAACTGACGTATTCCGAGAGGAGTCCTTATTTGAAAGAATACTATACTCTTTCATATATTCTAGAAACTTATTGCTTAAGTATTTTCCATTACAGTCTTACCATGACGGTTTAATACTTTAGCCGATCTGTTTATCTATTTCGTGTCGAAACTGTAAAAGTTTCTGATTTGTGTTCTTCAAAAGAAACACATAACCATACGCGATGCCACATCCGTAAAGGTCACGAAATATTCATATCCATATCTAGACTAGCTAGACATGGGCCCGCTTGATTCACTATGAAGTAGGGCTAACAGATCGGTGGCATTTACACTTTTACCAAGTAAATAGTGTTTTAGGCACTTTGCCCAAATAGACTAGATTCGTAGACTTTATTTGAATAGAATCAAATCAGTCCTAGTACCCGCTCTTCAAAAGTGCGGATATACGATTCTTGTTTAGTAGTGTCCCTGACAACTATGCCACAATTAAGTTTCTTAACTGATCAAATCAGTTTGAGCTATTTATTTGTCATGTTATATATTTGAGATATTATTTATATTCAAAATATAAATCCTGTTATTCACATGTAATGTGTTTATCTCAATATCATCTTTATATAATGAAACATTTTAGTGTTCTAGAATATAAAGGTACACCCGCAGCGGGTTATACGCGATATAGAGATAATGTTTCTAGTCAAACTAGATACATTATAACAGTTTCCTAATTTACGTACTAACCCGAAGGCAGTTCCTAAACTCAGGTATCTACGGTTAAAACAGCGACTTTCGTCCCATTTTCAATTCGCAGATAAATCTCAATTGAAGTCAGTATCCTGTTCAAAATAGATTCTGAACATCAATATATATATATTATGTACCACACTAAGTATCTAAAATCCAATTTTAATACTAGCTGTGAACATAATTATGACAATCATATTTGAAGTCAGAGCCTTGCTCGTCTTCTATTCCTTCTTAGGATATGTCATTTATCTTCCCAGAAGATTATAATGATTTTTTGCCTTGCTGTTTCAACATTCCAGAAGCCTTTGGCCAAGCCTCGTGTTTCTGGAATATCGAATTAAGGTGCGCCTTGCGCTACAAGCTTAATATATTATTTTATCAAATAAAATAACCTATTAATTTCCAGGACCATCCTGAAACTTTATTCCCAATTTGAAAATTAAACCATTTAAACAATTTTCCCCAGGATTATGTTTTAAATGTCAATCTTTCAATTATATCTTGATTCTAATAGTCCAACTATTTAATCAACGATTTGTGGTACTATTTATTATAATGATTATAATAGTCCAACTATATAATCAAATATAATTTAAATTAATTAACCTCAATTACATTGATTACTATAATCCAATTATAAAATCAACTGTAAATCGAAATTAATAATTCAAATATATTGATTAATATAATCCAATTATATATAATCAAATATAATACAGTCCAACTGCTTATTAAAACAACAATTTAAATATTAGTCCAACTATAGTTTAATCTAACGACGAAATAATTTGTGATTGAGCGCGTATGGCGAGTAATTGAACGAGTATTGCAAATTCAATTCTTGCCTCCCACTATTTTTCGGCGAGCCTCTAACCCTCTGTCGAGTACTCGGGAAACCGTGTTTCCTAGTGGGCTAGGATCCCGTTAAATATCACAATCTTGACTTTGGCCAACAAATTGTATGATAATTAACTAGGTAGATCTCGAAGATCAATTGGATCCCATCCAATTCCTAGATCCAGTAGGCGGATATCCAAATCCTAAACATATATCTTATATATGCCAATACATCCAATGTATTACCTAACCTTTTTCCTCTGAATCAACTAAGCCTTGGCTTTGGCACAACAAACCTAGTGATCCTAGTCAAGCGTGACCCATTGGCCATGGAAAGCTTCGTAATCAATGTCGATGGACAAGAAGTGGTCTTGACTTTGGCCAACAAACCACAACTTGGACAAGACACCGATATGGAACAAAGCTCTCGTGATTCAAACACATCTTCGACGGACAAAGGGCTTGACTTTGGCCAACAACCCAATGCCAATCTCGGATCTTGAGTGAGAATCACTCAATGGAAGGAAAAACACTTGATATTGAGCGAGGGTTTTTCGCGTGCAATTGGCTACCAATTTATTATCTTTATTAAGGTCTCATCATCATAAACCCTTAAACATGCATTCTAAACACATAATAAAGCGCATATGAAATAAAATAATAATGATATGCGGATGGATACTTTACATTGATCCTAAATAAGCCCAAATTAATTAACTTATAAAATTCCATAATTAATTAACCTAAGTGTAATACACAATTAATTATCCAATTAACATTTCTAAAACATCAATTAGCCTAATTAATCATGCACTTTAACATTAAATAGTGTCCAACACAATTTATCAAAATCAAACCCAATTTACATGCTTTTGTTCTCGGTAATTAGGGGTTTTTCCAATCTGATTCGGTTTCAATCCAATTGAATCCACAATCATCATTTCCCAAATCAATTCAACTCATCCAATGAATTAAAATAAAAACACAATGAATTTCAAATTCAATTGAATTCGGCCAAGCCACTTTAATTTGGGAAAAATGTTCCAAATCAAAATTCAATCAAATTGAACTTCAAAACAACATTACCCAATTGTTTTAAGTCATCCAATGATCAAACAAACAAAATCACCAAGAAATTTAGGGTTCTTTAATTTCGGCCAACATAAGCAATTTGGGGAAATTTGTTCCAAACACAATTTCAACAAATTGATCCAATCAATCTTAAATTAAACATACTTTAAGCATTCTCATTCATCCAATTTCACAAAATATGCTCAAAATCAAGTTTACCCAAATTTTTCACTTTATGCCAACATAAAAAATTGGGGAAATTTGTTCCAAACATAATTTCTTCAAATTGATCCAATCAATCATTAATTCAACAACATTTAAGCATACTTAATCAATCAATTTAATCAAATCATGCTTCAATTGATTTTACCCAATTTGTCATGCCCAAAATTTAGGGAAAATTGAATCCAATCCAATTTCATGAAATTGATCATACACAACTTCAATTCAACCTCATTCAAGCATACTTCATCAAACAATTCAACCAAATCATGCCTAAATCGAGTTTACCCAATTTTAACCCTAACTTTTTCATGCTTGATCAAAGCTCAAGATACCATAGTTTAGTTCTAATATAGGTCCCAAGAATCATGAAAATCAAGCACAAAACGCATGAATACATCAAAGGAATAAGGCGGAATACATACTCACATTGATTGGTTTGATGCTAGGAAGAACAAAACCCATTTTCCTCCTTGTTCAAGCTCGGTTTTGGCCTCCTTGGACTGCTGTCATGCTCGGTTTTGGGCTGTCTTCCTCCTTGAAAATTCGGCCATTGAAGACCTCCATGGAAGCTCAAAGCTTCAAGGTTCAAAAGGAATTCCAAGTTCATAAATTCGTTTCCCTATCACCTATGTATAACTCGAGGTGTGTGCTAGCACTACTCTTCTTCATTTGCTTCTCAAAAATTCGGTCAAACCAGAAGATTTTGAGGAAGAAATCGGTTCCAAAACCGTGAAGGAGAGGAAGAAGAAAAGAGAGGGAAAAGAGAAGTACGTGAGAGTGGTGAGAGAGAGAGAGAAAATGATTTTTAGTTTATATATTTATTTTATTTTCCAAAAAACAAAACAAATAAATAAATCATTTTCATATATATCAAAAGTCAAAAAGCAAAATCTATTAATGCTTTTCCAACAACTATATCACTATTCACATCAATCACTCAAATCAATCAATCCAATTGTCACATCACTCAAAGTGACATGTGATTTGACGCTTGATGTGACTAGCGATTTGACGCTTGATTTGACATGCGTGCCGTACTCGAATTCTAAATGCGAATGCGCTCGCAAATAATCCCGGGCTCGGGTTCGCTAATTCCAAATTAACGAATTTTCCGTCGCGTCGTAATTAAATGATTACGCCTAGCGAAATCACTATTCACGTCGCTAACGAATTAATTCTAAATTAATTCGTTTGCCCGAATTAAAATCTAATTTTAATTCCGCGTCGAAATCCAATTTCTAATAATATATCAAATATATTATTTTATCGATTAATTCCAAATTAATCGTTCTCTCTCTTTAATTAATATTTTATCCCAGATAAATATCTCCGTGATTAATCACAGATTAATTTTCTCTCTCTTCTAATTAATCACAGATTAATTAAGTGCGAGTTATACGTCATCGGTGAATCTTCGGGAAGCGACCCATGAGATCTCCAGATATGTTGGCAGTAAATACGGTCGTCGGACTATCCGAACACGTAAGTACCTCGTACTACGTTTATACCGATTTACAAGACAAGGTTGGCTTCTAGCAAAGCGCCATGCCTACCCAATTCTCCAGAAATATTCTTACAGGAATATATAGATCTGTATCAAGCGTAGTATACCGTAGTATTACGTATATCAGCCCAGTATCGGATAGTCACGTGCTAGGGCTGGGGCTGGATAAGTGTCTGCCCCGTCCGAAGCACATGTCGGATGTCTGGTAACTAGTCTCTATAATCGGATATACATGACCTTGTCATAATATCCCGATGGCCGGCCAGCACTTAAGAGCACTGATACCGTATCCTGTGTGACATCATCTCCACTATGACTGAAGTGATACTTCCGTCTCGACATCACACCCAATACACTACGACTCTCTGATAAACCCAGAAGTGATGTACACAGAACCGGTTAAAGCCATGTACCACCAAGACCAAAGTCTATCGATTATCGTAAGTATTAGCGATGCAAGTCTCAGGTTAAGACTATACACACCTACCTTGATTTCGACCTCCCATAGACACATAGTCATAATACCAATGGGATTCCGAGGGGTCTATCCAGAGCGAAGCTGTTTCCCGTACCATCGGTGAAACACAACTTCCTATCGCACTTGCATAAGTATCCTATATTTATATATATGAGAACTATGACGTTGTGCCCTCACAACGCGCACAAGTGCAATACTAGCCTATTCCGCATTATCGATGTCCTGTCTCGATAATACTACGACTAGGGATATTTAATGATTAATCCTTCGTGGACTGATACTGTCTCATATCATTCTCAATCCAGGAACTAATCATATGGACCTCTCTTCATTTATACATCTAAGGTGATCTAATCACAAATGATGAGAGTACAATCTCCTTTGTCACAGAGTTAATTTGCTACAACAATACAATGATCTGTGCAAATAGTGATGCTATGGGTCATTTTGTCCAACATACCTTTATATTCTAGAACACTAAAGTTTTTTATTATATAAAGATGATATTGAGATAAACACATTATATGTGAATAACAGAATTTATATTTTGAATATAAATAAATCTCAAGCGTATAACATGACAAACTAATAGCTCAAACTGAATTAATCAGTTAAAACTTACATGTGGCATTGTTTTCTGGGACACAATAAAACAAGACTCGTATATCGACACTTTTGAAGAGTGGATACCAGGACAAATTTGATTCTATTCAAATAAAGTCTACGAATCTAGTTTATAGGGCAAAGTGCCTAAAACACCTTTACTTGGTAAAAGTGCAAAATGCCACCGATCTGTTAGCCCTAGTTCATAGTGAAGAAAGTGGGCCCATGTCTAGTTAGTCTAGATGTGAATATGAATATTTTGTGACCTTTACGGATGTGGCATTGCGTTATGGTTATGTGTCTCTATCGAAACACAAATCGGAAACTTTTACAGTTTCGACACGAAATAGACAAACAGATCGGCTAAAGTAATAAACCATCACGGTTAGACCATGATGAAAACACTTAAGCAATAAGTTTCTTAAATACTTGAAAGTGTATAGTATTCTTTCAATGAGGACTCCTTCTGGAACACGTCATTTTGACGGTGTATCCGAACGAAGTAACCGAATTTTGTTAGACATGATAAGGTTAATCATGAGTCGCTTTGAGCTACCATTTCCTTCAACGAATACGCATTGACAATGCAAAACTTATTTAGAATAAGGTTCCATAAAAATCTGTTTGACAGATTTCATATTAGATATGAACAGGAAAGAAATTGGGTTTCTCATTCCTGAAAATTTGGGAATGCTAGGCATATGTTTGGATGATACCAAACTAAAACCCAAATTGGATAAGTGTCTAATTGTAGGTTATCCTAGGGAAACTAAAGTATAGTACTTATACAACTCACAAGAGAACAATTTAATTGTTGCTCACCATGCGGTTTTCCTAAAAGGAATACCTATATGCAGTGGTAAGTGGGAGGAAAGTAAAACTCCATGAAAATTGGAGTAATACTGTTCCGGGCACCGATTCCTTAATGGAACATATATAGTTCATCTAGGATGAAACTATACCATAATATTCGAATACACAAGAACCACGTAAGTCGGAGAGAGTCAGAAAACAACCTGGGGTATGGGTTTCTGATCTCACCTCATAAAGATGTTAATCTTATTGAGGAATACGAACTGACTACGTATGAGGAAGTGATACAAGGTATCGACTCCTTATTATGGAAAAGTGTCATGATATCCGAAATGGATTCCTTGTATACCAACTAAGTTTGGACACTAGTTGATGTACCGCAAGGCATTGTGCCTATTGGTACTATATATGTCTTCAAGGAAGACATACATGGATGGCAACATACCAACGTACTAAGCTAGGCTTGTAGCGAAAAGGTATCGTTATCAACATTGTGTCGATTATGACGAAACCTTTTACATATTGCCATGGTAAATCCATTTGGATAATGCTTGCTGATGCTGCATATTTCATTTCTGAAATGTGGCAGCTGAATGCCAAAATCGCTTTCCTTAACGGAAACCATTTGGAGGATGTTTATAACATTCTGACGGTTTTGTCGTACCAAAACCAGCAAACAAGGTTTGCAAGTTATTCGATCCATGTATGGATTGAAGCAAGCATTGCGTTCTTGGAACGATATCGTTTTGATGTAATCATAATGGTATATGATTTAATTCAAAATGAAAATGATTCTTGTGTATATAAGAAGGTTAGTGGGAGCGCACTGAAAGTGAAAATCCTATAATAATGATAATATGTCATTTCTTGGAAATGATATTCCCATAATAACAATCGGTGAAAGCTTGGCTTTCATGAAAATTCTCCGTAGAATTCTTGGAAGAGACAATCTTTATTCTAGGAATAAAGATCTACTGGGATAAATCTAAAAGGTTGTTAATACTCTCCGAGGAATCGTACATTGAAAAATGTACGTGACCTGGTGTCTCATATGCTTTGAGCATATGGAGTCACAATCAGGCCAATCCAAGTGATAGTTATTGGATTGATGTTAAGAATATCCTTTAGTATCTTAGAGGATCTAAGGATGTTGTTTTAAGCTATGGAAAAGGAGAACTTGAAGTGACTGGGATCACTACTGCAAGTTTCCTAACCGATAAAAACGACTATAAGTCGTAACAACGGTACTATACAGTTTGAATAATGGAACAGTGAGCTGAAAATCTTCCAAGCAAGATATTGTTACCGAATAAACAACAAAAGTGGATTATTGCTGCAGCTGAGGCAGCATTAGAAGCCTTCTGGATTGATAATAATCTAATTAGATTAGATATAGTTCTGTTAGCAGCTGAGCTAGGCTTCAGCTCAGGCTAAAGAATTAATGGTCTCATCAACGATCCAGATATATACTTCGACTATTCATATGATCCGTTTGGATCATACATCGTGGTGATGTGATGATCGAATAAATCGCATCAGATGATAATCATGTAAATCTGCTGACAAAAGTCTTTTCTCAGTAATTTGAGCGAACCGTACATAGTTCGGGTGTAAGATACTCGAGTGACTGGTTATAGTCCAAGTGGGAGATTGTTGGACAGTTATGACCCATACCGTCACAATTTGTACAGATCATGGTGTTGTTGTACAAATTAACTATGTGACAAAGGAAATTGCTATTTTATCATTTGTGATTAGATCACCAAGATATATAAATGATAGAAGGTCCTTATGATTAGTTCCTGGATTGAGATGATATGAGACAGTATCAATCCATGAAGGTTTAATCATTAAATATCCCTAGACTTAGTATTATCGAGATTGGACATCGATAATGCGGAATAGACTAGTATTACACTTGTGCGCGTTGTGAGGGCATAACGGCATAATTCTCATATATTTGGGTATAGGATACTCATGCAAGTGTAGTAGGAGGTTGTGTTTTACCGATGGTACGGAAAACAGCTTCGCTCTGGATAGACCCCTCGGAATTCCATTGGAAGTATGACTATGTGTCTATGGAAGTCCGAAATCAGGGTAGGTGTATTTGGTCTTAACCTGAGACTTGCACCGCTAATACTTGCGACAATCATTATACTTTGGTTTTAGGTCGTCCAGGGCTTTAACAGGTTCTGTGTACGCCTCTGCTGGGTATATTGAGAATCGTAGTGTGTTGTGTGTGATGTCGAGACGGAAGTATCACTCCAGTAATAGTGGAGATGATGGTCACGAATGATACGGGACTGGTTCTCTTAAATGCTGCAGCTATCGGGATAAAATGACTAGGTCATGTTTATCCGATTATAGAGATTAGTTACCAAAGATCCGATATGTGCTTCATACGGGGCAGACACATTTCCAGCCCCAGGCCTAGCATGTGACATCTGATACTGGATCGAGATATGCAATACTACGTATACTACGCCTGATATAGATCGTTTATTCCTGTAAGCATATTTCTGGAGAATTGGGTAGGCATGGCGCTTTGCTAGAAGCCAACCTTGTCTTGTAAATCAGTATAAACGTAGTACTAGGTACTTACGTGTTCGGATAGTCCGACGACCGGATTTACTGCCAACATATCCGGGGATCTCATGGGTCGCTTCCCGAAGATTCTCCGATGACGTATGACTCGCACTTTATTAATCTGGGATTAATTAGATGAGAGAGAAAATTAATCTGGGATTAATTGCGGAGATATTTTATCTAGGATAAAATATCATTTAAAGAGAGATTACGATTCATTTGGAATTAATTGATAAAATAATATATTCGATATATTATACGAAATTGGATTTCGACGCGGAATTGAAATTAGATTTTAATTCGGGCGAACGAGTTAATTTAGAATTAATTTGTTAGCGACGTGAATAGTGATTTTGCTAGGCATAATTATTTAATTGCGTCGCAACGGAAAATTTGTTAGTTTGGAATTAGCGAACCCGAGCCCGGGAGTGTTTGCGAACGCATCCGCATTTCAAATTTGAGTGCGGCACGCAAGTCACATCAAGCGTCAAATCGCTAGTCACATCAAGCGTCAAATCATAAGTCACTTTGAGTGATGTGACAACTTGTCACTTGATTGATTGAGTGATGTGAATAGTATATTGGAGTTATTGGAAAGCTTTTTGAAAACTTGAATGACATATATTATTATTTTAATAATTTGTATATGTTTTATTTTGATTTTTGAAATTAAAAGAAGTGTATTAGATACACTTAACATATGACAACTAAAAACAACTCTCTCTCTTCACTTTCTCTTCCTCTCTCTCACGCCCACAAAGGGCAGTTTTTCTTTCCTCTGTTTTCTGGTTTCACCGAAAATGGCAAGGAGAAGATAAGGGATTTTTGTGGAAAAAATCAAGAGTGCTAGCACACATTTGGAGACATACAAAGGTGATAGGGAAACCTACTTGTGAGCATGGAATCACCATCATCAAAAGCTTGGAGCTTGGAGCAATAATGGAGGACCAAAGCTGAAAATTTGGAACTGCAAAAACAGCCCATTGCCGAGCACTCTAGGATGAGGCAGAAAAGTTTTTGTTGTCCACCGCATCGCTCAACCGCTCGATGTAAGTATTCTGCAACTTCCTCGTGTATTCGCACTTATGTTTCTATGTTTTATTCGATCCTCGGGACTTAGAGATTTCCCAACAGGTAGTGAGGAAGAAAATGGAGAGGAAGTCGAGTCAATAAAAGATGAGGGCAAAGAGGCAGCGGTCCCTGAAGTTGAGATGGCGATGGTCGAATATTAGGAGAAGGAATGAGAAGACGCTGATCCCACGGGAGTGGAGCCCGCTGCTCAAGAAGAAGAAGTTTCTGGCAGTACTTCCGAGGCTGCTGAAGATCAACCGACCAGTGCTCCAGAAGTTTGATAACATAGCTAGTCTAATGTACTCTTGTTTATTTTTTGTTTTTTTTTTGTTAATATTATGTACCAGACTACTCTTTGTGGAATAGAAAGTAAGTTCTCAGTCTATGAATGCATTTTATTTTCATATCGAATAAATTTTTGCAAGAAAATATCATTTAATTCATACTCAAAAGACAATTAAGTATTCACGCACGTATTACCAGTAGAATCGCTTGAGATGAATTACATTCCAACTGTTGTGGATGAGTGTTCCCTCCACGGTTTGTAATTTGTAGGCTCTTTGTCCAACGACTTTTGTGATGAGGTATGGACCTTCTCAATTTGTAACCAACTTACTATCTCCAACCTCCTTGGTATTTTGGAAAACTCTGCGTATGACCCAATCTCCTTCTCTAAAGGTTCTGCTCCTAACACTTTTGTTGAAGTATTTGGCCATCCTCTGTCGATGGGCTGCTAGTCGAATGGAAGCCCGGTCCCTGACTTCATCAATTGTATGGAGACTATAATTAATAAGTTGTCGATTTGATTCCTCATTGAGCCATTGGTAGCGTGGGGATGTGATGGTTTCTTCTGTTGGTATCACTACTTCTGTACCAAGCGCCAGAGAGAATGAGGTTTCTCCAGTAGATGACCGGACTGTTGTTCTGTAAGACCACAACACTCCCAGGAGTTCGTCTGCCCAAGCACATTTAGCTTTCTCCAATCTCTTCTTCAAAATGTTCAATATTGTTTTGTTGGACGACTCGGCTTGGCCATTAGCTTGTGGGAAGCGTGGGGTTGAAAAGCTTAATTTTATGCCCCAATTTTTATAGAAATCTTGAAAATGATGGCTGATGAATTGCAAACTATTATCAGTGACAATTTCTCTCGGTATTCCAAATCGACATATGATATTCTTCCACATGAATGTATGTGCCTCTTTGTCACGTATCCTGGCGAATGGTTCTGTTTCGATCCACTTCGAGTAGTAATCCGTAAGTACGTGCACGTAGACTCGCTGTCATGGGGCGGTTAGAAGTTTCCCAACGATGTCCATCCCCCACTTCATGAACAGCCAGGGAGATAAGATAAGATTGAGTCTTTCTGGTGGGAGGTGTGAGACTGAAGCAAACCTTTGACATTTGTCATATTTCCTAGTGAAGCCTGCCAAGTCGGTCCTCATCGTAGGCCAATAGTAACCTGTCGAATGGGCTCGTAGTGCCAAGATCCTCCCTCCGGAATGATTCCCACATTCCCCTTCATGTAGCTCTGCCAACACATGTTGCGCCTCTTCATGAGTGAGGCATTTCAGGTAGGGTCGAGAAAATGATCTTTTTAGCAACTGACCGTCGTATAAGGTGAACCATGCAGCCTGCCTCTGGACTTTCCTAGACCTGAATTTTATCTTCCGGAAGTACACCTTCTTGCAGATATATCACTATTGGTGTCATCCATAAGTCGACTGAATTGATTAATGTGACCTCTTCTTCTTCTTTCCAAATTGCTGGCCAATTCAAGTATACTATCGGTAGTGATTGTGGTTTGTCTCCTTGCATTGTTGATCCAAGGGTGTCTAATGCATCCGCTTGGGAATTCTCGCTTCTTGGGACTTGAGTTATTGTGAGTTCCTCAAACGTCGACTGAATATCTTTTACCTTTTGTAAGTAGGATGCCATCTTTGGATCTCGTGCGTGATACGACCCTTGGAATTGGTTGACAATCAGTTGTGAATCAGACTTTACTTCTATCTTTTTGGCTCCAAGTTCATTGGCCAAGGTTAGTTCTGTTATCAATGCTTCATATTCTGCCTTATTATTGGTGACTCTGAAACCGCACTTGATTACTTACTGTAGTATGTCACCTTCTGGAGTAATGATCACTATCCCCAGACCGCAACCATTTTTTCTACTAGATCTGTCGACTGCAAGTTTCCAGGGGATGGTTGAATGGATAGAATGGACTTCCGGTTCGATTGCGGCCAGTAGGCTGGGGCTGAAGTAGGCTACAAAATCCGCTAAGGCTTGAGACTTGATGGCAGTCCTGGGTAGGTATGTGATATCATGTTCCTCAAGTTCAATTGCCCATTTTTTCAATCTCCCAGACAACTCCGGTTTATGGAGTATGCTTCTCATAGGAAATGTAGTGTATACCGTGATTGGGTGTCCCTGAAAGTATGGTCGAAGCTTCCTTGCAGCTATTATCAAAACTAACATTAATTTTTCCATTTGGGGGTAGCGTGATTCCGCACCCAGCAGTGTTTTACTCACATAGTAGACTGTGAGTTGTGCCCTCTCCTATTCTCTAATCAGGACTGCACTGACTGCTTGTTTCGAAACCCCAAGGTAGAGAAAAAGCCTCTCACTGTCGAGTGATTTTGACAATAGATGTGGGGAGGTAAGATATCGTTTGAGTCCTTCCAAAGCTTATTCACAGGCTGGGGTCCATTCGAAGTTATTTGCTTTCTTTAGGGCTGAGAAGAACATAAAACTTTTGTCCGTAGACTTAGAGATGAACCTATTAAGTGTTGTTATCCTCCATGTTAGTCGCATGACATCCTTTGGGCTAAAAGGTGAGGGGATTTCAAGAATAGACTTGATCTGATCTGGATTCGCTTCTATTCCACGTCGAGTGACAACGTATCCTATGAATTTCCCTGAGACGACGCCGAATGCACACTTTGTGGGGTTCAACTTCATCCTATACTTGTCCATTATGTTGAAGGCTTCTTCTAGGTGCCTTAGATGTTCCTTAGATTTTGAATATTTTACTAACATGTCGTCTATGTACACCTCCATAGTTTTTCCAATTTGCTTTGAAGACATCTTGTTGACCAGACGTTGATATATGGCTTCGGTATTTTTGAGGCCGAATGGCATAACCTTGTAACAATATATGCCTCGATTGGTGACAAAGGCGGTCTTCTCTTGGTCACCTGGATGCATGAGGATTTGATTGTAGCCAGAATATGCATCCATGAAACTCAATAACTCATGCCCATCTGCAGCGTCGACCATCGAATCTATGTGAGGTAGAGGGAATGAATCTTTTGGACAAGCTTTGTTCAAATCTGTAAAGTCGATGCAGACTCACCACTTTCTATTCTTCTTTCTAACTACCACCACGTTGGCGAGCCACTCTGGAAACTGAACTTCCCTGATAGCTCCATTCTGCAACAATTTTTGAATTTCCTCATCGATGATTCGATTTCTTTCTGGGGTGAACTTTCTTCTCTTTCTGACTGGAGAGTAGTCTGGATCCACATGGAGTTCATGAGTAATCAACTCGGAGTCGATTCCCGTCATGTCTTTGTGAGACCATACGAAGCTGTCATGTTGCCTCTTTAAAAAGTCAATCAAGTCAGCTCATAGCTCGGGATCTAAGTTAGCTCTAATATGTGCCTTATGATCTGCATGTTGAGGGTGAATTTGGATCTCGTCAAGATCTTCGAGATTTGGTAGTTTCGGCTCCATATTGCGAGACCCATTCTATAATTGCTATGCAGACTGGGTTTTTACCTTCAAAGTTGTTTGGTAATAGCTTCTGGACGCGGCTCTGTCTCCTTTAATCTCTTGAATCCCCCACTTGGTAGGGTACTTTAGAACTTGGTGATAAGTGGATGATACTGCTCTCATCTCATGAATCCAAGGCCTACCTATAATAAGATTGTAGACTGAGGGACAATCTAAAATCAAGAACGTGGTCATCTTGTTGACTCCCGCGGCGTAGACTGGAAGAGATATTTCACCCATGGTGAATTTTTGTTCCCCACTAAATCCAATCAACACAGTCGTCTGTCTGTTTATCTTCTTTAGCTCCGCTCCCATGTCTGCAAGGGCTGTGGCAAAAATGATATTGGCTGAAGATCCCATGTCGACTAACACTCGTTTGATCATAAAATCCACCACCTGCAAGGAGATCACTAGAGCATCATGGTGTGGATTCATATTGCAGGAGTTGCTGTCGTCTGGGAATTCCATAGTCAGGTTGGTAAACATCCTCTCAATTGACATCGTAGAGTGAGGAGGGCTCATCAAAGCTGCCCTAGAATATTGTTTGGCTGCTGAATATGATACACCACTAACCTCTGATCCTCCCGAAATAAAATTAACTGTGTTGTTAATCGGTGGAGGTGGAATCGAGGCCTCTCATTGGCCATCCCTTTCATCTCTTCGAGCCAACGTAGCTTTTCCTTTCTCCGTGAGTAAATCTCTCAGAAATCCTTTGTTCAACAATTTCAGGACTTCCAATCTTAATGTCACACATTCAGCTGTAGTACGGCCATAATCTCGATGGAATTCACACCACTTTCTGGTGTCATTCTTTATGGCACTTTCCCTGGAGAGTGGGGGCCATTTTACCTCATTTCCCATCTTCTTTAGGACCGAAACCAAATCTCCTGGAAAGATTGTAAAATTATAGTCTGGGAGCCTGGGTCTGCTTGCTGGCGTTATGTCTTGGGTTTTGTAAGGTCGAGGTCGTCTGTCAAAATCTTTGTAGAAAGGTCTACGCTCTCTTCTTTGTTGGATCGTCCTTTTTGAAGGATGATCAGGGATCATTTGTGTCGTCTGGGAACAATATGCATTCTATCACTCTGTGAGCTAAAGGAACTATCTCTTCTTTTATTCCTCTTATCCTCTTCCCACCTTATTTCAATTTGGGCCTGTGCCATGGCCTGGGCCATTGTGTAGCATCGAAACTTGGTGAGTTTTTTTGTAGAGTTTGTTTTCGTAGAGCATTCCATTTCGGAAAGCTTCCACTACAATAGGTTGGTGGAGATCTGGAATACTTATCATTTCCTTGTTGAAGCGAGCCACGTAGCTTCGCAATGACTCGCATTTCCTCTGTTGGATGGCATTGAGATCATCAATAGTCTTCTCAAGCTTATAAGAACTTGCAAAATGTTGCACAAACTTGTCTGCTAGTTGTTGGTATGACTCAATGGATCTATACGGTAGGTTGATGAACCAGGTAAGGGCTGGACCTACCAATATTTCTCCAAATCCCATGCACATTCCAGCTTCCCATTGGCTTAGTGCCAAGCCAGTTGACATCATCTTATATTTGTAGTGTTCCACATGGTCGTCTGGGTCCGTGGACCCATCATATAGCTTCATATCCGGCGGGCTAAACTTTCGTGGCAGCTCGACAGATTCGATTGTCTCCACGAATTGAGTATTTGAAATCGTTCATACTCTGCTCTTTCTAATCGATAGTCTCACTCTCGATAGTCTGGACATAACTGCTTCTTTAAACTCCATCATTTCCCTTCTTATGGTGGATGCAACTTGTTGTGTTTGGTCGAGTGAGGAAGTCGGCGGATTCCTCGGGCCATGGTCACTTAGTGGGTTATCATCTGCCACTCTGTTAAACGCGGGTGGGACCGCTGGATTACCGGATTGATCTGGGGTGTCGCGATGCTGAGAAGTTGAGGAGATCTGCTCCAGCTGCTTCTGTAGATTCGCGTTGGAGTTTTGCATAGTCAGGTTCTCCTCTTCCAAAGCTTGTAACCGTTCTTGGAGCAAGGCTAATTGTGTCGCCATAGGATCTAGTGTCTGTTCATTTCTAGAAGCCATTAGCAATTATGTTGAAGGGATCATAGACTGAGAGATCTTTGTTTACTATAAATTGCTAAGGCCCCACGGTGGGCGCCAAATTATGGATGATGGATTTCACCTGAAGTCCACAATCGAGAATCTGTCTTTTAGGGGCACTAGCGAGCCTGCAAAATGAAGGTAAAATGAGCGGGGAGTACTGCCCACCGGTGTGGTGAAAGCCGTAGGCTCTCCGACGCCCAAGTTAGTGATGAGGATGAGTATAAAGTAATGATAAGAAAGGTTTGATGTTACCTTAATATCCGTATGTTTTCCGTGAGGGCGGTGGGTTGGAGTTTCAAGGGTGAATTGCTAAGAAAGCTCTCAATGTTCAATTTATGTCCAAGTCAAAACCTTTTCCTTTTATAAGCCCTTTGAGGTAGGCTCATTTATTCTTTTGCCCATTGGATGCCCTGAAACGGTCAATTTAATGGAGGAGTTATGAGTTTGGGCATTTTTTGATCTGGTAATTGTTGAGTCTACAGGTTATTTTGGTCAAGTCATTTGTGGGTTTGGGCTCGTGGGATCTCTGGGTCCAATATCAGTTTGGGCTTTATTAGAGGATTTTTGGGTTTTTGGCTTTATGGTTGGTATGGTGGTGAAATGTCGGTTTTACCCTTGGGCCCAAATTTGGCCCGTACATGCCTGAACTTAGAGATTCTCGCATAATGAAATATACTCGTAGAGCACTATGGCAATAATTATAAATAATATTGATTATTTATAAATCGTTTAACAGTTAAACAAATTTATACATGCATAGAGACTTTTCGATATTTTCCTAATTAATGTGTATTTGTATTTAATACATGATTTTATTAAATATACATTAATTAATTATTAAATAAGATATTTGACATATATCATAAATATATGTATTTTAATTATTTAAAGTAAATATGATACATATATTTATATATTTATATTTAAGTAATTATTTAATTATTTTATTGTTAAATAATTAAAGTAAATGAAATATAAATATCTAAGGTTATAATTAAGTAAGGAAATGGATTATTATGATTGGTTTAACTTGTTGTAATACATTTAAAGTTGTAGTGTACAATTTGAACAAGTAAACTAAAAAGCTCGACAGTCACCCTATACATCTCTACCTAAGGTCGATCACTGAATAGTTCCTTCAAATGCAACAAGATGAATCCAGAATCAAGCATCGACATGTACTTCATTTGTAGTTCTGGTACCATAGATCCCAAGATGTATGACCGGACTTTCCGATCTTCATCCTTCCATCTGTTGAACGTCTCACGTTCTTCATGTGAAGTATCATCTGAAACCCTTGCGGGCATTGGACGATCAAGAACGTATTCTAGTTGCTCCGCTTGGTAGAGAATCCGGAGATTCATGAGCCAAAAAAACACCCTGGAGCTTATGCGTATCAAGTATACGCGAAAGCGGTTCGAAACAGACATTCTGTCTACACAAGGAAAAACAATAAATAAGCGGAAAATTAATATTTAAATATCATGATAAAACACTAAATAGAATATGGATTTACTTTTTCTATAAAGTGCCCTCACATTATCTTACTTATTCTTGATAATCTCTACAAACAAGAATACGGAAATTTAACTCTTAAATCTCACAATGAGAAGTAGATCCTCCTTGACATTTACTCAAGTCTCACGCTTTAGCAATATTGACCATTGTAAATTCAAGGGGTAGACAATTATTGTCAATTGCATCTCATGCAACTCTTACATTCGGTCCTAAATCGAATCTCATTCTCACGCTTTAGCAATATTGGATAGTTCAATTTTTAGATCAACTTGTCTATTGCCGAAAGTAAGATACTAATATTAACCTCACGCTTTTGTAATATTGGATAATACTTTCTCTTATATTCGACTCATCTCATGCTTAACCGGAATAGTACAAAACATTATAACCAATCTCTCACGCTTTAGCAATATTGGGAATAATCACAATGGTTTCACTAACACCGTATAGACAAGCTGGACCATGCCACATTTTCAACTAAAATAATGACACTTAATGATCTAGCATAGAGATTTTTCCAAAGTCAAATGCATACAAATATGTAAAATGTATGCATGTCCAAAAATGCCTAAAACATGTAATTCACAATTAAATGTATGCATGTGCATTTTATAACATTAAGAAAAATTGTAAAGGAACATGAACAATTAGAAGCACGTATCGCTCTGATACCACTTGTTGTGTGAGGAACGGACAAAACGAGCGCAGCGGAACCCGCCCGAGATCCAATCCCGAGCGAATAAATTTTTTATTTTTTTTATTATCGGCAGTCCACCAAAAACAGTGGGCAAAATTTTTTTTCAACTTATAATTTTCTAATGCATTAAAAATTACCATAAGCTAATTAAAAATTTTCAACACACTTAAATCAATTTATCAACTCTTGACAAATTAAACTAAGCATCTAAAAATTATTTCCAACACTTGAAAATAATTCAAGCATATAAACATTAATTTTCAACACTTGAAAAATTAATCCAAGCATGCATGATAATTTTCCAACACTTACAAAATTATTCCAAGCATACAGAAATTAATACATCAACTATATACTAATTTTTCTAACACTTTAATGCTTCATATCCTCACATACATGCTTCCAATTTATCCAACACTTCCACAATAATTTTTCTCAACAAAATTTGAACAAATAAATTGACAAATTTAAATGTACCAATAAGCTTTCAACTCTTTGCCAATTTGTTGAATATTTGCATCCAAGCTTTTCCAAATCCTTCAAGCTTTGAACTACTTCAAAATCCACTAAATTGAGCTCCTCAAGAACAAGTCTTGGTGATCAAAAGGTGATTTGATCACTCAAGAATGGCAACCAAGATTTTCCCCAAATTCAACTTTTGAACCATAGGAAAAAATCAAGAACTTCAAGAACACAATTAATCCTTAACACTTAAAGATTAATTTCTATGGTCTTGATTATTTATTTGGGTGATTTTTTGGTGAGAGATTTGGCTTGATTTTTGAAAGCAAAAAAAAAAAAAAAAAAACAATTTTCTTTCCTTGGCTTGCTCGGCAGTGAGCTTGCTATTCTTTAAAAAATTGCTTTTTTTTTTGTTTTTTGTTTGTAGTTGATGCTCTCGGGAGAGCAAGTCATTGGAGAAAAAGTAAAAACCATTTTTTTTTTGCTTTTCTTTCTTTCGGCAGAGGCTACCAAAAAATTGGGAGTGATTTTGCTTTTTTTTTTTATAATTTTGTTTTTATAAAAATTAATTAAACAAAAACAAAACCAAACCATAGCCATTAATTTAAACCATGGTTTAAAAGCATCTTTACTCTACACCACATGTTTCAAAAAGCAACTTAACCAAAGTTAAAATTAATCTCACTAATTTAGTAACTAAGTTACCTTTATGAATCATTTAGTTATTTTAACCAAATAATTCAATTAACTTTAATTAATTAATTGTATAAGCTAAGTAATTAATATTGTATATTAATTTAACAATTAAATTAATTCACAAAATAATTACTAATTTAATGTAAATCAAATTTACATTTATTATACAATAAACTTATATCAACTCTTGATATAAAATTAATTAATTCAATTCATCTCATGAATTATCGGATTAAACAATTTAATCCTAAATACCCAAATAATACTTTGTCAACATTTGACGAGTGGTCGCCCTAGTGCTCAACGAGTAAACTCAATATAATGGAACTCTCTAGGCTCACGTTCGGTTGTTACGTATATATATATTATATACTTGTATACATATTTCATGAAGGCCTGTCCATCTACAAATCATGACTAAACAACACGACACGTCGAACCATACAAGTCGAGGTTAAAACGTTAATGTATAATCCCTTCGTCATTTCTGTTTCCAATTGAGTAAGGTTATAGCTATACTGTCAAAACCTTATCTACTCAATATAAACTAACCTTTCAAAACTATATTCCATTAATAAATAATATATGTGAAACTCTTTTCAATATTATTTATAAGTAAAAACATGTAATATTGAAAAGAGTTTCACATATATTATTTATAATGTCAAAGAAACAATTTCTTCGACGAACTCTCGGCCGAAAGATTTCCGGAATATACTCTGAAAAATATCTGGAAACATAATCCAACCTATGGACTGACGAATCCTCATATTAACACACACCGATCTTCGTGAGCATCGGTCTATACCTAACAGACATCCTGCGGTCAGACCATGAAAGGTCTCTGACATGCATGGTATCAGGCATAAAGGATCACTCACAAGACCACCGTGGTGTCTCAAGTAAAAGGACCACAATAACTACTCAACTCGAAAAGACAACTATTGACAGTTTTATGCAATATTTATTAGTCATCTTTTATGAGTTAATTCAATATTCATTCAACTAATGAATATCTGCATTTCTATACGAACTTCCGCTAAGCTCACAGTTTGTTGAGACAAACCATATGTCCATTACATATATAGACAATGCACTAGTCTTACCAATATAATGACCGACCCATGTCAATATATCTAGACCAGTAATAATTTATATTCGAGAGAATGCATGATATTTCTCAACACCATTTGCAACTCTTGCAACTATATCACCATATGTTTTAACTCTCAGGTCTTTACTAAATTCATATAAGGTTCCGAGTGAAACTCGAAATCTCTAACTCTTAGAGTAATCTAATTCTTAGATTTACAATATATAAATAAAAGTGAGAGTTTTATCATATATTTAAATAAATAATCATGATAAAATAAATATTATATTGCATAAATATCAAATATTCATACAAATGGTGAATGGTGCTCGATCACCATTTCCAACAGTTAGGCCACTCAATGATGACCTAGAATTGTTCTTGAGTTGTTTCAAAGTGGTGAGACTTGTTTGGTGTTGTAGAGATTAGATTAAAGTGTGATATTGAAATTTGATTAATTGAAAAATTTAAGTTTTTGCCTAAATCAAAATTGGGGCTTTTCATATATGTGATGTATTTTGATGTATATGAGGTGTATGAATCATTTTGGTAGTGATTGGACATCACCTAAATTTATTTTGGGCAAAATAGGACTAAAATGATCAAGATATAAAAGTTCTACAAAATTTTGGGGTTCTCGACTTTTGAACGATTTTTGGGTAAAATCTGATTTTTGAGTATTGAGTGATTATAATAAATTAGTTTATTTTAATTACTCGAGAAAAATAAATTAAATCGAAAAATTTTGATTTTTCACGTTCTATTACATTACCTGATTATACCGTTAAAAACCCCAACAGTCCCTACTTGCTGATTACATTAAGATGATTGTACTGGATGAGGCTGATGAAATGCTTTCCCTTGGTTTCAAGGATCAGGTCTGTTAATGTATATATTGACTGAACTTATTTGGTTGGTTACCTTGTCTTGAAAGTTTGATGGAGTTTATTTAATTCTCTAAACAAGTAAATATGGTTTTCTGTTGCAGATCTATGACATTTTCTCTGCTACAATGCCTTCCGAAGCCCTTGATATTACAAGGAAGTTTATGAACAAGCCTGTGAGGATCTTGGTTAAGCGTGATGAATTAACCCTTGAGGGTATCAAGCAGTTTCACGTCGATGTTGAGAAGGAAGAATGGAAACTTGAAACACTACTGTGCGATCTTTATGAGACTCTGGCCATCACCCAGAGTGTCATCTTTGTGAACACTCGGCGAAAGGTCGACTGGCTTACTGACCACACAGTCTCTGCTATCCATTGAGACATGGATCAGAACACCCGAGATATCATTATGCGTGAATTCCACTCTGGCTTATGATCTGCCAACACAACCAGAAAACTACCTTCACTTTATTGGACGAAGCGGTCGATTTGGAAGAAAGGGTATTGCCATTAACTTTGTGACAAGGGATGAGGAGATAATGCTTTTTGATATCCAGAAGTTCTATAATGTGGTTATTGAGGAGCTGCCTTCAAACGTTGCTGACCTTCTTTGAGGAGGACCTTTTTTTATTCCTTTTTTTTTTTTTTGGGTATGTTTGTCGAGGCAAGAAGAGGCTTTCCTGATTTTCCTTTTTGTTTCTTTTTCAATGTAGTGTCTTAAATTAATTTTCTCAATCTCAAACATATCTGACAGTTTAACCGAATGGGGTCATGTTGTATTTATATTATTATTTATCAAGAGTTTGTTCTGATGATTTTGTTGATGGTGAATTCCAACCTGAGGAATTCTGAAACCTAAAGAGGGGTATAATGGGGTTTGTACTTAAAAGAGGGGTATAATGGGATTTTAAATTCTCTCTCCCTTTCTCTTAAAACTTCTGCAAAAACCCTAAATGTTGAACTTGCGTCACCGACCACACTTAGAGATGTGTGGTCGGCGGCAAATTCTTAAAATCAGCTCCCTTTCGTTTCGTTTTTCTTCTACCTTCCATCCAGATTTCCTCACCTAAAACCCCTCTTTCTCTTGTCTAGCACCTCGTCCCAACTCTCCCCTCTTTTTCCCAGATTATGTCGTCCCCCTTGTGTTTTTCCTTCTTTTTTTTTGGGTCCCCTCCGTTTTTCCTCTTTCTTTCTTTGTTCTCTTCCATTTTCTACTTCATTTTGCAGCCAGTTGTTCACCATATTTTTCCTCTGGTGAAACAGCCGGCAGTCCTCGCTCCCCTTTTTTATGTGTGTTGTTGGCTGGTGTTTTAGGTGTGGCTTTTTGTTCCCTAAATCTTTTGGATCTGTGGTTCCACTCTTCGTAGTGGTTTTATGTCTAATTTTATGTTGGGTTTTTTTTTTGTTCTTACAGGTTTTAATAATCTTTTCATTAACATACAGAAGATTTGGTGCAAATTAACGGTGTAGATCAAATGGTGAAGACTGGAGTTTTTCAGAGCTTCCAGGGATATTTATTTTATCTTATAGATCTATTAGTTTTCTGTATTAGAATGATTGTATGTTGTTGTAAAAGTTTTTGTTCAAAGTATGTATTTTGTTGTTTCACTTCTAGTTAGGAATATGTATTCACCGACTTTGTATTGAGGCTGAGGTAGGGAGACCTGGTCGGACCCATAATTCCTCATGTTTCTAAGTAGTTTTAGCTGTGAATATGTATTTCTATTAGTTATGGGAAACACACAATGCATATTTTGTATTTTTTATTAGGTTTTATCCTAATTAGCTTGAATCTTAGGATATCATAAGTTTATTTTCGAGTTATTATTTGGCCGTGTAATTACATTCTTGTGGTTTTTTATGAATGAATTTCATTTCATTTTTTTTAAAAATGTCCTTATGAGGATGAGAGATCATATGAATGGCCCGAACCAATAGTGTTGAGGAACACCCGAGGGCAGAAACTGTTGAGGAGGATAGGTTAGGATATCGACATGACATGTTGAAAAGATATCAGATCCGATTGTACTTGAGTATTTGTGAAGACCAACCCGATGTGGTCTGTGACTACCGATCTGACCTGATAAAAGAAATTAGGTTAGATTCAGCCTTAGTTAGAACGTCAGTATCAGACTCTTAAATCAGCCCAAACATCATACTCTCAAGTCAGAAGATCAGTAGAACAGACTTTGAACCAAGCACCATACCAGCCTCTGAAATCATAATCGACTCAGTAGGTCAGACCTGGTAAAAGAAGTAAGGAAGAGAATCAACTCATCATCATTCACCTCGGCACACCGACCCGAAGGTTTAGGTTAGGGTGGCAGTATCTTGTGCTTGAGTATGGATGACATAAGCTCTAGATGAAAGTTTGAGCCTCCAGAAGGATGATATAACGAAATTTGGTCAGAGACTTTCCTTTTGACACACTGAATAGTGTATGAGTGGTTGAATTACCGGCTGTCACATGGGCAGAACATGTTACAAAGGTTAAAAGTGAGAATGATGACTTTTTGCTGACAGAGGTGGTTGAGTCAGAAGACCAAAGCTACTATTTGCAGAGCAGTTGGGGAAAATGAGCATGTGCGACAGTGATAGGCTGGCGTGAGCTGACGTCACGAGTTGGTGTAACATTATATTTAGAAGCCTATATAAGGGGGTTGAAAGATCAGATTTAAGGGTTAGTGATGAACACTAAAAAGTGTACATTTATTAAAAGGATATTTAATCATTTTACCTTGTAGTTTCATTAATCCCCTTAATTTAGCATATTTGTGAAATAATAATTAAATTTATGTTTTATATATTTTTATTGTGATTTTTATTTCTTATGTAGGTGAAATAATACTTTGGATGCTTAACAGAAAAATTGACTTAACATATGGATTTTGGAGACCAGAAACTTGAAAGGGCATTCTAACAGTGTACAATTTCAGAAATTCAAACTTTACGCAATTTTCGTATTTTGGCCTACTCCAAAATCGAAGTAAGGTGATTTCAGTTCCAGATGAAAGAAGACTCAAAGATCTACAACTTTAAAGTTCACAAGAGTTTCTAATTTTTAGGTTTTCAAGGCCGAAATCGATGAAAAATTCATAATGTGTTATGTGTAATTATTAAAGTCATTATAAAAACAAAAATGGAAAATGACAATTTACAATTGTCAAACTTCCTCCAAACATGCTTGCATGTTTGGTGGAGGAAATGGTGGAGAAAATGATGGAGAAAATTGTGGAGAAAGCTTGCAAAATTTCTTTAAATAAAGGTGTTCAGCACCTCATTTTCCTCAACTTCCTTCACATGATTCTCTCTGTAATTTTGTGAAGGGATCCAGCTCTTGTGTGTTTTATTTTTGTAAGCTTTTTCTTGTAATTTCTTTTTTTTAGTAATAAAATTATGCGTGTTTTTATTCAAATTATGAGTAGGTAATTTCTTTTTGCTGGGAAAAATGGTGAAGCTTTTAATATGAAAATTTAGATTAATCTCACTTATATTATAATATATATATATATATTGTAATCTAATGATTAATATTTAATTTAATTTTGAATTAATTATTGACAAACTTTGTTACCGCCTATATGGCTGCTTTATTTATTGAGCATAATTGAGTACCTAACTGGACTTGTTATAGACAAAAGTTATCACCGAGGTTATGGCAGGTTTTATTTGTTTTGGCATAAATAATTCTTGAAATAAATTAATTGGGAAATAATGACAATTTATATATTATAAAAAAATGAGATTTTTAAATTTAAAATATTAAAAGTGGATCCCCCTACCCCCAATATTTTATTTTATTATTGTAGTTTAATTTAAAATTTTCTAATCCCTCAAACAATTCATCTTTTTCTTTTCACTCAAATTATTATTTTATTCTATTAAATCTATTCCCTATGGATCGATCTCGGACTTACCGGGTTATTTTATTATTTCGACACTCTTATACTTAGGAGTAAAGAACCACATTTTGAGCGTGTCAAGTTTTTGGCGCCGTTGCCGGGGAATATAATTTAGTAGATAGAATAATGATTTAATATCCTTATATATATTTTTCTTCTCTTTTCTATTTATTTTATTTTATTTTATTTTTTATTTTTTATTTATTTTGTTTGTATTTTATGTATCTTATTTTTTAACACTACATTTGCATTTTTTATTTTTTTGGTCATTTATTATAATTTTTTTTTTCTTTTGTTCACTTGTTTATTTTTTTCTTTTTATAAATATTTCATTTGTATTTTTAAATTTTAGCAAATAGTCTGCATTTAGGTTACATGAGACATTGGTCTCGATCATCTAGCAATAGATTAAATAGAGAGTCTCCATCACCTTCATCGTCTGTCAAAATGGCCGAGAACCAAAATGAAAATCTACCTGCCCTAGTTGAAAACCCAGCTGATCAGAAAGAAAATGAGTCTCAGCATGGCGATCTTCATCATATTAGGACACTCAGAAAATTTATGAATCCCGCTAGGACATGATCACCATCTTGTATTATTTTCCCCCTGATGCAGCACGTTTCAATTTTAAGACAGGTGTCATCCAACCTTTACCCACATTCCACGGTCTAGAATCAGAAAATTTTTATTAGCACTTAACGGAATTTGAAGAGGTATGTAACACTTGCACATACTAAAATTGCAGCATGAATATAACTCGATTAAGGTTTTTCCCTTTTCTTTAAAGGATAAAGCTAAAATTTTACTGTAGAACCTTAGGTTATGATCCATCTGAACATGGGATGATTTGCAAGAACAGTTTCTGAAAAAAAAAATTCTCCCTCATAGGAAAAACTCCTTTAAGAGGAGAATCACAACCTTTACACAAGAATTGGGGAAAATACTTTACCAATATTGGGAAAGATTTAAGAAGATGTTAGGTGTTTGTCCACATCACGGGTTTGAAACATGGAGGTTGATTGCCTACTTCTACGAGTGGTTAACACCATAAGGTAGACAAGTAGTAGAAATGATGTGTGATGGTGAGTTTAGGGATAAAAATCTCAAAGATGCACTAGATTACTTAGAACACATATCAGAAAATGCACAACAATGGGATACAGTTGGCACTTATGAGTCGTCTATAAAACCACAGTCATCTAGTAGAGGTATGTTTAACCTTAGGGAAGACTATGACCTTTCTACTTAATGTGCATCTCTAGTTAAACAATTTGAGGCATTAGAAATGAGGAAAAGTGATCATGTCAAATCAATTCAAGAAGTCACTTGTCAAATCTGTAATTCAAATGAACATGTCACACAAGTTTGCACAATCTAGCCAGCCCTGCAAGAATGTCTTCATGACCAAGTCAGTTCCATAAACACTTTCAAGATACCAAATCCAAACCCATACTCCCAAACCTACAATTCTGGTTGGAGAAACTATCCAAACTTCAATTGGAGAAATGATAACCAAGCACAACCATCGCAACAACCTCCCCAGGTACATCAGAATTTCTGAAATTCCCAGAATTATGTACCATATATCCCACCATCTAGGAAATCCCTTGAGGATATCTTGCATACATTCATTGAGAAATAAGAAGCCATCAATAACCAAAATGTGCAAACATTGATTGATCTAAAAGATACTTTCTCCAAAATCACATATGTTTTAACCATTAATGAGAAAGGAAAGTTTTCTACACAACCACAGCCAAACCCCAAGATTCATCAAAACCCCCCACGAGGGTATTTTTGGTAGTCAACATATAGACCATGTCAAATATGTTATTACTCTTCGTAGTGGTAAGGTCATCCACAAACCTAACCTTGCGAAACTGAAAATAAATCAAATTCAGATGGTAAGGAAGAGGTTGATGAACTGTTACCCGTCGGTGGTGATAACAATTTCTCTCGCACCTCTATTTCCCCAGGCATTAAAAATAAAGAAATTGAACCATATCCCGGAGATATATGAAATATTTAAACAGGTAAATGTCAATTTTCCTTTGTCAGATGTCATCCAACAGATTCCATCTTATGCCAAATTTCTGAAAGATTTGTCCATTGTTAAAAGAAAACATCAGGTAAGAAAGAAAGCATTTCTAGATGAACAGGTAAGTTTCATTCTATTCAACCAATAATGCATTAAAATAAAAAGACCCTAGTTGTCCAACTATTTCTTGTATTATTGGAAATCAAAAAATTGAACACACTTTGTTTGATCTTGGAGCCAGTATAAATTTACTTCCATTTTTGGTTTATCAACAACTTAATTTTGGTGAATTAAAACCAACTTCAACTACTCTTTTACTTGTCGATAGATCAGTCAAGGTACCGAAAGGAATTGTGGAAGATGTGTTATTACAAGTCGATAGATTCATATATCCTGTGGATTTTATTGTCTTGGAAACGTAACCTGTAGCAGACAGTTATAAGCCAGTTCTTGTAATACTTGGTCGTCCATTTTTAGCAACAGCTAATGCCTTAATAAATTACAGGAATGGAATCATGAATTTATCCTTTGGCAATATGACGTTGAAGCTTAATGTTTTTAACATGCAAACAACCATACGATAAGGATAGTGAAGACGAGAGCATGAAATTAATTGAACCAATTGTGGAGGAATATATTCAGGGGAGTGAATACGATCCTATGAAAATATGTACAATTAATTTTCTTAAATCAAGTACGCAATTAGATTCAAATATTTCTAATGATTTTTTTTCTTTAGTTGATTCTACATAGGTACCGAAAGACAATGGAGGGAAACAAAATTTTGAGGAACTAGGAACACTTGAAGAAGAGAAACATAAAGAAGTGCCCAAATTGAAATTAAAGACTTTTCCTCAAGGATTAAAATATAAATTTCTTGGAGATAAATAAACTTACCCTGTAGTAATTTTTACTTCTCTAACAAGCGATCAAGAAGGTAAGTTGTTAAATGTGTTGAGAGAACATAAACAGGAAATTGGATGGACTTTAAAAGATATAAAAGGCATTACAGTTCAAAAATAATGTCAGGACACGTCGATCACCCAAAAAAATATTAAACATTTACAAGAACAAAATGGTTAAAACATGAGTCCTTAAATTTTTTGATTCATTCTTCTCTTACATACCTAGTTTGGAGAAAAACACCTATGCTAAGAAACAGAGAGCTAAACAATTAGGTGTTTTTTATAAATGCGCACGTTAGACGTATAAAACTCGTTATCGTTCTTTAGGAATGATGTCTATTAATCGCGAAGAAAAAATCAATCCATTAAAGATGGCTTGAGTAATGAGCCATTAGATAATATATCATTGACTCTTGAGACGTATCCTAGTGGATTTGATAGATTGATTCGCAACTTACATACATAATTTCAAAACAAAAGACAACAATACAGTCTCGGGAGTCTGACTTTAAAAGACTATGTTTGCCAATTTATAAGGAAATTGGATGGGAAGCATATCATCGACCCATAGAGGGCATTCAAGCTGTTACTGGACGTAAAACCAGAGGAATATGTGAACCACTATCACAACTATCGGTACATATCATTTATTATTTTGATTTCCTTTTATTATTTTAATATATAATATTTTTTTTTAGTAGTAGTATTGTAGATTCAATTCCACACTAACCAGGTGATGTCTTCTAAACTGTGTTTCTTCTTATTCAGACATTGGGGACAATGTCTCAAATTGGTGGGGGGAGGGGATAGTTAACTAGATAGTTTTTGTTTTTATGTTTTATTGATGTGTTTTTCTTTGTTAAAAAAAATTATTTTTGTGTTGTTGTTATATGTAAAAAAAAAGTTATTTTATGTTGTTTTTGCTTTGTTTTTATTTTGTGCGTAAAAAATCTACACACAAACTAACAACAAATATTTGACTAACCAAGTGGAATTTTTGTTTGGAGATGGCAGTGTAAGGAGTTTTCGCTCCTGAGACGCATCTCAAAATAATTCGTAACAAAATATTTGTATTCCTTTCTTTTTGAATCATTTAAATTTGTGAATTCTCCATAATATTGACTAAATTTAATCTTCATATGCTCATCTGACAGGTATTATCAACATACACGGTAACATATAAACATAGGTTGTAAGTGAAAATTTTATAATATTCAGTTCTCTAGTTTGTTGGAAGAAGCACCTAAAGGTAGTGGAATTAATATTTTTATTCAAAAAAATCAAACCATCCTCTTACTTAGTAACCAGACATCTTGCCTCAGTAAGTAGTGATTATTCGTGTAAAACGATAGAGTTTGAGTTTGTAAAAAAAATGTGTGAATAAATTCGATTTCATAGCCTCTCTAACTCGAGCAATTAAATCTGTAGGGGTGTTTTAACACTTAGTGCCCAAAGGCCAACTGGTATGGGAGTCACGGGCCCAAAGTATTCCGTAACATATGAATACACGAGAAAGTTACGGAATACTTACATCGAGCGGTTGAGCGATACGTCGAAGAACAAAAATCTTTTTCTCCTCCTCCAAGGCTCGGCAGTCCACTGGTTTTGGTTTCCAAGAATCGGTAATGGTCCTCCATGCAAGCTCCAAGCTTTGTGATGAAATTCCAAGCTCACAAGTGCGGTTTCCCTATCACCTTCGCAAGACTCCGATGTGTGCTAGCACTCTTGATTTTTGCCACATAAATCACTCTTTCCTTCTCCATGACTCACGGTAGTGAGCTGTGAAAAGAAGAAGAAATTTCAGCCCATTGGGCGTGAATGGGAGAGGAAGAAAGAGAAGAGAGAGTTGTGTGTGTTGGTTGATGGATTGTGTATCTAATACACAATTGAATTATTAAAATTCATTTACCAAAAGTTGTATATGCCTTTCCAAAAGTCAACAAGTTTTGGAGCCAAAATTTGGCAATTAATTGCTTCCAACAACTCACATCAACTATTCACATCACTCAATCAATCAAGTGACAAGTTGTCACATCACTCAAAGTGACTAATGATTTGACGCTTGATGTGACTAGCGATTTGACGCTTGATGTGACTTGCGTGCCGCACTCGAATTCGAAATGCGAATGCGCTCGCAAACACTCTGGGCTCGGGTTCGCTAATTCCAAATTAACGAATTTTCCGTTGCGACGTAATTAAATGATTATGCCTAGCGAAATCACTATTCATGTCGCTAACGAATTAATTCTAAATTAACTTGTTCGCCCGAATTAAAATCTAATTTTAATTCCGCGTCGAAATCCAATTTCGTATAATATATCAAATATATTATTTTATCGATTAATTCCAAATTAATCGTTCTCTCTCTTTAATGATATTTTATCCCAGATAAAATATCTGCGTAATTAATCCCAGATTAATTTTCTCTCTCATCTAATTAATTCCAGATTAATAAAGTGCGATTCAAACGTCATCGTTGAATCTTCGGGAAGCGACCCATGAGATCCCCGGATATGTTGGCAGTAAATCGGGTCGTCGGACTATCCGAACACGTAAGTACCTAGTACTACGTTTTTACCGATTTACAAGACAAGGTTGGCTTCTAGCAAAGCGCCATGCCTACCCAATTCTCCAGAAATATCCTTACAGGAATCCGTGATCTATATCAGGCGTAGTATACGTAGTATTGCGTATATCGATCCAGTATCGGATGTCACGTGCTAGGCCTGGGGCTGGAATTGTGTCTGCCCCGTACGAAGCACATATCGGATCTCTGGTAACTAGTCTCTATAATCGGATAAACATGACCTAGTCATAATATCCCGATAGCTGCAGCATATAAGAGAACCAGTCTCGTATCCTACGTGACCATCATCTCCACTATGACTGTAGTGATACTTCTGTCTTGACATCACACCCAACACACTACGATTCTCAATATACCCAGCAGAGGCTTACACAGAACCTATTAAAGCCCTGGACGACCTAAAACCAAAGTACATTGATTGTCGCAAGTATTAGCGGTGCAAGTCTCAGGTTAAGACCAAATAAACCTACCCTGATTTCGAACTTCCATAGACACATAGTCATACTACCAATGGAATTCCGAGGGATCAATCCAGAGCGAAGCTGTTTCGCGTACCATCAGTAAAACACAACCTCCTACTACACTTGCATGAGTATCCTATACCCAAATATATGAGAACTATGTCGTTATGCCCTCACAACGCGCACAAGTGTAATACTAGTCTTTTACGCATTATCGATGTCCAATCTCGATAATACTCTGACTAGGGATATTTAATGATTAAACCTTCGTGGATTGATATTGTCTCATATCATCTCAATCCAGGTACTAATCATAAGGACCTCCTATCATTTATACATCTTGGTGATCTAATCACAAATGATAAGAGAGCAATCTCCTTTGTCACATAGTTAATTTGTACAACAACACCATGATCTGTACAAATAGTGACGCTATGGGTCATAACTGTCCAACAATCTCCCACTTGGCCTATAGCCAGTCACTCGAGTGTCCTACACCCGAACTATGTACGGTTCGCTCAAATTACTGAGGAAAGACTTTCGTTTGCATGATTATCATCTGATGCGATTTATACGATCATCACATCGCCACGATGTGTGATCCGAACGAATCAGATGAATATCGAAGTCTATATTTGGATGGTTGATGAGACCATTAATTCTTTAGCCTATGATGTAGCCTAGCTCAGTTGCTAACAGAACTATTTCTAATCTAATTAGATTTGTTATCGACCCAAATGGATTCTATTGCTGCCTCAGCCGCAGCAATAATCCACTTTTGTTGTTTATTCGGTAACAGTATCTTGCTTGGAAGATTTCCAGCTCACTGTTTCGTTATTCAAACTGTATAGTACCGTTTTGCAACTTATAGTCGTTTTATCGGTTATGAAACTTGCTACAGTGATCCCAGTCACTTCAAGTTCTCCATCTCCATAGTTTAAGACAGCATCCTTAGTTCTCTAAGTTACTAAAGGATGTTCTTAACATCAATCCAGTGACCATCACTAGGATTGGCCTGATTGTGAATTCATATGCTCAAAGCGTATGAGACACCAGGTCACGTACATTTTTCAATGTACGAGTTCTCGGAGAGTGTTAACAGCTTTAAATCTATTCCAGTAGATCTTTATTCCTAGAATAAAGGTTGTTTCTCCCAAGAATTCTACGGAGAATTTTCTCGAAAGCCAAGTTTTCACCAATTATTATTATGGGAATATCATTTCCAAGAAATGACATATTATCATTACTTAGGACATTCACTGTCAGTGCACTCCCACTAACCTCCTTATATACACAAGAGTCATTTTCGTTTTGAATTAAATCATATACCATTATGATTATATCAAAACGACAGTTCCAAGAACACTATGCTCGCTTCAATCCATCCATGGATCGAATAACCTGCAAACCTTGTTTGCTAGTTTTGGTATGACAAAACCGTCAGGATGTTGTAAACATCCTCCAAAAGGTTTTCCGTTAAGGAAAGCGGTTTTGGCATTCAGCTGACATATTTCATAAATGAAACATGCAGCATAGCAAACATTATCCAAATGGATTTAACAATGGCAACAGGTTAAAAGGTTTCGTCGTAATCAACACAATGTTGATAACGATACCTTTTCGCTACAAGCCTAGCTTAGTACGTTGGTATGTTGCCTTCCATGTATGTCTTCCTTGAAGACTTATATAGTACCAATACGCACAATGCCTTGCGGTACAACAACTAGTGTTTAAACTTGGTTGTTATACATGGAATCCATTTCGGATATCATGGCACTTTGCCATAATAGGGAGTCGATACCTTGTATCACTTCCTCATACGTAGTCAGTTGGTGTTCCTCAAAAGATTGACATCTTTATGAGGTGAGATCAGAAACCCATACCCCAGGTTGTTTTCTGACTCTCTCCGACTTATGCGGTTCTTGTGTATTCGAAGATTATGGTATAGTTTCATCCTTGATGAACTATTTGTGTTCCATTAAGGACTCGGTGCCTGGAACAGTATTACTCCGATTTTCATCGAGTTTTACTTTCCTCCCACTTACCACTGCATATAGGTATTCCTCTTACGAAAACCATGTGGCGAGCAACAATTTCATTGTTCTCTGTGAGTTGTATAAGTACTAAACTTTTGTATCCCTAGGATAACCAACAACTTGGCACTTATCCAATTTGGGTTCTAGTTTGGCATCATCCAAACATATGCCTAGCATTCCCAAATCTTCAGGAATGAGAAAACCCTGTTTCTTTCCTGTTCATATCTAATATGAATTCTGTCAAACAGATTTTTATGGAACCTTATTCAAAATAAGTTATGCACTTTCAATGCATATCCGTTGAAGGAAATGGTAGCTCAGAGCGACTCATGATTAACCTTATCATGTCTAACAAAATTCAGTTTATCTGTTCGGACACACCGTCAAATTGACGTGTTCCGGGAGGAGTCCTCATTGAAAGAATACTATACTCTTTCAAGTATTTAAGAAACTTATTGCTTAAGTATTTTTCATCATGGTCTAACTGTGATGGTTTTATACTTTAGCCGATCTGTTTGTTTATTTCGTGTCGAAACTATAAAAGTTTTCGATTCGTTTTTCAAAAGAAACACATAACCATAACGCGATGCCACATCCGTAAAGGTCATGAAACATTCATATCCACCTCTAGCCTAGCTAAATATGGGCCCACTTGCTTCACTATGAAGTAGGGCTAACAGATCGGTGGCATTTACACTTTTACCAAGTAAATAGTGTTTTAGGCACTTTGCCCAATAAACTAGATTCGTAGACTTTATTTGAATGGAATCAAATCTGTCCTAGTACCCACTCTTCGAAAGTGTGGATATACGAGTCTCATTTAATTGTGTCCCAAACAGCAATGCCACTCATAAGTCTCAACTGATTAAATATGTTTGAGCTATTTGTTCGTCATGTAATATGTTTGAGATTTATTTATATTCAAAATATAAATATTGTTATTCACATCTAATGTGTTTATCTCAATATCAACTTTATAAAATAAAACACTTTAGTGTTCTAGAATATAAAGGTATACCCGCAACGGGTTAAACCCTGATATAGAGATAATGTATCTAGTCAAACTAGTTACATTTTAACAGTTTCCTAATTTAAGTACACACCCGAAGGGTAGTTCCTAAACTTAGGTATCTACGGTTAAAACAGCGACTTTCGTCCCGTTTTCAATTCACAGATTTATCTCAACCGAAGTCAGTATTCTGCTCATAGCAGATTCTGCACACCAGTATATATTCATGTATCACACTAAGTATCTAAAATCCAATTTTAATACTAGTAGTGAACATATTTATGACAAACATATTTGAAGTCAGAGCCTTGCCCGTTCTTCAATTCCTTCATGTCTGCTTTGTCCAAACGGCAGTCACGCTTCCGCGATCCCGTTTGCCACAATTTAGGCAGACATTTTGGGATATGTCATTTATCTTCCCAGAAGATTATAATGATTTTGCCTTTGCCATTTTCCATCCTCCAGAAGCCTTTGGCCTAGCCTTGGCCTTCCAGAATGTGGGAGTAAAGTGCGCCTTGCGCTACTTGCCTTATTGCAATCTTTGGCTTTGACTCCTTGAGTATAGCCATTAACTCTCCAAGAGTTTACTATTGCAATTTATACTTCTAAGATCTAAAGTTGATCTATGAAGATCCTTCAATTTCATTATCATACTTTAAGGATCTAATCCTTAGTTCTGATTAAGAAATTAAGGAGTCTATTCGGCAAGCGTAATGGATTAAGCACTAAAGTTATTATCACATTAATCTTCCAAAGATCATGCTCTACTATTTGCTTAACTCCGGGCTTAGGCCTAATATGTTATTTTATCAAATAAAGTAACTTATTAGTTTCCAGGACCATCCTGAAATTTTATTCCCAATTTGAAAATTAAAGTCGTTCAAATACATTTTCACACAGGATTATGTTTTAAACACTAATCTTTCAATTTATCTTGATTCTAATAGTCCAACTATTTAATCAACGATTTAGGTACTATTTATTATAATGATTACTATAGTCCAACTATATAATCAACTATAATTTATAGGTTTAATTCAATTATATTGATTTCTATAATCCAATTATAAAATCAACTATTAATTGAAATAGTTTGAATACAGTCCAACTGTTTATTTAAAACAACAATTTAAATATTAGTCCAACTAATAATTAATTTATTTGACGAATAATTTGTTATTAGCGCGTATGGCAAGTTATTAAACGAATATTGCAAATTTAATATTTGCCTCCCACTATTTTTCGGCGAGCCTCTAACCCTCTATCGAGTACTCGGTGTTGGACAATTATGACCCATAGCGTCACTATTTGTACAGATCATGGTGTTGTTGTACAAATTAACTATGTGACAAAGGAGATTGCACTCTTATCATTTGTGATTAGATCACCAAGATGTATAAATGATAGGAGGTCCCTGTGATTTGTTCCTGGATTGAGAATGATATGAGGCAGTATCAGTCCATGAAGGAAAAATCATTAAATATCCCTAGTCAGAGTATTATCGAGATTGGACATCGATAAATACGTAAAAGACTAGTATTACACTTGTGCGCGTTGTGAGGGCATAACAACATAGTTCTCATTTATTTGGGTATAGGATACTCATGCAAGTGTAATAGGAGGTTGTGTTTTTCCGATGGTACGGGAAACAGCTTCGCTCTGGATAGACCCCCTCGGAATTCCATTGGTAGTGTGACTATGTGTCTATGGAAGTCCGAAATCAGGGTAGGTGTATTTGGTCTTAACCTGAGACTTGCACCGCTAATACTTGCGACAATCAATATACTTTGGTTTTGGTCGTCCAGGGCTTTAACCGGTTTCTGTGTACGCCTCTTCTGGGTATATCGAGAATCGTAGTGTGTTGGGTGTGATGTCAAGACGGAAGTGTCACTCCAGTCATATGGAGATGATGATCACGTAGGGATACAGAACTGGTTCTCTAAAAAGGTTGCAACCATCGGGATAATATGACTTGATCATGATTATCCGATAATAAAGAGACTAGTTGCTCGTAATCTGATATATGCTTCGTACGGGGCAGACACTGTACCAGCCCCAGGCCTTGCATGTGATCATCCGATACTGGATCGAAATATGCAATACTACGTATACTACGCCTGATATAGATCCTTTATTCCTGTAAGGATATTTCTGGAGAATTAGGTAGGCATGGCGCTTTGCTAGAAGCCAACCTTGTCTTGTAAATCGGTAAAACATAGTACTTGGTACTTACGTGTTCGGATAGTCCGACGACCGAATTTACTACCAACATATCCGGGGATCTCATGGGTCACTTCCCAAAGATTCACCGATGACGTATGACTCGCACTTTAATTAATCTGGGATTAATAAGATGAGAGAGAAAATTAATATGGGATTAATGGCGGAGATATTTTATCTGGGATAAAATATCATTAAAGAGAGAAAATGATTAATTTGGAATTAATCGGTTAAATTAATATATTCGATATATTAATCGAAATTGGATTTTGACGCGGAATTGAAATTAGATTTTAATTCAGGCGAACGAGTTAATTTAGAATTAATTCGTTAGCGATGTGAATAGTGACTTCGCTAGGCGTAATCATTTAATAGCGTCGCAACGGAAAATTCGTTAATTTGGAATTAGCAAACCCGAGCCCGAGATTATTTGCGAGCGTATTCGCATTTCGAATTCGAGTGCGGCACACAAGTCAAATCAAGCGTCAAATTACTAGTCGCTTCTAGCGTCACATCATTCGTCAATCAAGTGATGGATGTCTTTCACTTTGAGTGATTGACACCAGTCACTATTCATGAGTGATGGGTTGATGGAATAGTGTTTAACACTCAATTGTGATGTTTGAAAGAAATATACAAATATTTTATTATTTGGTATTTGATTTTAAAATTTTTGGTATATGTTTTTAGAAAACAAATAAACCAAATAAACAACCATCTCTCTCTTCTTCTTCACTTCTCTCTCACGCCCATGGAGGGCATTCTTTCTTCTGGTTTGGCAGTGAACTGCCGAGAGCCAAGAGTAGATAGGAAAGCAAAGTGTTTGGTTTTTGTGGCAAAAATCAATAGAGCTAGCACTCCGAGAGACATGCGAAGGTAATAGGGAAGTCCACCCATGAGCCGGGAATCATTTGACGAAGCTTGGAGCTCACCCATGGCCGAATTTGGAGGACTGCAGTAAGATCACTGCCGTGAGCTGTTGGAGGCAAAAATTCAAGTTTTGTTCGTTGTCGCGTCTCTCAACCGATCGATGTGAGTATTTCACAACTCCCTCGTTGTATTCGCACTTGTTTCATGCTTGTTTAATGATCTTGGGACCTAAGCAAACACCAACACTCGGGAAACCGTGTTTCCTAGTGGGCTAGGATCCCGTTAAATAACACACAATCTTGACTTTGGCCAACAAATTGTATGATAATTAACTAGGTAGATCTCTAAGATCAATTGGATCCCATCCAATTCCTAGATCCAGTAGGGGGACATCCATGTCCGAAACATATATCTTATATATGCCAATATATCCAATATATTGCCTAACCTTTTTCCTATGAATCAACTAAGCCTTGGCTTTAGCACAACAAACTTAGTGATCCCAGTTAAGCGGAACCCATTGACCATGGAAAGCTTCGTAATCAATGTCGATGGACAATAAGTGGTCTTGACTTTGGCCAACAAACCACAACTTGGACAAGACACCGATATGGAACAAAGCTCTCGTGATTCAAACACATCCTCAACGGACAAAGGTCTTGAATTTGGCCAACAAACCAATGCCAGTCTTGGATCTTGAGTAAGAATCACTCAATGGAAGGAAAAACACTTAATATTTTTGAGGGTTTTTCGCGTGCTAATTGGCAACCAATTTATTATCTTTGTTAAGGTCTCATCATCATACATCATTAAACATGCATTCTAAACGCATAATAAGGCGCATATAAATAAATAATAATGATATGCGGATGGATACTTTACACATTGATCCTAGATCAAATCTCTCTCTTTCCTCTCTCCCGCTAGCACAAGTATTTACTTCTACCCGTTACACTACACTTCTAAAGAAACCTCATTTACATTGAGGGGAATAGGTGAGAAGACAAATACATAGAGTAAGGAGGTAATAGGCTGGACACGCAGGTCCAATTAATAAATTCTAAATTTATTACAAAAATTTCCAAAATTGCCCCACCCATCTAATATCCATCCGATATACATTATTCATGCATCGCAACCATGTATTCACACAAGCATGTTATCAATCAATCTAATCCAATTAATTAATCTGATAATTAATGACCATCCAATGTTCAAACAACGATTTGATTTTGCGCGAGTCAAACTCGTTTTACGAATAAGTATTCAAAGTACGAATTCTTGAATTAAATTAAATTACAACATTAAATCCAATTTAATATGTATTTAATACTAATTCGCTATTTAATTCCAAATTAAAGTCTAATGGGCTTTTAATTAATTTCTTTAAGGCGTACACTTTTGGTCAACTTGGGTCAAACCCAATAACCAAAGCCTAATCAAGGAATAACCCCATAAGCCTAGAAATCAATTTAGGCCCATTAGGCCCAATTAAATAATTAAGGTCCATTAGTCGCATTTGGACTTTATGGAAACGGTTTTGGGCCCAATTGGATCCAACCAATTTAACATAAACCTAACTTGGTACAACCAAGCCCAATAAGCTCAATAACAACTTTTAAGCCCAATTTCCAAAATTAGCCCAATTAATTAAATCACAACAATTCCAAATTTCATATTTAATTAACCAAAGTGTATAGCATAATTAATTACCCAAATCAATATTTCCAAAACACCAATTAGCCTAATTAATCATGCTCATTTACATCAAAACATGTCCAACACATTTTATCAAAAAATCAAACCCATATACATGCTTCAAAGTCTCGGCAATGTGGGGATTTTAATGTCCAATTTTAAATCCAATCCAATTGAATCCAATTCAACATTAAATCAACAATTCCCAATTGATATCAAGTCATCCAATGAATCAAAATCAAAAATCCCAAGACATTAGGGCTATACTATCTCTCGGCCAAGCTAAGAGTTTGGGTAAAAAAATGATCCAATTATTATTTCAAGAAATTGATCCAATCAAACTTCAATTAAACATAATTTAAGCATACTTAATCATCCAATTTCATCAAATCATGCTCAAAATCAATTTACCCAATTTTAACCCTAAATCAAGTTTCATGCTTTTACTCGCTCTGATACCATTGTTAGGAAATCTCTAAGTCCCGGGATCGATTATCAAGCATAAAACAAACATATGAATACACGAGAAAGCTGCGGAATACTTACATCGAGCGGTTGAGCGATGGGTCGAAGTACAAAAATCTTTTTCTCCTCCTACAAGGCTCGGCAGTCCACTGGTTTTGGTCTCCAAGAATCGGCAATGGTCCTCCATGCAAGCTCCAAGCTTTGTGATGAAATTCCAAGCTCACAAGTGCGGTTTCCCTATCACCTTCGCAAGACTCCGATGTGTGCTAGCACTCTTGATTTTTGCCACAAAAATCAATCTTTCCTTCTCCATGACTCACGGCAGTGAGCTGTGAAAAGAAGAAGAAATTTCAGCCCCTTGGGCGTGAATGGGAGAGCAAGAAAGAGAAGAGAGAGTTGTGTGTGTTGGTTGATGGATTGTGTATCTAATACACAATTGCATTATTAAAATTCATTTACCAAAAGTTGTATATGCCTTTCCAAAAGTCAACAAGTTTTGGAGCCAAAATTTGGCAATTAATTGCTTCCAACAACTCACATCAACTATTCACATCACTCAATCAATCAAGTGACAAGTTGTTACATCACTCAAAGTGACTAATGATTTGACGCTTGATGTGACTTGCGTGCCGCACTCGAATTTGAAATGCGAATGCGCTCACAAACACTCTCGGGCTCGGGTTCGCTAATTCCAAATTAACGAATTTTCTGTTGCGACGTAATTAAATGATTATGCCTAGCGAAATCACTATTCACGTCGTTAACGAATTAATTCTATATTAACTCGTTCGCCCGAATTAAAATCTAATTTTAATTCCGCGTCGAAATCCAATTTCGTATAATATATCAAATATATTATTTTATCGATTAATTCCAAATTAATCATTCTCTCTCTTTAATGATATTTTATCCCAGATAAAATATCTGCGTAATTAATCCCAGATTAATTTTCTCTCTCATCTAATTAATCCCAGATTAATAAAGTGCGAGTCAAACGTCATCGGTGAATCTTCGGGAAGCGACCCATGAGATCCCCGGATATGTTGGTAGTAAATCGGGTCGTCGGACTATCTGAACACGTAAGTACCTAGTACTACGTTTTTACCGATTTACAAGACAAGGTTGGCTTCTAGCAAATCGCCATGCCTACCCAATTCTCCAGAAATATCCTTACAGGAATACGTGATCTATATCAGGCGTAGTATACGTAGTATACGTAGTATTGCGTATATCGATCCAGTATCAGATGTCACGTGCTAGGCCTGGGGCTGGAATTGTGTCTGCCCCGTACGAAGCACATATCGGATCTCTGGTAACTAGTCTCTATAATCGGATAAACATGACCTAGTCATAATATCCCGATAACTGCAGCATATAAGAGAACCAGTCCCGTATCCTACGTGACCATCATCTCCACTATGACTGTAGTGATACTTCCGTCTTGACATCACACCCAACACACTATGATTCTCAATATACCCAGCAGAGGCGTACACAGAACCTGTTAAATCCCTGGACGACCTAAAACCAAAGTACATTGATTATCGCAAGTATTAGCGGTGCAAGTCTCAGGTTAAGACCAAATACACCTACCCTGATTTCGGACTTCCATAGACACATAGTCATACTACCAATGGAATTCCGATGGGTCAATCCAGAGCGAAGCTGTTTCGCGTACCATCGGTAAAACACAACCTCCTACTACACTTGCATGAGTATCATATACCCAAATATATGAGAACTATTCCGTTATGCCCTCACAACGCGCACAAGTGTAATACTAGTCTTTTACGCATTATCGATGTCCAATCTCGATAATACTCTGACTAGGGATATTTAATGATTAAACCTTCATGGATTGATATTGTCTCATATCATCTCAATCCAGGTACTAATCATAAGGACCTTCTATCATTTATATATCTTGGTGATCTAATCACAAATGATAAGAGAGCAATCTCCTTTGTCACATAGTTAATTTGTACAACAACACCATGATCTGTACAAATAGTGACGCTATGGGTCATAACTGTCCAACACAAAACTCGTTACATTGGTTAAAGAGAAAGTTTAAGGAAATCAGACACTTCTTCTTTTTAACATCTGAGATCTGAGCAATTAAGTCTGTAGGAGTGTTTTAACACCTAGTGCCATAAAGCCAACTGGTTTGGGAGTCACTGGCCCAAAGCTTGCTACAAGGATTGAAGATGTATTATTATTTTAAAAATAAATATATATTTATAAAATAAATTTTCATTGCCAAAAAGGTGTGAATTCTGATATAACTCTAGGATAAAAATATTACTCTTTTTTCAATAAGACTTGTGATTATTGTGGGCATAATGAATTGATTGATACTTTCTCTTATGGGTGAATGGTAGAAAGGTAAAAAGTATATGAGAATTTGCTAATTTGATTATTTAGAAAGAAAGAAAACAATTTCTAACTTGGATAAGAATTTAGTTTTTCAGTTTTCACTTAAATTACTTGGGACTAGTAATAAGCTAGTTGGGGGGAGGGGTGATGAACAATAAAAAGTGTACATTTATTAAAAGGAAATTTAATCATTTTATACTTGTAGTTTCATTAATCCCCTTAATTTAGCACATTTGTGAAATAATAATTAAATTTATGTTTCATATATTTTTATTGTGATTTTTTTTCTTATGTTGGTGAAATAATACTTTGGATGCTTAACTAGAAAAATGGACTTAACATTTGGATTTTGGAGACCATAAACTTGAAAGGACGTTCTAATAGTGTACAATTTTGAAATTCCAACTTTGTGTAATTTTCGTATTTTGGCCATAACGTTTTATTCCAATATCAGAGTAAGGTGATTTTAGTTTCAGATGAAAGAAGATTCAAAGATCTACAACTTTGAAGTTCACAAGATCTTGTAATTTTAAGGTTTTCAAGGCCGAAATTGATGAAAAATCCATAATGTATTATGTTTAATTATTAAATTCATTATAAAAACAAATGGAAAATGACAATTTACAATTATCAAACTTCCACCAAACATGATAGTGGAGGAAATGGTGGAGAAAATGATGGATAAAATGATGGAGAAAGCTTGTAAAATTTCTATAAATAGAGGTGATATGCACCTCATTTTACTCAGCTTTTCACAAGATTCTCTCTATAATTTTTTTTGAAGGGATCCATGTTGGGTTCTCTAAGAAATATCCAAGGATCAATTAAGCATAAAACATGTGTGAATAAACAAAGCAAGATAGCGGAAAGTACTCACTTTGATCGGCAATGAGGATGTAGGATTTCAAAATTTTGCTCCTTTGTGTAGTGCTCCAAGCTCTTCCTTTTATTGTATGTTGAGCTCCAAGCTTTGGTGAATGAATTCCAAACTCATGGGAGTAGTTTCCCTATCACCTTTGTTGACTTCTTTATGTGCTAGCAATGTGTAGGCATTGCATTTTTGCATACCAAACCCGATGAGGAGTCTTATAAGGAGGCACCGCCTTTTAGTCGTGGAGTTCGCAGAAAGCGGTCGAAGGAAAGGTGAAGTCAAGAGATAATACATTTCGGAATTAATTCGCTAAGTTCGCTCAGAGTTTGCTTGCTGAATGTTCGTTTCAAAGCGTATCTACAACCCGAAAATCACCGCAAACCCTTCCAAGCCCACCTAGATACCCAAATCCACATCCAAAGCCCATTAAACCAAAACAAATCAAACACCAAGCCCACCACCCTTGAGGCCCACGACCATGACACCATATTTCACCCTCTTTGCACTATTCCATCATAACTTACCCTTCTACCTATTCACTTTAACCTTTGACCTCACCTTTTACCTTGGTATCAATTTTCCAAACCATTTATTATACCAACCCTACACCATTTAATAGCCTCCCTCACCAAATCAAGCATCTCCCCCACACCATTAACTCCCTACACCCCACGCCCATCACCTCCCACCTCCTTTTGATTCATTTTCAAACCATCTTTGTGTATTGTCAACAAAGCAACACAATTATGCATCACATTTCAACAAAGCTTTGTATCAAATTAATTGCCCTTGGCCTACCTATTAAATGCACTCCAAATTGCCTATATAAACTCTCATTTTTCTGCCTTGGAGAAGCTAATAGAGATCAAGCATATACCAAGCATACAAAGACATCACAAGACACCCCTCTTCAAGCTCAAGTTCACGCCCAAAGACCTCTCTCCTCACTACCCTCAAACCAGCGCCAAAACTAACTCCAATCAGCCCTTGCATACACGCCCCTCTCTCCTCACTACCCTCAAACCAGCGCCAAAACTAACTCCAATCAGCCTGCATACACGCCTCACTGCCTCCAATCAGCCCTACATTCAAGCCTCTAACTGCCTCCAATCAGCCCTTGCATTCAAGCCCTTCATTGCCTCTATTCCTCACGGAAATTGCATCCATTTCAGCCCCCTAATCCTCATGCATTCTGCCTCCTAGATTAACACCCCATTCAGCCCTCATTTAGCCACCATATTCACGCCCAAACAGTAGCATTTCACTCAAAACAGTGACCAAATTCACTGAAACAGTGAGCAAAACACTGAACTCGAAATCCTTTGAAGAACCGAGCAAACTTCAACCCAACACCTCTCAAAATTCACCAAGACAACCTTAAACTCATTACCAACCAGTGAGCAAAGTACGAAGACCTGAAACACAGCAAAGCGGACTCAAAACAGCGAGCGAAGCGGCAAAGCAGTGAGCAAAACACTAAAACAGCGAACCGGCGTGATCGTGGTGATTTAGCCTTTCCGACGGCCGTGTAACGCGTCTCCGAGCAACGAAAAAAAGGTTAGACCTGAGGGTTTATATTACAGAATTTTCTCACATAAAATAATGATTTAAAAATGTATTTTATGGTATTTTAGCATGAGTAGTTAACTTGGCATGTTGTTGGAATTGGCTCACATGAAATAATGGCTTAAAAAAATGTATTTCATGTGTTTAATGTGTTCAATTATTTTAGTATGTTGTATTAAATTTATTTACAAAATAATGATTTAGGAAATGTATTTTTATGTGTTTAGTATGAATGATTAGCTTGGCATGTCATTTAGGATTAATTCACATGAAATAATGACTTAGGATGGTTATTTGAGCATGTTATTTAGAATTAGTTCGCATGAAATAATGAATTAGTATATGATGTGATTTTGGGGTGAATGAAATATGTGTTCTTTCTTGTGGTATATCGGATGGAAACCCGGACATAAATTCTATAGCCGAATCCGAATGGACGGTATTATGGTTTGCACTCGGGATACAATGCCCCGTACCACTCGAAAGATTCATGTATTTCATTTCATCCAACTTGTATTTGAGCATGATTAGGCTACTAGAATGTTATTTTATTTCAAGCATGTTTTAGTTATTTACCTTTTGTATTAGGAATTTAAATTAAGGCATGTTTAGACTACTATGTATGTAGCATGTTTGATGTGTGATGTCGGATGTTTGCCGTTATGAAAAGTTTACTGTTGAAGCATGCAAACCTAGAATTTAGACTACTTTGACCAACATGTATGTTGAGTAGACTTGGTTAATATTGCACAAATCCATTCATTACAAACGACATAAGTAAGGGACCATTCTGAACCCAACGGTTTGAGGTCTTCCCTTGCGAGGGGTGAGTGCGGCCTTAAATCATTTTCCCGGTTCACACCGGGTGGCGACTCCATTACTCTCCGGTTTAGTCCCCCGTGGGCTACTCCGTACTCCCAACTAGGCCCTGAGTCTAGAACAGCATGCGTCGCCCAGTTTCTGTGTCCTACAGTCTGGCGACTCCACTGGGGATAGAGAATCGGCCTCGAAATATTGTCTTGTAATGTTTGGATTTATGTCTTAATTAACCATGTTTACTGTGGGTTTATGGAATTTAATCAAAGGCATTGCTAGGGCTAGGTGATGGTTTGGTGTCTTCCTTCATTCACTACCTTTTTATAAGGAAAAGCTGTGAAGGCACCTAGATAATCATTTTCCTAGGGGGTGGTTGGTGTCTTCCTTCATTCACTACCTTTTTATAAGGAAAAGCTGTGAAGGCATCTAGATAATCATCTCATGTGATAGACTAATTTGGAGGACTCGTTGTTTATTCCTGTCACCAAGCGATAAGAGCCTAAGGGGCTAGGGTACTTAAGAGAGCCTCGCTCCACCTTCCCTCTGGGGAATCTACAACGGGAAGTCCATTTGACAGTTAGTCACATACCTTAACTTGTTGACATATAAGGTGCACCCACTTGGTCGTTTGAACCCTTGAGTGGGGAGTCCTAGTTGTGGGTAATCCTTTGTCAATAAGGGCCTTTGTTTACATTCCTAAAACCTACACATAAACCGTAGTTTTATGACTCTTAGAAATTATTTACTATTGCTTGTGTTTTGGACCATTATCATTTGGATTCAGTTGGACTGATTGTCAATAAATGTGAACTTGTTGGGCCATTTAAACAGGGACAAGTTCATGTCCTTTGACCATTGGGCCAAAAGCTTCTAAAATGTCAATGGGCCATTCTGTGTTTGGGCTTCTTATTATTTGGAGTTATTTAGTTATATTATTGCAAAATGTAAACTTGTTGGGCCTTTTCAACTGGGACAAGTTTGCACTGCGCAATAGTATGATTGAATACTTTGAAATGATAATAAGCTGATTTGTATATGTATTGCACACATCTTATACACCTCACGCATACATGCATCATGCTAACCCTTATGTTTCCAAAGCCATCATAGATACTGTTGGGTTAGGGAAGGGAAAAGACTCACCAAGAAGCCAGTAGCAAGAATGAGTGAATCTGTCAACGAGGGATCCCGAATGGATCAGATTGAGGCAAATCTCACCAGAATGACAGAACAGTTGCAAGCACTTACTGCTGCCATGTCAAATATGGCTGCACCGGGCGGGCTGGGGGAAGTTCTGAGAATGAGAGGCGTGAAGAGCCTCAGAACAGGGTAAATGATGATGCTCCAATATTTGATGATGATATGGCCGAATATGCTGCTGGGAAGATGGCTGGGAATCAGGCAGAAATACAGAAACTTCGTGACCAGATGGAGTCTGTTACCCGTAAACTGAAGGGGAAACATGAAGACTTGTTGGATTATGATTCCATGACCTTTGAGGAACAGTTGCCTGCTCAGTTCAAGATGCCGGATATGGCCAAGTTCAATGGAAATGGGGATCCGAGGGTCCATCTCCGCCAGTACGTTTCAGTCATGAGTTCAGTGGGTTTGTCGAAGCGTCAGGTGCAGAAAATGTTTGGCATGTCACTCGAGGGAGCTCCTGTTGTATGGTACCACAGTCTTGAGAAGAAAGTGAAGGAAGACTGGAGGGAGTTAGCTGATGCCTTCCTGAAGCAATATGTTACGGACTTGGAGATTGATTTGTCACTCTGAGATTTAGAGAACACTAAACAGAAGCCAGAAGAGAACTTCAAGGAGTATGTAGACCGCTGGAGGAGCCAACTTTTAAAGATGCAGACTCGGCCCTCAGAGAAGGACCAGATAAAGATGATCATCAAGGGCACTAAGCCCTCCATCTATGGCAAGCTAAGGAGGATGACCTCCATGATTACGGATTTCCGACAGTTGAGGGAGACTGTTATGGATATTGAAGAAGAGGAAGCCGAGAATCGGAAGTTCTATAGCCTGAATAGAAGAACTGTTGGAGGACCGTCGGGGATCAAGCCTGTTTCTGCTGAGGTTGCTGCAGTTAAGAATAGACGTTTTTCCAACTTGGGTAGGCCCCTGTCAAAAGTTCTTGAAAAGTTGATAAAGCAAGGATTCCTGAAACCATTGGAACCAAAACCACTTCCACATCCTCCACCACCACATCTTAACTTAAACCAATACTGCCACTTCCACCAACAGAAAGGACATGACACCGATAATTGTGCCCGACTCCGCCATGAAATCCAAGACCTGATAGACTCCAAGAAAATACCTGACCCAGAAACAGAACAGCCAAACACTCACCGTAACCCTCTACCCAATTATCACTCTGTTCCCCCACCTACTTACATGATCAACTCTGGCCTGCCAGAAGACCTTGTCCTGCAAACCTTTGACCAAACAGCCTTTTGCCTTGGTATTTGGGACAGTAATAGTGAAGATGAGGCAGAACAGAAGAAGGATTTCTGGGAAAATTTCTCAAGCAGTGATGAGGAAGAAGTAAAAGGTATGACCCGGAGTGGGCGTTTTTACAATGATACAGTTGAAAAGGGGAAAGAAGTCCTGGAAGAGGAAGAAGGCCGAGAAGTGACTGAGAATGCTGAGAATACTGAAGATGACACAGTACTGCGGCAATTAAAGAAGACTCGAGCACAAGTCACCATTTGGGAATTATTGTGTGCATCTGGAGAACACAGGCGGGCTATGGTAGAAGCTCTGAGCAAAATTGTGGTACCAGAAGATGCCAATCCGGTTATGTTTGTGGGATCAGTACAGAGAGAGGCTCTACAAATAACCTTCTCTGATGAAGAACTCCCAGCTGAAGGGAGAAATCACAACAGGCCTTTATTCATCCGAGCTGAAGTTAGGGGCAAGAAAACATCCTGTGTAATGGTGGATGACGGCTCGTCCATAAATGTTTGTCCATTGAAAATCCTAGCGAGGCTGGGTATGAAGAAGGCAGATCTAAATCCCTCCAACATGACTATCAAAGCCTATGATGATAGCAAACGAGGAGTCGATGGGACTTTTGCTGCAATAGTCAAGGTTGGCGGTGGGGAAGATGAGGTGGAGTTTACTGTACTGGACATCCCAGCTACTTTTGCCTTACTGTTGGGAAGACCTTGGTTCCATAAGCTTGGGGGCGTGCCCTCTACTTTACACCAGATGATCAAGTTCCCACACGAGGGGAAAATTGTCATCATTCAAGCCGAGGTAGATAATGCAGTAGCCGCTTTGGAAATACAACCTCTCACAAGGTTCCAAGTGTCGGCGACTTTCGAGGAATGGGTGGACCCCAAGGTAGCGAAGATTATGGAGAAGATGAAATTTGAACCAGGTAAAGGTTCCTCATTGCCCAACTTTAAGGGACAGAATACTCGAAGGGGTTTGGGGTACCGATCTGATGAAGATAAGCCGAAGGCCAAGAAGAAAGGCCTAAAACTAATAGACTGTTTTGTGAAGGCCTCGGGATACCAAGGGGAGCCTGAACCAGTAGAAGTCAATGGGGTAGTGGTGCCTGGATTTGAGATTTTCCAGGACGTGTTGGGAAAGAAGCTGATAATAGAAGAAGCTGCAAAGAAGGAAGAAAAATGGGAGGAAGAGTTGATGATACTGGAGAGCCTGACCCTTGAAGAGAATGTGGAAACCAAGGAAGACCCAGCTCTGGGAGATGAAGCATCTGTGGAAGATGAGGATGTTTATCTCTCTGATTTATTTGAATGTATTCCCACTTCTGCTTGCAATAAAGACGTTCCTTTCGCTTACTTGTCTGAGTCTCCCAATTTACACGACTTGAGCATATTTGACATCAACTCCACCAAAACAAACACATTCAACCTTGGTACGACTGAGAGTCCCAAGGAAATCTTGATTGCAAGTGAGGTCACTTCCGAAGAAAGGGAAAAATTAGAAGAAGTGCTGGTCAAGTATGCCAAAGTATTTGCTTGGTCCTATGAGGACATGCCTGGGGTAGACAGAAGCATCGCCCAACATGCAATTCCAATTTATCCGAATATGAGGCCAGTAATGCAGAAACTCCGACGAATGAGACCAGAGTGGGCTGAGAAGGTCAGAGAAGAAGTCAAGAAACAGATAGACGTGGGGTTCCTGGAAGTGGTAAAATATCCAGAATGGTTGGCAAATATTGTGCCGGTGCCGAAGAAGGATGGAAAAGTCAGGATGTGTGTAGACTACAGGGACCTTAATAAGGCTTGCCCGAAGGATGACTTTCCTTTGCCACATATAGATGTACTGGTTGATAGTGCGGCTTTATCTGCTATGTATTCATTCGCAGATGGGTTTTCAGGATACAACCAGGTCCTCATGGCAGAAGAAGATAAACATAAGACTGCCTTTGTTACAGAATGGGGTACTTACTGCTACAAAGTGATGCCGTTTGGGCTTAAGAATGCTGGAGCCACTTACCAGCGGATGGCCACTACTTTGTTTCATGATTTGATGCACAAAGAGATTGAGGTGTATGTGGATGACATGATGGTAAAATCAGAAACAAGAGTTGGGCACATTGAAGCATTGGAGAAATTCCTTCAGAGGGTTGACCAGTATAATCTGCGGTTGAATCCCAAGAAATGTGTATTCGGAGTGACATCGGGAAAGTTGCTTGGCCATACAGTGGGAAAGGGAGGAATAGAAGTGGATCCTGAAAAGATCAAGGCTATTACTGAGATGCCAGCTCCAAAAACAGAGAAAGAAGTCAGAGCATTCCTGGGGAAAATTCAGTATATCAGCAGGTTCATTGCGAAGTTGACATCAGTATGTGAGCCTATTTTCAAGCTGTTGAGAAAGGACCAGCCAGTGAAGTGGAATCGACAGTGTCAGATAGCTTTTGATAAAGTCAGAGAATATTTGGTGAAGCCTCCTGTGTTGAGACCTCCGAGACAAGGTAGACCTTTAGTACTCTATTTGGCAATTGAACCCGAAGCACTGGGGGCGAGGTAGTACAGGCAGATGAGACTGGGGGGTGAGAATAGCATAGTTTACTACTTGAGTAAGAAGTTGCTTCCATACGAAGCACGTTATCAGGAAGTGGAGAAGATCTGTTTAGCTGTGGTGTGGGCTTCCAGAAAACTGCGACACTATTTTCAGTCTTACAAGATCCAGGTGGTGGCAAAGGGGAATCCCTTGAAATACCTGCATTCAGTGCCTTCTCTGGTTGGGAAGTTGAGTAGATGGCTGGTGCTGCTAACGGAGTTCGATATTGAGTATCTTACTTCCAAGGTCATTAAAGGGCGAGCTGTGGCAGAATTCTTGGCACTGCAACCTGTCGAAGGAGACCAGTACAAGTTTGAATTCCCAGATGAAGAGATCCAGGCAATAGCAATTCAGGGATGGAAGATGTATTTCGATGGAGCAGTAAACTGTAAAGGAGCAGGAATTGGCATTGTGATAGTGACCCCTGAAGGAGAAACCCTACCTATGGCTAAGAGGTTGACATTCAGTGTAACTAACAACATGGCTGAGTATGAAGCATGTGCTTTTGGGTTAACTGCACTAATAGCCTTGAAAGCTGAGGATGTGGAGGTTTATGGAGATTCATTGTTGGTAATCCGACAGATGCAAGGAGAATGGGAACTGAAGGAAGAACGGTTGAAGCCTTATTTGTTTCACCTCCGGAACTTGGCACAAGCTCTCCATGACTGTAAGTTTCAGCACTTACCTCGAGAAGAGAATCAGATGGCAGATGCATTAGCTACACTTGCAGCAACTTGGGAAAATCCAGAGAAGCTGGTAATGAAGCCACTTGTATTGACAACAGCAGGTAAACCGGTGTATGAGACAGAGAGGATACTGGATGTAGAAGTTGATGACGGGAAGCCCTGGTATCATGACATTCAGAGATACTTGAAATATGGAGAATTCCCAAGTGAAGCGAGCAGAAAAGACCGCGTGGCCATTCAAAAGTTAGCTTCCCAATATGTGATTTTAAAAGGAGAGTTGTATAAGAGGCAGGCAAACGGTATTCAGTTAAAGTGTTTGAAGAAAGAAGATGCTCAGCAAATAATGGAGGAAATACATGCCGGGGTATGTGGTCCACATATGAATGGGTTGAACTTATCCCGCAAGATAGTGAGACAGGGTTTTTACTGGTCAACTATGGAGACAGACTGTGCAAGGATGGTGAAGCATTGTCATGATTGTCAGATACATGGTAATTTGAACCATTTGCCGCATACAGAATTGCATGGGTTGTCAGAGTCATGGCCTTTCTCAGCATGGGGAATTGACATGATCGGGGAAATTCAGCCAAATGCGTCGAATGGACATCGTTTTATAGTAGTGGCAGTGGACTACTTCTCAAAATGGGTAGAAGCCGAGTCATTTCGTAATGTTACAGCAAAGCAGATGGCCAAGTTCATAGCTCGGAATCTCATTTGTCGATATGGCATGCCGCACCATGTGGTAACAGACAATGGAGTCCAATTTCAGGGAGAAACCAAGGCAATGTTACAGCGGTATGGAATAGGCCATCACAAGTCCTCACCATACAGACCGCAGGCTAATGGGGCAGTCGAGGCAGCCAACAAGACGATTAAGACAATATTGGCCAAGATGACGGAAAATTGCAGGGATTGGGCTGACAAACTACCGTATGCTTTGTGGGGATATAGAACTTCTGTGAGAACTGCAACATGAGCCACGCCTTATTCCTTGGTCTATGGGATGGAGGCAGTATTGCCAGTGGAAGTTGAGATTCAGGCCATGCGGGTTTTAGCTGAAGCAGAATTACCTGAGTCAGAATGGGCCGCACAGAGGTTTGAGCAGTTAGAATTGGTGGATGAGAAGAGGATGAAGTCCTTGCATCATATGCAGATTTATCAGAAGAGGTTGGCTCGAGCATTTAATAAAAATGTGCGTCCTACCAAGATCAAAAAAGGTGACTTGGTACTTAAGCAGTCAAAGCCGTCGACAACAGACCCTCGAGGAAAGTTCAGACCAAACTGGGAGGGACCCTACATTGTGCAGAAGGTAATGGGAAATGGAGCAGTGAGGTTATCAGACTTGGAAGGGAACGAGTTCACTGAGCCAATCAATGTAGACAGGTTGAAGCTGTACTTTGCCTAGAGAAGATAAGACAGCATCCTGAAGAACAGGCAGAAGACCTAACCCAACAGGATAGGAAATTCACTCTTGCATACATGCACACATGTAACAAACTTGCATCTTGTCTCTTGTGTTTTGTTTTTATTTTATATCCACAGGTTTGGAAAAAGGAAGAAGAAAGCAACGAGAATAAGATAATAAGAAATCTTGAAAGCACTGCATTGGATTCGGATAGTAATCCTTGGGTTGAGGCCCGTGTTGGTATCAGAATTGAGAAGGAATCTGAGGGCTGAGGCCCATTTGAGTTCGAGTTTCAGGAATGGATCCTGGGGGCGAAGCCCACATTCTCAACAGCAGAAAGGAAGAATTCTTGAGTGAAAAAAAAACAGAGAGAGAAAAATCTTTGATAGATAGATATATGTCCAGTGATGACATTATGTGCTATAAGGAGAAGCCTTAGAAGCAATAAGTGCGAGAAGTGTCCTTCGCCGGTATTCTGAACAGATCAATCTTGATTAGACTCGTGAGCACATAGATGCGGGATCTCAACGGTGGAAGCCTGAGTGGTTAATGAGATGACCAGTTGAAGAGATGGTGGATCAGTGAATGACTGTTGGCTTGGATGTCCACTCTGGTTTACGTACGCTACGATATATGATATGGTCAGAAATAAAAGAAAAAGTCTCTAAAAAAGAAAGAAAAAGAAAAATGGGCCGCCTATAACCGATAAGCGTGAAGCTACCCATGGGCGAGTATTAGGACCACCATGAGGAGAAATGCTACCTTAAAGGGTAGGCGTGTCAAGAAAAAGAAAAAGAAAAAGAAAAGAAAAGAAAAAAAGGAAGAAAAAGAGAAAAATTCAAAATAAAGAAAGAGACAAGAAGAAGACCATATCATGTTGAGTATGTCAAAGTAATCACAGAATGTGATTTAGACGTCCAGGTTGGTTAAACCCACTGGTCTGATTCTCCGAAGCGAAATCATCAAGTTGGCTAGCTTAAGGAACAAGCTGTGAAAGAGCCTTGGCACACACACACTAGGAGTCTAGTTCAGATCACCTATTCAGATGATCGGAGTCGAGCACATCCCGTACTTTGAAGACTCTCTGGCTTTGACGTAAATCACATGTTGAGGACGGAAATATATCTAGTTACCAGGATTATCTCGTGAGAGAAAGTGTAATATGTCGGAAGGAATCATTGGTAGTTTCACCTAGTATGGTATTCTGATGGCGAGGCCCACATCAGTTTCAGTATCAGCCGGGTATGACGCTCAGAGGGCGGGGCCCACATAAGTTCAGATCAGTATCTGCCGGGCATGACACTCCGGGTATGGAGACACATCAGCTACAGTATCAGTTTTGGGGATGCGTCCCAGGGTTGAGACCCACATCATTGTAAGTATATTGCATTGTGGGGATGCGTCCCGAGGCCGAGGCCCATTTTGTCAATGGTATTGGGATGCGTCCCAGGGTCGAGGCCCCCATTGTCGGTTGCAGTTATTGGGATGCGTCCCAGGGTCGTAGACCCACTGCATCATCATATTCTATTTTGGGGATGCGTCCCCGGGCCGAGGCCCATTTTGTCAACGGTATTGGGATGCGTCCCAGGGTCGAGGCCCCCGTTGTCGGTTGCAGTTATTGGGATGCGTCCTAGGGTCGTAGACCCACTGCATCATCATATTCTATTTTGGGGATGCGTCCCCGGGCCGAGGCCCATTTTGTCAAATGGTATTGGGATGCGTCCCAGGGTCGAGGCCCCCGTTGTCGGTTGCAGTTATTGGGATGCGTCCCAGGGTCGTAGACCCACTGCATCATCATATTCTATTTTGGGGATGCGTCCCCGGGCCGAGGCCCATTTTGTCAAACGGTATTGGGATGCGTCCCAGGGTCGAGGCCCCCGTTGTCGGTTGCAGTTATTGGGATGCGTCCCAAGGTCGTAGACCCACTGCATCATCATATTCTATTTTGGGGATGCGTCCCCAGGCCAAGGCCTATTTTGTCAATGGTATTGGGATGCGTCCCAGGGTCGAGGCCCCCTTTTTCGGTTGCAGTTATTGGGATGCGTCCCAGGGTCGTAGACCCACTGCATCATCATATTCCATTTTGGGGACGCGTCCCCGGGCCGAGGCCCACTTCATCTACAGTTTTTGGGAATGAATCCCAGGGTCGAGGCCCACATCAACTCAACACAACAGGCAGACCAGGTGGCAGCTGGCGAGCTAGGTAAGTGAAAATGCATTGCACGAACTTTGATAGGATTGTCACTGGCACACACTGAACAAATCCCATCAAAGTGGGGGCGACTGTAGGCATTGCATTTTTGCATACCAAACCCGATGAGGAGTCTTATAAGGAGGCACCGCCTTTTAGTCGTGGAGTTCGCGAGAAAGCGGTCGAAGGAAAGGTGAAGTCAAGAGATAATACATTTCGGAATTAATTCGCTAAGTTCGCTCAGAGTTTGCTTGCTGAATGTTCGTTTCAAAGCGTATCTACAACCCGAAAATCACCGCAAACCCTTCCAAGCCCACCTAGATACCCAAATCCACATCCAAAGCCCATTAAACCAAAACAAATCAAACACCAGCCCACCACCCTTGAGGCCCACGACCATGACACCAAATTTCACCCTCTTTGCACTATTCCATCATAACTTACCCTTCTACCTATTCACTTTAACCTTTGACCTCACCTTTTACCTTGGTATCAATTTTCCACCATTAACTCCCTACACCCCACGCCCATCACCTCCCACCTCCTTTTGATTGATTTTCAAACCATCTTTGTGTATTGTCAACAAAGCAACACAATTATGCATCACATTTCAACAAAGCTTTGTATCAAATTAATTGCCCTTGGCCTACCTATTAAATGCACTCCAAATTGCCTATATAAACTCTCATTTTTCTGCCTTGGAGAAGCTAATAGAGATCAAGCATATACCAAGCATACAAAGACATCACAAGACACCCCTCTTCAAGCTCAAGTTCACGCCCAAAGACCTCTCTCCTCACTACCCTCAAACCAGCGCCAAAACTAACTCCAATCAGCCCTTGCATACACGCCCCTCTCTCCTCACTACCCTCAAACCAGCGCCAAAACTAACTCCAATCAGCCCTTGCATACACGCCCCTCACTGCCTCCAATCAGCCCTTACATTCAAGCCTCTCACTGCCTCCAATCAGCCCTTGCATTCAAGCCCTTCATTGCCTCTATTCCTCACGGAAATTGCATCCATTTCAGCCCCCTAATCCTCATGCATTCTGCCTCCTAGATTAACACCTCATTCAGCCCTCATTTAGCCACCATATTCACGCCCAAACAGTAGCATTTCACTCAAAACAGTGACCAAATTCACTGAAACAGTGAGCAAAACACTGAACTCGAAATCCTTTGAAGAACCGAGCAAACTTCAACCCAACACCTCTCAAAATTCACCAAGACAACCTTAAACTCATTACCAACCAGTGAGCAAAGTACGGAGACCTGAAACGCAGCAAAGCGGACTCAAAACAGCGAGCGAAGCGGCAAAGCAGTGAGCAAAACACTAAAACAGCGAACCGGCGTGATCGTGGTGATTTAGCCTTTCCGACGGCCGTGTAACGCGTCTCCGAGCAACGAAAAAAAGGTTAGACCTGAGGGTTTATATTACAGAATTTTCTCACATAAAATAATGATTTAAAAATGTATTTTATGGTATTTTAGCATGAGTAGTTAACTTGGCATGTTGTTGGAATTGGCTCACATGAAATAATGGCTTAAAAAAATGTATTTCATGTGTTTAATGTGTTCAATTATTTTAGTATGTTGTATTAAATTTATTTACATAAAATAATGATTTAGGAAATGTATTTTTATGTGTTTAGTATGAATGATTAGCTTGGCATGTCATTTAGGATTAATTCACATGAAATAATGACTTAGGATGGTTATTTGAGCATGTTATTTAGAATTAGTTCGCATGAAATAATGAATTAGTATATGATGTGATTTCGGGGTGAATGAAATATGTGTTCTTTCTTGTGGTATATCGGATGGAAACCCGGACATAAATTCTATAGCCGAATCCGAATGGACGGTATTATGGTTTACACTCGGGATACAATGCCCCGTACCACTCGAAAGATTCATGTATTTCATTTCATCCAACTTGTATTTGAGCATGATTAGGCTACTAGAATGTTATTTTATTTCAAGCATGTTTTAGTTATTTACCTTTTGTATTAGGAATTTAAATTAAGGCATGTTTAGACTACTATGTATGTAGCATGTTTGATGTGTGATGTCGGATGTTTGCCGTTATGAAAAGTTTACTGTTGAAGCATGCAAACCTAGAATTTAGACTACTTTGACCAAATGTATGTTGGTTGAGTAGACTCGGTTAATATTGCACAAATCCATTCATTACAAACGACATAAGTAAGGGACCATTCCGAACCCAACGGTTTGAGGTCTTCCCTTGCGAGGGGTGAGTGCGGCCTTAAATCATTTTCCCGGTTCACACCGGGTGGCGACTCCATTACTCTCCGGTTTAGTCCCCCGTGGGCTACTCCGTACTCCCAACTAGGCCCTGAGTCTAGAACAGCATGCGTCGCCCAGTTTCTGTGTCCTACACAATGGAAGAAATTGCAACAAAATCTTCACACATGAACCCTAGGTTCACGCCATTTTGGAGAATGAGAGAGGAAGAGGTTCGGCCTTGGAGGGAATAGAAAGAGAGAGAGTGATTTGTGTGTTGTTTAATTGATTTCCAAAATAAAATTGTCATATACCAAATCCTAGTTTTGGTATTAGTCATTCCAAAATGACAAAGTGTGATTTACAAGCAACTATAATCTCTACCAACTTCTATCACCAAAAAGTAACAAAGTTGACTAGTGATGTGACTAGGTGTGGGCCCCACTTTAATTAAAAATTCGAGTGGGCCCGCAAAACACATCCCGATTTCGGGTTCGTTAATTCTGAATTAACGAATTTTTCGATGCGACTTAATTAAATACAATTTAATTAAATAATAATGTCTTGTAAAATTATTACGAAAGTCGCTTGCGAATTAATTCTAAATTAATTCGTTCGCCCGAATTAAAATCCAATTTTAATTCCCCGTTGAAATCTAATTTCATTTAATATATCGAATATATTATTTAATCGATTAATTCCAAATTAATCGTTCTCTCTCTTCTATTCGAATTTTATACCAGATAAATTCTCGCCGCAATTAATCCTAGATTAATTTTCTCTCTCTCATAATTAATCCCAGATTAATTCTGTTCGAGTCATACGTCATCGGTGAATTTTCAGGAAGCGACCCATGACATCCCTGGATATGTTGGCAGTAAATTCAGTTATCGGACTATCCGAATACGTGCGTACCCAGTACCACGTTCTTACCGATTTACAAGACATGGTTGGCTTCTAGCAAAGCACTATGCCTACCCAATTCTCCAGAAATATCCTTTTAAGGAATATGTAATCTTTGTCAGGCGTAGTATACGTAGTATTGCGATCCAGTATCGATATCACTTGTTAGGCCTAGGGCTGGAATTGTGTCTGCCCCGTACGAAGCATATATCGGATCTCTGGTAACTAGTCTCTATAATCGGATAATCATGACCTAGTCATATTATCCCGATGACTGCAGTACATAAGAGTACCAGTTCCGTATCCTACGTGATCATCATCTCCATATGACTGAAGTGATACTTCCATCTTGACACACACCCAATACACTACGATTCTCAGTATACCCAGAAGAGGCGTACACAGAACCTGTTAAAGCCCCGGACGACCAAAACCAAAGTATATTGATTGTCGCAAGTATTAGCGATGCAAGTCTCAGGTTAAGACCAAATACACCTACCCTGATTCGGATTCCCGTAGACATATAGTCATACTACCAATGGGATTCCGATGGGTCTATCCAGAGCGAAGCTGTTTCCGTACCATCGGTAAACAGAACCTCCTATTACACTTACATGAGTATCCAATACCCAAATATATGAGAACTATGCTGTTACGCTTCCATAACACGCACAAGTGTAATACTAGTTTATTTTGCATTATCGATGTCCAGTCTCGATAATACTACGACTAGGGATATTTAATGATTAAAACTTAGTGGATTAATATTGTCTCATATCTTATTAATCTGGTACTAATCATATGGACTTTTATCATTTATATATATTGGTAATCTAATTATAAATGATAAAAGAGCGATTTCCTTTGTCACATAGTTTATTTGTACAACAACATCATGTTCTGTACAAATAGTGATGCTATGGGTCATAATTGTCCAACAATCTCCCACTTGGCCTATAGCCAATCATGCAAGTGTCCTACACCTGAACTATGTACGGTTCGCTCAAACTTCTGCTGAGAAAAAGCTTTCGTCAGTGGATTTGCAATGTTATTATCTGATGTGTTTTATTCGATCATCACATCGCTACGATGTATGATCTTATGAATCATATGAAATGGTTGAAGTACATACTTGGATTATTGATGAGACAATGATTCCTTAGCATGTGTTGTAGCCTAGCTCAGCTGCTAACAGAACTACTCCTAATCCAATTAGGATTATATAGATCCAAAATGCTTCTTTTTCTGCCTCAGCTGCAGCAATGTTCCACTTTTTGTTATTTATTCAGCAACAGCATCTTGCTTGGAAGATTTCCAGCTCACTATTCCATTATTCAGACTATGTAGTACCCTTATTGCGACTTACAGTCATTTTTGTCGGTTTGGAAACTTGCAACTGTGAACCCAGTCACTTCAAGTTCTCATTCTCCATAACTTAAAAAAGCATCCTTAGTTCGTCTAAGATACTTAAGGATGTTCTTAACATCAATCCATTGACTATCACCTGGATTGGCCTGATTGTGACTCCATATGCTCAAAGCATATGAGACACCAGGTCGCGTAGATATTTTTCAATGTACAAGTTCTTGGAAAGTGTCAATAACTTTTAGATCTATCCCAGTCGATCCTTATTCCTAGAATAAAGGTTGCATCTCCCAAGTATTCTATGGATTATTTTAATGAAAGCGAAGCTTTCACCGATTGTATTATGGGAATGTCATTTCCAAGAAATGATATGTCATCATTATATAGGACAATCATTGTCAGTGTGCTCCCACTAACCTTCTTATATACACAAGAATCTTTACCGTTTTGAATGAAACCATATACCATTATGATCTTATCAAAACGTTAGTTCCAAGAACGCAATGTTTGCTTCAATCCATAATTAGATCGATTTATCTTGCAAACCTTGTTTGCATGTTTTGCACGACAAAACCTTCAGGATGTTGCATACAAACATCCTCCAAAAGGTTTCCGTTTAAGGAAAGCGGTTTTGACGTACCATGTGTCATATTTCATAAATGAAATATACAATATTAGCAAGCATTATCCGAATGGATTTAATCATGGCAACAGATAAAAGTTTTCGTCGTTGTCGACATTATGTCGTTGATGATACCCTTTCTGTACAAGCCTAGATGTGTACATTTGAATGTTTCCATCCATGTATGTCTTCATTGAAGACACATATAGTACCAATAGGCACAATGCCTTCTGGTACATCAACCAGTGTCCAAACTTAGTTGATATACATGGAATCTATTTCGGACTTTATGGCACTTTTGTTGGACAATTATGACCCATAACATCACTATTTGTACAGAACATTGTGTTGTTTTACAAATTAACTATGTGACAGAGGAAATTACTCTTTTATCATTTGTAATTAGATTACCGGGATATATAAATGATAAAAGTCCATATGATTAGTTCCGGATTGATAAGATATGAGACAGTATCAATCCATGAAGTTTAATCATTAAAACATCCTTAGTCGTAGTATTATCGAGATTGGACATCGATAATACGGAATAGACTAGTATTGCACTTGTGCGCGTTGTGGGAGCATAACGACATAGTTCTCGTATATTTAAGTATTGGATACTTATGCAAGTGTGATAGGAGGTTGTGTTTATCGATGGTACGGAAACAGCTTCGCTCTGGATAGACCCCTCGAAATTCCATTAGTAGTATGACTATGTGTCTATGGAAGTCCGAATCAGGGTAGGTGTATTTGGTCTTAACCTGAGACTTGCACCGCTAATACTTACGACAATCGATATACTTTGGTTTTGGTCGTCCAGGGCTTTAACAGGTTCTGTGTACGCCTCTTCTGGGTATATTGAGAATCGTAGTGTATTGGGAGTGATGTCAAGATGGAAGTATCACTTCAGTCATATGAAGATGATGGTCACGTAGGATACGGAACTGGTGCTCTTATATGTTGCAGCTAGTTAAATATCATACAACTTATTGGCCAAAGTCAAGGTTGTGTGTTATTTAACGGGATCCTAGCCCACTAGGAAACAAGGTTTCCCGAGTACTCAACAGAGGGTTAGAGGCTCGCCGAAAAATAGTGGGAGGCAAGTATTAAATTTGTAATTTCGTTTAGATACTTGCCAATACGCGCTCATTTTATTTTTTGTCATTAATTAATAAATATATTAGTTAGACTAATATCGTTGTTTTAATTAAACAGTTGGATTGTATTCAAACTACTTCAAATTATAGTTGATTATATAATTGGATTATAGTAATCAATATATTTGAATTTAACCAATCAAATTATAGTTGATTATATAGTTAGACTATAGTAATCATTATATTTAATAGTACCCGAAATCGTTGATTGGATAGTTGGACTATAACAATCAAGATAACTGAAAGATTAGTGTTTAATAGGGGTGAGCAACGATTCTGGGTCTACCCAAAACCAGTTGGAACCGGACCGGTTTTTCGGGTTTGGAACCGGAACCGGTTGTAATCGGGTAGGTTCCGGTTCCAAAAATGAAGGAACCGATTTTATCCAGGTAGGTTCCGGTTCCAAAATGATCGGAATCGGAACCGAACCATGGAACCGATTTTTGGAATCGAATATAGAACCGGTTTCACTACTATTTGAGTGGTAGCTGCATTCAAAAAAATTGAACCTCAGTGTGCTTGCTTTTGTCTGCTATTTAGCATTTGCTCATCATGTTAATGGTCTCTTTGATTCCACAATACTAGAATTTGGTTGAGGAGAAGGACAAAAAGTGAAGGAATGGGAGGAAAATATAGACGTTGTTATTTTACTGATGTTTCTGAATGTTGGTCTGCAGACGCATCAATTGTCATTGAAACTGGCTTTGCAAAAATCTCAAAATGCAAAACTTAGAAATGAATTTGAAGGTTAGGGGCACAATTTTTTTGTTGTAATATATCATCCATTTGATCCATTTTGATCATTTTTATGCTGTTGCTTGCAGGACTCTACAAACTGATGGATGAGCTAACGGATGATGTAGAGAGATTAAATGAAACGGTATCATTCTTCCCATTGTCTGTCCATTTATTTTTTAATTTACTTTGATTAAACTTTTAACATAGCATACCCAAGGTTTCACAACTAGGCAACTCAATGCACTGATAACTTGCCTAATTGTAAATGAAAACAGGAAAGGGCAATGAGGCTGACAAGCATTAAAAGTCTAAAACTTCATTTTCTTCGTTCTTGAGCTTCCGCACTTGGTCCTCGTTTTTTCCTACGGACTCGTATTGGAATGTAGTTTTCATTAAAATATTTTAAAATAGGGTAATTCGGAATCGGACCGGAACCAGATTGGAACCGAATAATAGGGTACCCTGTTTAATTGGGTAGGTTCCAGTTCCACTTAGTGCGAACCGAATTTTTCCGGGTAGGTTCCGGTTCCATGCGGAACCGGAACCGAAACTGGTTTTGCTCACCCCTAGTGTTTAAAACATAATCCTGGGAGAAAATGTCATTAAACGACTTTAATTTTCAGATTGGGAATAGAACCTCAGGATAGTCCTGGGAATTGAGAAGTTACTCTATTTGATAGAGAAACCTCTCGTGCCTAAGCCCGAAGTTGAGCAAATAGTAGAACATGATCTTTGGAAGATTCATGTGATGATAACTTTAGTGCTCAATCCATTATGCTTAATGCAATGACTCTTTAATTCCGTCGTCAAAATTAAGGATTAGATCATTGTACCATGATGTTGAATTAAAGGATCTTCATAGATCTATTCTTGTTGGACAGTTATGACCCATAGGGTCACTATTTGTACAGATCATGGTGTTGTTGTACAAATTAACTATGTGACAAAGGAAATTGCTCTCTTATCATTTGTGATGAGATCACCAAGATGTATAAATGATAGGAGGTCCTTGTGATTAGTTCCTGGATTGAGATGATATGAGACAGTATCAATCCACGAAGGTTTAATCATTAAATATCCATAGTCAGAGTATTATCGAGATTGGACATCGATAATGCGTAAAAGACTAGTATTACACTTGTGCGCGTTGTGAGGGCATAACGGCATAGTTCTCATATATTTGGGTATAGGACACTCATGCAAGTGTAGTAGGAGGTTGTGTTTTACCGATGGTACGGAAAACAGCTTCGCTCTGGATAGACCCCTCGAAATTCCATTAGTAGTATGACTATGTGTCTATGGAAGTCCGAAATCAGGGTAGGTGTATTTGGTCTTAACCTGAGACTTGCACCGCTAATACTTGCGACAATCATTATACTTTGGTTTTAGGTCGTTCAGGGCTTTAACAGGTTCTGTGTACGCCTCTGCTGGGTATATTGAGAATCGTAGTGTGTTGTGTGTGATGCCAAGACGGAAGTATCACTCCAGTCATAGTGGAGATGATGGTCACGTAGGATACGGAACTAGTTCTCTTATGTACTGCAGTCATCGGGATAAAATGACTAGGTCATGTTTATTCGATTATAGAGACTAGTTACCAGAGATCCGATATGTGCTTCGTACGGGGCAGACACAATTCCAGCCCCAGGCCTAGCACGTGACATCCGATACTGGATCGAAATACGCAATACTATGTATACTACGCCTGATATAGATCACATATTCCTGTAAGGATATTTCTGGAGAATTGGGTAGGCATGGCGCTTTGCTAGAAGCCAACCTTGTCTTGTAAATCGGTACAAACGTAGTACTAGGTATTTACGTGTTCGGATAGTCCGACGATCGGATTTACTGCCAACATATCTGGGGATCTCATGGGTCGCTTCCCGAAGATTCACCGATGACGTATGACTCGCAATTTATTAATCTGGGATTAATTAGATGAGAGAGAAAATTAATCTGGGATTAATTGCAGAGATATTTTATCTGGGATTAAATTTTAATTAAAGAGAGAGAACGATTAATTTGGAATTAATCGATAAAATAATATATTCGATATATTATACGAAATTGGATTTCGACGCGGAATTGAAATTAAATTTTAATTCGGGTGAACGAGTTAATTTAGAATTAATTCGTTAGCGACGTGAATAGTAATTTTGCTGGGCATAATTATTTAATTGCGTCGCAATGAAAAATTCGTTAATTTGGAATTAGCGAACCCGAGCCCGGGAGTGTTTGCGAGCGCACTCGCATTTCGAATTCAAGTGCGGCCTGCAAGTCACATCAAGCGTCAAATCACAAGTCGCATCAAGCGTCAACTTATTAGTCACTTTGAGTGATGTGACAACTAGTCACTTGATTGATTGAGTGATGTGAATAGTTGATGTGGTGGTTGAAAGCCTTTAATGGCTTGACTTTTGGAAAGCAAAAATAAGAAAATTATTTTTGTAAATTCATAAGTGTATTAGATACACTTTTTTCCAACCACCAACACATTATCTCCTCTCTTTCTTCTTCCATCTCTCTCGGCATAGGGCCTCTTTCTTCCTCAAAATTTCTGGTTTCACCGAAAATGAGAGGAGAAGCCATTGATGATTTTTGTGGCAAAAATCAAGAGTGCTAGCACACTTTAGAGTCTTGCGAAGGTGATAGGGAAACCCACCCGTGAGCTTGGAATCACATCACAAAAACTTGGAGCTTGGAGGTTGATTCATGGCCGAATCTTGGAGAGCCAAAACAGTGGACTGTCGTGAGCTCTAGGAAGGAAAAACTTGAAGTTTTGTTCTTCGTCGCATCGCTCAACCGCTCGATGTAAGTATTCCGCAACTTCTTTGTGTATTCACATGTTGTTTTATGCTTGATAATCGATCCTCGGGACTTAGAGATTTCCCAACAATGGTATCAGAGCGAGTAAAAGCATGAAACTTGATTTAGGGTTAAAATTAGGTAAATTGATTTTGAGCATGATTTGGTTAAATTGTTTGATTAAGTATGGTTAAATTGTTTGATTAAATATGCTTAAATGATGGTTAATTGAAGTTTGATTGGATCAATTTCATGAAATATTGTTTGGAACAATTTTTGCCCAAAATTATGGCTTGGCCGAGAATGACATAGCCCTAAATGTCTTGGAATTTTTTGATTTTGATTCATTGGATGACTTAAAATCAATTGGGAATGTTGATTTAATGTTGAATTTGATTCAATTGGATTGGATTTAAAATTGGACATGTAAAAACCCTAATTGCCAAGACATATATAACATGTATATGGGTTTGATTTTTGTTAAAATGTGTTGGACATGTTTTAATGTTGATAAGCATAATTAATTAGGCTAATTGGTGTTTTGGAAATGTTGATTTGGTTGATTAATTATGGTTTACACTTTGATTAATTAAATATGAAATTTGGAATTTTTATGATTTAATTAATTGGGCTTAAATTGGATTTGGGCTTGAAAAGTTGTAATTGGGCTTATTGGGCTTGGTTGTACCAAGATTGGTTTAGGCTAAATTGGTTGGATCCAATTGGGCCCAAAACCATTTCCATAAAGTCCAATTATGACTAATGGACCTTTAACTTTAATTGGGCCTAATGGGCCTAAATTGGTTTCTAGGCAAATAAGGGTGATTCCTTTAAATGGGCTTTAGTCTTTGGGTTTGACCCAAGTTGACCAAAAGTCCATGCCTTAAGAAATTAATTAAAAGCCCATTGGACTTTAATTAAAATTGACATTGGATGTTAATCGGGCTTTGAGACCCGTAACGATTAAATTTGGAATTTAAGTCGTAAAGGTTTATTAATAAAGTGTAATGTTTAATTTGGAATTAAATAAATGAATTAGTATTAAATACAAATTAAATTGGATTTAATGTTGTAGTTTAATTTAATTCAAGAATTCGTACTTTGAGTACTTATTCGCAAAACAAGTTTGACTCGCACAAAATCAAATCGTTGTTTGAACATTGGATGGTCACTAATATCAGATTAATTAATTGGATTAGATTGATTGATAACATGTTTGTGTGAATACATGGTTGCGATGCATGAATAATGTATATCAGATGGATATTAGATGGGTGGGGCAATTTTGGAAATTGTTGTAATAAATTTAGAATTTATTAAATTGGACCTGTGTGTCCAGCCTATTACCTCATTTCTCATTATATTTCTCTTCTCACCTATTCCCCTCAATGTAAATGAGGTTTCTTTAGAAGTGTTATGTAACAGGTAGAAGCAATATTTGTGCTAGCGGGAGAGAGGAAAGTGAGAGATTTGATCTAGGATCAATGTGTTAAGTATCCATCCGCATATCATTATTACTTTATTTATTTACGCGCCTTATTATGTGTTTAGAATGCATGTTTAAGGGTGTATGATGATGAGACCTTAACAAAGATAATAAATTGGTTGCCAATTTGCACGCGAAAAACCCTCACAAAATATTAAGCGTTTTTCCTTCCATTGAGTGATTCTTACTCAAGATCCGAGACTGGCATTGGTTTGTTGGCCAAAGTCAAGACCTTTGTCCGTCGAGGATGTGTTTGAATCACGAGAGCTTTGTTCCATATTGGTGTCTTGTCCAAGTTGTGGTTTGTTGGCCAAAGTCAAGACCACTTCTTGTCCATCGACATTGATTACGAAGCTTTCCATGGTCAATGGGTCACGCTTAACTCGGATCACTAAGTTTGTTGTGTCAAAGCCAAGGCTTAGTTGATTCAGAGGAAAAATGTTAGGTAATATATTGGATATATTGGCATATATAAGATATATGTTTCGGACTTGGATGTCCCCCTACAGGATCTAGAAATTGGATGGGATCCAATTGATCTTAGAGATATACCTAGTTAATTATCATACAATTTGTTGGCCAAAGTCAAGATTGTGAGACATTTAACGGGATCCTAGCCCACTAGGAAACATGGTTTCCCGAGTACTCCACAGAGGGTTAGAGGCTCGCCGAAAAATAGTGGGAGGCAAGTATTAAATTTGCAATATTCGTTTAGTAACTTGCCATACGCGCTCATTACAATATTACGTCGAATAAATTATTTATTAGTTGGACTAATAATTAATGTTGTTTTAAATAAACAGTTGGACTGTATTCAAATATTTCATTTATAGTTGATTGTATAATTGGATTATAGTAATCAATATATTTGATTTAATTAATTATAGTTGATTTTATAATTGGATTATAGTAATCAATATAATTGAATTTAATCTATTAGATTATAGTTGATTAAATAGTTGGACTATAGTAATCATTATAATAAATAGTACCTGAAATCGTTGATTAAATAGTTGGACTATTAGAATCAAGATAAATTGAAAGATTAGTGTTTAAAACATAATCCTGGGTGAAAATGTATTTAAACGACTTTAATTTTCAAATTGGGAATAAAATTTCAGGATGGTCCTGGAAACTAATAAGTTACTTTATTTGATAAAATAACATATTAGGCCTAAGCCCGGAGTTAAGCAAATAGTAGAGCATGATATTTGGAATATTCATATGATGATAACTTTAGTGCTTAATCCGTTATGTTTGCCAAATAGACTCATTAATTTCTTATTCAGAACTAAGGATTAGATCCTTATAGTATGATGAAATTGAAGGATTTATTTCATAGATCTATTCTTAGATCTTTGAAGTACTAAATTGCAATAGTAAACTCTTGGAGAGTTAATGGCTATTCTCAAGGAGATAAAGCCAAAAGTTTGCAATTTGGCAAGAAGCGCAAGGCGTGCACCTTACTTCGACATTCCGGAAGGCCAAGGCTTGCCCAAAGGCTTCTGGAGTGTGAAAATGGCAAAGGCAAAATCATTACAATCTTCTGGGAAGATAAAGGACATTTCCCAAAATGCCTGCCTAAATTGTGGCAAACGGGATCGCGGAAACGTGACTGCCATTTGGACAATGCAGACATGAAGGAATTGAAGAACGAGCAAGGCTATGACTTCAAATATACTTGTCATAAATATGTTCACTGCTAGTATTAAAATTGGATTTTAGATACTGGATGTGGTACATAAATATGTACTGATGTGCAGAATCTGCTATGAGCAGGATACTGACTTCAGATGAGATTTAATCTGCGAATCAGAAACGGGACGAAAGTCGCTGTTTTAACAGTAGATACCTAAGTTTAGGAACTACCCTTCGGGTGTGTACTTAAATTAGGAAACTGTTATAATGTAACTAGTTTGACTAGAAACATTATCTTTATATCAGTGTTTAACCCGTTGCCGGTATACCTTTATATTCTAGAACACTAAAGTGTTTCATTATATAAAGATGATATTGAGATAAACACATTAGATGTGAATAACAGTATTTATATTTTGAATATAAATAAATCTCAAACGTATAACATGACAAACAAATAGCTCTAACTGATTTGATCAGAAGAGACTTGTAAGTGGCATTGTTGTCTAGGACACAATTAAACAAAACTCGTATATCCACACTTTTGAAGAGTGGATACTAGGACAGATTTGATTCCATTCAAATAATGTCTACGAATCTAGTTTATAGGCAAAGTGCCTATAACACTATTTACTTGGTAAAAGTGCAAATGCCACCGATCTGTTAGCCCTTGTTCATAGTGACGTAGGTGGGCCCATATCTAGCTAGGCTAGAGGTGGATATGAATTTTTCGTGACCTTTACGGATATGGCATCGCGTTATGGTTATGTGTTTCTTTTGAAACACAAATCGGAAACTTTTAGAGTTTCGACACGAAATAGACAAACAGATCGGCTAAAGTATTAAATCATCACGGTAAGACCGTAATGAAAATACTTAAGCAATAAGTTTCTTAAATACTTGAAAGAGTATAGTATTCTTTAAATTAGGACTCCTCCCGAAACACGTCATCCTGTCGGTGTGTCCGAACGGATAAACCGAATTTTGTTGGACATGATAAGGTTAATCATGAGTCGCTCTGAGCTACCATTTCCTTCAACGGATACGCATAAATAGTGCAGAACTTATTTAGAATAAGGTTCCATTAAAATATGTTTGACAGATTTCATATTAGATATGAACAGGAAAGAAACCGGGTTTCCTCATTCCTGAAAATTTGGGATGCTAGGCATATGTTTGGATGATACCAAACTAGAACCCAAACCGGATAAGTGCCAAATTGTTGGTTATCCTAGGGATACCAAAGTATAGTACTTATACACCTCACAAGAGAACAATGTAATTGTTGCTCACCATGAGGGTTTTCCTAAGAGGAATACCTATATGCAGTGGTAAGTGGGAGGAAAGTAAAACTCGATGAAAATCGGAGTAATACTGTTTCAGGCACCAATTCCTAATGGAACACAAATAGTTCATCAAGGATGAAACTATACCAATAATCTTCGAATACACAAGAACCACGTAAGTCAGAGAGAGTCAGAAAATAACCTGGGGTATGGGTTTCTGATCTCACCTCGTAAAGATGTCAATCTTTTGAGGAAGACGAACTGACTACGTATGAGGAAGTGATACAAGGTATCGACTCCCTATTATGGCAAAGTGCCATGATATCCGAAATGGATTCCATGTATACCAACTAAGTTTAGACACTAGTTGTTGTACCACAAGGCATTGTGCCTATTGGTACTATATAAGTCTTCAAGGAAGACATACATGGAAGGCAACATACCAACGTATAAAGCTAGGCTTTTAGCGGAAAGGTATCGTTATCAACATTGTGTCGATTACGACGAAACCTTTTACCTGTTGCCACGGTAAATCCATTTGGATAATGCTTGCTAATGCTGCATGTTTCATTTATGAAATATGTCAGCTGAATGTCAAAATCGCTTTCCTTAACGGAAACCTTTAGGAGGATGTTTACAACATCCTGACGGTTTTGTCATACAAAACAAGCAAACTAGGTTTGCAAGTTATTCGATCCATGTATGGATTGAAGCGAGCATTGGGTTCTTGGAATTATCGTTTTGATGTAATCATAATGGTGTATGATTTAATTCAAAACGAAAATGATTCTTGTGTATATAAGGAGGTTAGTGGGAGCGCACTGACAGCAAATGTCCTGTATAATAATGATAATATGTCATTTCTTGGAAATGAAATTCCCATAGAACAATCGGTGAAAGCTTGGCTTTCGAGAAAAATTCTCCGTAGAATTCTTGGGAGAAAAGACCTTTATTCTAGGAATAAAGATCTACTGGGATAGATTTAAAGTTGTTGATACTCTCCGAGAACTCGTACATTGAAAAATGTATGCGACCTGGTGTCTCATACCCTTTGAGCATATGGAGTCACAATCAGGCCAATCCAAGTGATAGTCATTGGATTGATGTTAAGAACATCCTTGAGTATCTTAGAGGAACTAAGGATGCTGTCTTATACTATGGAGAAGGAGAACTTGAAGTGACTGGGATCACTGTTGCAAGTTTCCTAACCAATAAAAACGACTGTAAGTCGCAAAACGGTACTATACAGTTTGAATAACGGAACAGTGAGCTGGAAATCTTCCAAGCAAGATATTGTTACCGCATAAACAACAAAGTGGATTATTACTGCAGCTGAGGCAGCAATAGAAGCCTTCTGGATTGATAATAAATCTAATTAGATTAGATATAATTATGTTAGCAGCTGAGCTAGGCTACAGCACAGGCTAAAGAATTAATGGTCTCATCAACGATCCAGATATATACTTCGACTATTCATCTGATTCGTTCGGATCATACATCGTGGCGATGTGATGATCGAATAAATCGCATCAGATGATAATCATGCAAATCCGCTGACGAAAGTCTTTTCTCAGTAATTTGAGCGAACCGTACATAGTTCGGGTGTAGGACACTCGAGTGACTGGCTATAGGCCAAGTGGGAGATTGTTGGACAGTTATGACCCATAGCGTCACTATTTGTACATATCATGGTGTTGTTGTACAAATTAACTATGTGACAAAGGAAATTGCTCTCTTATCATTTGTGATTAGATCACCAAGATGTATAAATGATAGGAGGTCCTTATGATTAGTTCCTGGATTGAGATGATATGAGACAGTATCAATCTATGAAGGTTTAATCATTAAATATCCCTACTCAGAGTATTATCGAGATTGGACATCGATAATGTGTAAAAGACTAGTATTACACTTGTGTGCTTTGTGAGGGCATAACGGCATAGTTCTCATATATTTGGGTATAGGATACTCATGCAAGTGTAGTAGGAGGTTGTGTTTTACCGATGGTATGGAAAACAGCTTTGCTCTGGATAGACCCCTCGGAATTCCATTGGTAGTATAACTATGTGTCTATGGAAGTCCGAAATCAGGGTAGGTGTAATTGGTATTAACCTGAGACTTGCATCGCTAATACTTGCGACAATCAATATACTTTGGTTTTAGGTCGTCCAGGGCTTTAACAGGTTTTGTGTACGCCTCTGCTGGGTATATTGAGAATCGTAGTGTGTTGGGTGTAATGTCAAGACGGAAGTATCACTCCAGTCATAGTGGAGATGATGGTCACGTAGGATAAGGAACTGGTTCTCTTATGTACTGTAGTCATCGTGATAAAATGACTAGGTCATGTTTATCCGATTATAGAGACTAGTTACCAGAGATCTGATATGTGCTTCATACGGGGCAGACACAATTCCAGCCCCAGGCCTAGCACGTGACATCCGATACTGGATTGAAATACTCAATACTACGTATACTACGCATGATATAGATCACATATTCCTGTAAGGATATTTCTGGAGAATTGGGTAGGCATGACGCTTTGCTAGAAGCCAACCTTGTCTTGTAAATCGGTACAAACATAGTACTAGATACTTACGTGTTCGGATAGTCCGACGACCGGATAGTATTACACTTGTGTGCTTTATGAGGGCATAACGACATAGTTCTCATATATTTGGGTATAGGATACTCATGCAAGTGTAGTAGGAGGTTGTGTTTTACCGATGGTACGGAAAACAGCTTTGCTCTGGATAGACCCCTCGGAATTCCATTGGTAGTATGACTATGTGTCTATGGAAGTCCGAAATCAGGGTAGGTGTATTTGGTATTAACCTGAGACTTGCATCGCTAATACTTGCGACAATCAATATACTTTGGTTTTAGGTCGTCCAGGGCTTTAACAGGTTTTGTGTACGCCTCTGCTGGGTATATTGAGAATCGTAGTGTGTTGGGTGTGATGTCAAGACGGAAGTATCACTCCAGTCATAGTGGAGATGATGGTCACGTAGGATAAGGAACTGGTTCTCTTATGTACTGTAGTCATCGGGATAAAATGACTAGGTCATGTTTATCCGATTATAGAGACTAGTTACCAGAGATCTGATATGTGCTTCATACGGGGCAGACACAATTCCAGCCCCAGGCCTAGCACGTGACATCCGATACTGGATTGAAATACTCAATACTACGTATACTACGCGTGATATAGATCACATATTCCTGTAAGGATATTTCTGGAGAATTGGGTAGGCATGACGCTTTGCTAGAAGCCAACCTTGTCTTGTAAATCGGTACAAACGTAGTACTAGATACTTACGTGTTCGGATAGTCCGACGACCGGATTTACTGCCAACATATCCGGGGATTTCATGGGTCGCTTCCCGAAGATTCACCGATGACGTATGAATCGCAATTTATTAATCTGGGATTAATTAGATGAGAGAGAAAATTAATCTGGGAATAATTGAGGAGATATTTTATCTGGGATAAAATATTAATTAAAGAGAGAGAACGATTAATTTGGAATTAATCGATAAAATAATATATTCGATATATTATACGAAATTGGATTTCGACGCGGAATTGAAATTAGATTTTAATTCGGGTGAACGAGTTAATTTAGAATTAATTCGTTAGCGATGTGAATAGTAATTTTGCTAGGCATAATTATTTAATTACGTCGCAACGGAAAATTCATTAATTTGGAATTAGCGAACCCGAGCCCGAGAGTGTTTGCGAGCGCACTCGCATTTCGAATTCAAGTGCGGCCCGCAAGTCACATCAAGCGTCAAATCACAAGTCACATCAAGCGTCAAATCATTAGTCATTTTGAGTGATGTGACAACTAGTCACTTGATTGATTGAGTGATGTGAATAGTTGATGTGGTGGTTGAAAGCCTTTAATGGCTTGACTTTTGGAAAGCAAAAATAAGAAAATGAATTTTGGAAATTTATAAGTGTATTAGATACAATTTTTGCCAACCACCAACACATTCTCTCCTCTCTTTCTTCTTCCATCTCTCTCGGCCTAGGGCCTCTTTCTTCCTCAAAATTTCTGGTTTCACCGAAAATGAGAGGAGAAGCCATTGATGATTTTTGTGGCAAAAATTAAGAGTGCTAACACACTTTAGAGTCTTGCGAAGGTGATAGGGAAACTCACCCGTGAGCTTGGAATCACATCACGAAAGCTTGGAGCTTGGAGGTTGATTCATGGCCGAATCTTGGAGAGCCAAAACAGTGGACTGCCGTGAGCTCTATGAAGGAAAAGCTTGAAGTTTTGTTCTTCGTCGCATTGCTCAACCGCTCGATGTAAGTATTTCGCAACTTTTTCGTGTATTCACATGTTGTTTTATGCTTGATAATCGATCCTCGGGACTTAGAGATTTCCCAACAATTCTTAGATCTTAGAAGTACAAATTGCATAAGAAGCTCTTTAGCTCGTGTATGTCAGAGGGTACATCTGTCGAGCACTAGGTGTCGCAGATGATTGCTAACATCGATCAGCTAGGTTAGCTGGGCATTACCTACGTGGCCGAGACTACAAAGATTTGATCTTATAGTCTCTACCCGAAAGAATGTTATTCAATCAATCTAATCCAATTAATTAATCTTTGAATTAAGTGATCATCCAATGTTCAAACAACGATTTGATTTGCGCGAGTCCAACTCGTTTTAAGAATAAGTACTCAAAGTGTGAATTCTTGAATTATATCGAACTACAATTTTAAATCTAATTTAATTTGTATTCAATACTAATTCTTATTTAATTCCAAATTAAATAATTACACTTTATTAATGTGCCTTTATGACTTAGATTCTAAATCTAATCTTAATGGGTCTCAAGGCCCAATTAACATCCAATGTTAATTTAATTAAAGTCCAATGGGCTTTTAATTAATTCATAAGGCATGGGCTTTGGAAATTATGGGTCAAACCCAAGATGCCAAGGCCCAATTAGGAATCACCATATGCCAAAAATCAATTTAGGCCCATTAGGCCCAATTAAAATTTTAAAGGCGCAATTATCATATTTGGACTTAATGGAATGGTTTTAGGCCCAAATTTGGATCCAATCCAATTGTCCTAAACCAACTTGGCCCAACCAGGTCCATAAGGCCCAAATACAACAACAATAGCCCAATTCCAAATTGAAGCCTAATTAATTAAATTCCAATATTCCAAATATCAAAATTTATTTAATTAAAGTGTATAGCCATAATTAATTAGTTAAATTAACATTTCCAAAACACCAATTTAATTAATTAATCATGCTTTATAATATTCAATATATGTCCAACACAATTGAAACAAAATCAAGTCATAACATGCTCTTATAGCTCACGGCATTTCATGCATTTATCCATCAATTTTGATTTCAATCCTATTAAATCACAAATCAATATATCTCATGCATTTTAAACACATCCAATGGTCTAAAAATAAAAAATCACCAAGAGCTACAAGGGTCATTATATTCGGCCATCATAAGAAATTAGGGAAAAATTATCTAATCATTTTTTCTTCAAATTAATCATGCATAACTCTAAGTTATCATAATCCAAACATAACCAAACACTCAATTTGACGAAATCATGCTCCAAGCAAAAAATACCCAAATTCAAGTTTATGAACCCTAATTATTTCATGCTTAAAATTGGCTCTGATACCATTTGTTGGGTTCTCTAAGAACTAGCCAAGGATCAATTAAGCATAAAACATGTGTGAATAAACAAAGCAAGATAGCGAAAAGTACTCACTTTGATCGGCAATGAGGATGTAGGATTTCAAAAATTTGCTCCTTTGTGTAGTGCTCCAAGCTCCTCTTTTTATTGTATGTTGAGCTCCAAGCTTTGGTGAATGAATTCCAAACTCATGGGAGTAGTTTCTCTATCACATTTGTTGACTTCTTTATGTGCGAGCAATGGAAGAAATTGCAACAAAATCTTCACACATGAACCCTAGGTTCACGCCATTTTGGAGAATGAGAGAGTGAGAGGTTCGGCCTTGGAGGGAATAGAAAGAGAGAGAGTGATTTGTGTGTTGTTTAATTGATTTCCAAAATACAATTGTCATATACCAAATCCTATTTTTGGTATTAGTCATTCCAAAATGACAAAGTGTGATTTACAAGCAACCATAATCTCTACCAACTTCTATCACCAAAAAGTAACAAAGTTGACTAGTGATGTGACTAGGTGTGGGCCCCACTTTAATTCAAAATTCGAGTGGGCCCGCAAAACACATTTCGGGCTCGGGTTCGTTAATTCCGAATTAACGAATTTTCCGTTGCGACTTAATTAAATCCAATTTAATTAAATAATAATGCCTTGCAAAAATTATTACGAAAGTCGCTTCCGAATTAATTCTAAATTAATTCATTCGCCCGAATTAAAATCCAATTTTAATTCTCCGTTGAAATCTAATTTCATTTAATATATCGAATAATTATTTAATCGATTAATTCCAAATTAATTGTTCTCTCTCTTCTATTCGAATTTTTTCCCAGATAAATTCTCGCCGCAATTAATCCTAGATTAATTTTCTCTCTCTCATAATTAATCCCAGATTAATTATGTTCGAGTGATACGTCATCGGTGAATCTTCGGGAAGCGACCCATGACATCCCTGGATATGTTGGTAGTAAATCTGGTTATCGGACTATCTGAATACGTGCGTACCCAGTACCACGTTCTTACCGATTTACAAGACATGGTTGGCTTCTAGCAAAGCACCGTGCCTACCCAATTCTCCAAAAATATCCTTATAAGGAATATATAATCTTTTTCAGGCGTAGTATACGTAGTATTGCGTATTGTGACCCAGTATCGATATCACATGCTAGGCCTAAGGCTGGAATTGTGTCTGCCCCGTACGAAGCATATATCGGATCTCTGGTAACTAGTCTCTATAATCGGATAATCATGACCTAGTCATATTATCCCGATGATTGTAGTACATAAGAGTACCAGTTTCGTATCCTACGTGATCATCATCTCCATATGACTGAAGTGAGACTTCCATCTTGACATCATACCCAATACACTAAGATTCTCAGTATACCCAAAAGAGGCGTACACATAACATGTTAAAGCCCCGGACGACCAAAACCAAAGTATATTGATTGTCGCAAGTATTAGCGATGCAAGTCTCAGGTTAAGACCAAATACACCTACCCTGATTCGGATTCCCATAGACATATAGTCATACTACCAATGGGATTCCGAGGGGTCTATCCAAAGCGAAGCTGTTTCCGTACCATCGGTAAACAGAACCTCCTATTACACTTGCATGAGTATCCAATACCCAAATATATGAGAACTATGTCGTTACGCTTCCATAACACGAACAAGTATAATACTAGTCTATTCCGCATTATCGATGTCCAGTCTCGATAATACTACGACTAGGGATATTTAATGATTAAACCTTAGTGGATTAATATTGTCTCATATCTTATTAATCTGGTACTAATCATATGGACTTTTATCATTTATATATATTGGTAATCTAATTACAAATGATAAAAGAGCAATTTCCTTTGTCACATAGTTTATTTGTACAACAACACCATGTTCTGTACAAATAGTGATGTTATGGGTCATAATTGTCCAACAAGCTCTTATGTGTTTTATTTTTGTAAGCTTTTTCTTGTAATTTCTTTTTTTAGGAATAAAATTATGTGTGTTTTTATTCAAGTTATGAGTAGCTAATTTTTTTTGCTAGGAAAAAGGGTGAAGCTTTTAATATGAAAATTTAGATTAATCTCACTTATATTATAATATATATATATATATATATATATATATATATATATATATATATATATATTGTAATCTAATGATTAATATTTAATTTAATTCTGGATTAATTATTGACAAATTTTGTTACCGTCTATATGGCTGGTTTATTTATTTGACATGAATGAGTATCAAACTGGACTCGTTATAGACAAAAGTTGTCACCGCCTTTATAGCTGGTTTTATTTGTTTTGGCATAATTAATTCTTGAAATAAATTAATTAGGTAATAATGACAATTTATATATTATAAAAAGTGAGATTTCTAAATTTGAAATATTAAAAGTGTATCCCCCTACCCCCAATATTTTATTTTTTTTATTGCAGTTTAATTTAAAATTTCCAATCACTCAAACAATTCTATCTTTTTCTTTTCACTCAAATTATTATTTTATTCTATTAAATATATTCCTTGTGGATCGACCCCGCAATTACCGGATTATTTTATTACTTCGACACTCTTATAGTTGGGAGTAAAGAATCACTTTTTGAGCGTGTCAATTAGCATTTTATGTTGGGAAGCGGCCGCGAGTGCGCAGCGGAAAATTAAAATTATTATGCCGCTTTCCCTTTGCCCAAGACTCATTTGTTTTGATTATTCTACAAGCCTATGTTGGGTTTCTAGGTTAATCCCAAGATCATATTAAGCATAGAAATAGAATGAATACGCAAAGAAGAGTGGCGGAAACACACTTACATTGAACGGCTTTAGGATGTGAAGATCAACAAAAAAATTTTTCTCCCTTTGAGTAGTTTCGGCCAAGCCCCTTTTGTTAATGATGTTGAACAAGCTCCAAGCTTTAACGGATTCCAAGCTCTTAGTTCGGTTTCCCTATCACCTTGTATTGATCCTCTAATGTGCTAGCAAGATGGAAGAAAGAAAACAATTTCTTTTCTCCTTGGAGAGCTCACGGCAAAGCATGAAGATGATGGAGAGAGTTTTGTGTTTTTCAACTTTTGTTTTCTAAAAACAATTATCAAAAATCCTTTACCAAAAATTTGGTATATGCTTTCAAAAAGTCAACAAATTTTTTGGCTCCAAAATCTCATTAATTGCTCTCACCAACTTATGTCATGAATAGTGACTGCATGTCACTCACAAAAAGGTGACTAGACATCTATCACTAAAGTGACAAGTGATGTGACTCGCGATATGACTTATGGGCCCCACTCGATTCAAAATGTGAGTGGGCCCGTAAACACTTCCGGGCTCGATTTCGCTAATTCCGAATTAACGAACTTTCGTCTCGACGTAATTCTAAATTAACTCGTTTGCCCGAATTAAAATCCAATTTTAATTCCACATCGAAATCTAATTTCGTTTAATATATCGAATATATTATTTTATCGATTAATTCCAAATTAATCTTTCTCTCTCTTCAAATAGTATTTTATCCCAGATAAAATCTCTCCGTAATTAATCCCAGATTAATTTAGTTCGAATCATACATCATCGGTGAATCTCCGGGAAGCGACCCAAGAGATCCCTGGATATGTTGGCAGTAAATCCGGTCGTCGGACTATCCGAACACGTACGTACCTTGTACTACGTTCTTACCGATTTACGAGACAATGTTGGCTTCTAGCAAAACGCCATGCCTACCCAATTCTCTAGAAATATTCTTAATGGAATATATCATCTATGTCAGGCGTAGTATACGTAGTATTGTGTATCTTGTGATCCAGTATCTGATGTCACATGCAAGGCCTGGGGCTGGAATAGTGTCTGCCTCGTACGAAGCATATATCGGATCACTAGCAACTAGTCTCTTTATTATCGGATAATCATGACCTAGTCATATTATCCTGACGGTTGCAACCTTTTAGAGAACCAGTTTTGTATCCCTGCGTGACCATCATCTCCATATGACTGAAGTGATACTTCCATCTTGACATCACATCCAATACACTACGATTCCCAATAAACCCAGAAGAGGCGTACACAGAACCTGTTAAAGTCCTGGACGACCAAAACTAAAGCGTATTGATTGTCGCAAGTACTAGCGATGCAAGTCTCAAGTTAAGACCAAATACACCTACCCTGATAGGGACTCCCATAGACACATAGTCATACTACCAATGGGATTCCGTGGGGTCTATCCAGAGCGATGTTTTCCGTACCATCGGTAAAACACAATCTCCTACCACACTTTCATAAGTATCAAATACTTAAATATATGAGAACTATGCTATTACGCTTCCATAACACGCACAAGTGCGAAACTAGTCTATTCCGCATTATCGATGTCCAATCTCGATAATACTACGACTAGGGATATTTAATGATTAAACCATCGTGGATTGATACTGTCTCATATCATCTCAATCTGAAACTAATCATAAGGACTTTTATCATTCACACATTTAAGTAATCTAATTACGAAATGATAAAAGGCATTTTCCATTGCTACATAATTAATTTGTACAAAAACACAATGTCTTTTACAAATAGTGACGCTATGGGTCATAACTGTCTAACAGCCTAGGCATGTTACTATATATTCTAAGCATAAAACTCATAAAACATGCAAAGAACATAAACCTAAACATGTTAACTATCATAAGAACTCTAATTAAAATAAAGAAAGAAAAAGACTTACTCGAACCGAAGACTCCTCTAGTCCTCCCTCCAATCTACAAGCTTTTATCAAACTCAGCAAGCTCTTCCATATTCCAAAGAGCCACCCAAGTGTGTGGCCTCCAAAGATGCACACACCAAAGCCAAAACTCAACGGCAAGACTACGCCTTGAGTGCACGGGTATTTTTCCCTTGGTGCTAGCCTAGATAAGTGTGGTTTATACCCACTTATTCCAATATATTTAGCTTATTGTTTTGTTATAATTCGAGATATTTAATATCATTTATAATTTATTTTATGTTTTATTTGTAGGAGCATCAATATATGGATCGAGGAATAATTGCACGTGTTTTGGGAAGTTTCGGGAACACAGGATGAGTACGGAAGCATGCCAAATCATCAGGCGCCATGGCGCCAAAGTCACATACACTTTCAGAGGGATGGGCGCCATGGCGCCCATGAATATCAAGTAAGTGGCGCCATGGCGCCACCTAAACATCAAAGGCGCCATGGCGCCTCAAGTCTACATAATGTCCATACACATTTCCCGAGAGTTCAGTGCCCCGGCGCCCACTTACACAATGATCCGGAAGAAAACCTACACGTTCCAGGATTCACTTTTTAGGGTTTTTAATAATCCTAATGCCACCCAAAGACTCCATGCCTCAACTATAAATATAACATTACATCCAACACTCAAGGGGAGGCTAATACAGAGCACAAAACACAGAATTAAATATTTGTAGAGATCCAAGGAGAGGATTGAAGAGCGACAAGAAGAGACAAAGGCTGTAATATCCGGAGAGGAAGAGATTCAATTCGGGTTTTATCTTCTTATTTCTTTCTTAAAACTCTAATGATTTCCATTAGATTCGTGGCTTGATTATTTATTGTTCTATCTTTTGTCATGAATTTACTCCTTAATTTGGAGAATGATGTAATTGATGCTTGAACCTTGTATTTTTGTTTATCAATTTTGTAATGAAGTTTTATTAATTATTTATATTCTTTTGAGTTTAATGCTTCTTAATTGTTGGCACAATTGAAGATGATGAATGTTTAGAATCTATCACTCGAGAGAGGGGATTTTGAATAGATCTAGAGAATATAACCTAGGATTTATAGGTTCGAGAGAATCTGTAGTCCTTTGAAGTCGTTAACATAGAATCACAAATCGTAATGAGTTATTAACTATTGGATTTTATAGAGATATCGAAGTCTATAGTTGATAATATTTTCACTCGGCACTCGAGAGAGGGAGTGAATATTTTAGGATCTTGACTTATAAATAATATAACTGAACAAAGATTAATTGGCATGAAAAATACATAGGAGACAGCTAGGTGAAATCAGGATCCAGAATCTCTATCGTATTAGTTCCTCTTTTTATTTTTATTTTATATTTTATTTATTTATTAAAAATCTTTATTATTTATTTTCTAAATAAAGTTAGGATTATCAATTGTAGTACTTAGTGCGAGTTAACACAATCCCTGTGGGTTCGACACTCTTAACTCATATTTATACTAAAACTTGACACCGTACACTTGCGGTACGATATAAAATATCACAACAAGTTTTTGGCGCCGTTGCCGGGGATTGTTTGTTAATTCACATTAATACTACTACCAAGTAATTTTAGCTTTAATTTAGAATTTTATTTTAATTTTAATTTTTATTTTAATTTTTATTTCCTTTATTTTTGTCTTAAGTTTTATTTTTATTTTTGTTATTATTTCTTTTTTTTATTTGATTTGATTTGATTTGATTTGATTTTGTTTTATTTTTTTCTTACGAGGTGAGTTTGAAAAGAACCAATGGCAGATCCTGTTAGTGCACTGATAGCTGAAGTGTCGTCCTTTACGACTCATCTAGAAGTATTGATAAATCAAATGAGTCAGCCGTCTATTGAAGCCGTTTCTACTAATGGAATGCTTTTACCCACAGAGGAGCAGGATTTGAACAAGTGCAATATGTGAACAATCGGAACTTCAACAACTGTAGAGGCAGTCATATGCTTAATTATTATCATCCGATTTTTCATATGCTGATATGGAGAACATTTTGCAACCTCCTCATGGCTTCAATTATCCAAAAGTTGAGCAGAAACCTTCCTTAGAAGACCTCATGATCACGTTTGTAGCTACAGCTTCAGAGAGGTTTGAGAAGAATGAGTCAATGCTGGATAATATCGAAACACGAATGGGCAATATAGAGGCAAATATGAAATCTTTAGAAGCAAAAATTGAGTTGCTTGCTTCTTCCATGGCCAATCAACAGACATGGGATTTTCCGAGTGATACTGAAGTCAACCCCAATGAGCAAAGTCAAATTATCACCTGTAGGAGCGGAAAAGAGTTTAAAGACACCTCTCAGGACTTAGGCAGTAAAGAAAATGAAATGGTATTCAGGAGGAAACAGTAACAGAAGAAGAGAACAAAGGTGAATTGATAATGAGAGGTCAATATGAAGAAATCACCTTCAGTGTTTTCAGAGCCATGCCGAGTTCTCAAGGTGATGCAGACTGTCACATGATAGATACAGTAGAAAAGAGAGTGAAACCAGACAGGGTGATCAGTATTTCAACAGCCTATGAGCATAATGCAACCATGTATAAAGGAAAATTCTCTGCAGCTAAACTCGAAACCACTCCCAAAGGGCCGTAAAAAGAGGAAAAGAAAGGCCAGTTCTCACTTAGAGATAATTCCTGGAAGATTAAAAAGAAAACCGAGCCATTTTGCCGAATGTGCAGTCCAGAATTTCCAATTGAAGGGAAATCTACATATCCTGGGGGACCATCTATGGATAAATCACCACAGCCTGCCAAGTTGTCCTTTCATGTCATAAGAACCGGTGGATACAAAGAAAGAGAGAAGAAAGATGAGATTACCCGGTTCACTACGTTTAAGCCACCATGACCACCATTTGAGTGGTTGCGTCTGGCTGAAGACGTTAAACTAGCGCTAGCGGGGAGGCACCCTTGCATTTCTTTTATTATTATTTTCTTACTTTTTATTTTTATTTTATCTTATTTTATTTTATTGTGTGCTATTTATTTATTTGCATGTTATTTATGCAGGTAGCACGAGACACACAACGCCCGCGCAACCAAATTCCAACCAGCAAGAGTCTGATCAACTCCATGCACGGTAGTGTTGTTCCTCACTCTTGTTCTTTAAATTTTTATCTTACATTGAGGACAATGCAAATTTTAAGTTTGGGGGTGTGTGCATGTTGCTTACTTGTTATTTAGTTGTTTAAATTTTGTTATTTAGTTATTTAAATTTATTGAGAAAAAAAAAAAAATTGTTTTAGTCTTTGATAGTAAAGCATAAATCCTGTGATGATATTGTTTGTTTATGAGTGAAATTTTAGAAACGATAAGTGCCTAATTTACTTTTATCTGATGCCTTGAATAATTGATCTATGTTAGACTCATAAGCACTTAAAATAGGTTCTTAGCGGTAAAACTTAAGTAGTTGACAATGTGACTAGTTGACAAAATTGCATGTCGATGAATGACCGTTTGCTTAGATATCATCTTGATTTGCTAGTGTTATGAAGTATGGTATAGCTAAAAGAAAAATGTCTCTAAAGAAAGAAAATAAACCACCTATAACCGATAAGCGTGAAGCTACCCATGGGCGAGTATTAGGACCACCATGAGGAGAAATGCTACCTTAAAGGGTAGGTGAGTTGAAAAAAAAATGAGGCAAAAATGAGAAAAGAAAAAGAGACAAGAAAAGAAAAGAAAAAAACCATACCATACCGAACACAAAATAAGGCAATTACAAAGCATAATTGAGATATCTAGGTTGGTTTGACCCTTGATTCTAATTTTTAAACGAAATCATTGAGTTGGCTTACTTAAGATCAAAGCTGTGAATGAACCTTTACACACACACACACACCTTGAGTCTAGCTTAGATAATTTATTCGAAAATTTGGATTTGAGTTGCAATTGCGTATTTTGAAAATTCTTTGATTTCATTTATAAGCTTTCTTTGAGGATATATTTATGCGTAACTATCGAGACTATTTTTTTGTTATTTTTTATTTTGCATGATTGTGTGTGAATGACGTTTGTGGGTGTCGTCACTGTAAGCCCTCACGAGACTATAACTCGTCCACTAGGGTCGCCTAGGGGTTTAAAGGCTTGTTGCATATGCTAAATGCAATCGTGATCCCTACGAAAGTGGCTTAGTTAATTTAGTAATTCTTAATTTTTATTTGAATTAGTTTTTAGTTTATCTTTTGCTCGGGACTAGCAAAACCTTAAGTTTGGGGGTATTTGATAAGTGTGGTTTATACCCACCCACTTATTCCAATATATTTAGCTTATTGTTTTGTTATAATTCGAGATATTTAATATCATTTATAATTTATTTTATGTTTTATTTGTAGGAGCATCAATATATGGATCGAGGAATAATTGCACGTGTTTTGGGAAGTTTCGGGAACACAGGATGAGTACGGAGCATTGCCAAATCATCAGGCGCCATGGCGCCAAAGTCACATACACTTTCCAGAGGGATGGGCGCCATGGCGCCCATGAATATCAAGTAAGTGGCGCCATGGCGCCACCTAAACATCAAAGGCGCCATGGCGCCTCAAGTCTACATAATGTCCATACAATTTCCCGAGAGTTCAGTGCCCCGGCGCCCACTTACACAATGATCCGGAAGAAAACCTACACGTTCCAGGATTCACTTTTTAGGGTTTTTAATAATCCTAATGCCACCCAAAGACTCCATGCCTCAACTATAAATATAACATTACATCCAACACTCAAGGGGAGGCTAATACAGAGCACAAAACACAGAATTAAATATTTGTAGAGATCCAAGGAGAGGATTGAAGAGCGACAAGAAGAGACAAAGGCTGTATTGTAATATCCGGAGAGGAAGAGATTCAATTCGGGTTTTATCTTCTTATTTCTTTCTTAAAACTCTAATGATTTCCATTAGATTCGTGGCTTGATTATTTATTGTTCTATCTTTTGTCATGAATTTACTCCTTAATTTGGAGAATGATGTAATTGATGCTTGAACCTTGTATTTTTGTTTATCAATTTTGTAATGAATTTTTATTAATTATTTATATTCTTTTGAGTTTAATGCTTCTTAATTGTTGGCCACAATTGAAGATGATGAATGTTTAGAATCTATCACTCGAGAGAGGGGATTTTGAATAGATCTAGAGAATATAACCTAGGATTTTATAGAGTTCGAGAGAATCTGTAGTCCTTTGAAGTCGTTAACATAGAATCACAAATCGTAATGAGTTATTAACTATTGGATTTTTATAGAGATATCGAAGTCTATAGTTGATAATATTTTCACTCGGCACTCGAGAGAGGGAGTGAATATTTTAGGATCTTGACTTATAAATAATATAACTGAACAAAGATTAATTGGCATGAAAAATACATAGGAGACAGCTAGGTGAAATCAGGATCCAGAATCTCTATCGTATTAGTTCCTCCTATTTTATTATTTTTATATTTTATTTATTTATTAAAAATCTTTATTATTTATTTTCTAAATAAAGTTAGGATTATCAATTGTAGTACTTAGTGCGAGTTAACACAATCCCTGTGGGTTCGACACTCTTAACTCATATTTATACTAAAACTTGACACCGTACACTTGCGGTACGATATAAAATATCACAACAGTGCTAGCCTAGGCAAATACCTCAAAACTTTTAACTCGAGGTTCCTCTAGTCAATTAGACTTAAGGATCCTCAAAATCAGTGGCTCACTCTTAAACTTTAGAGTTTCTCACTTATATAAACCCAAGATATGAAAGGTTTTGGTGTAGCAAATTTGTGAAGAATTCTTTGGGTTTATATAGTGCTCCAAAAAAACAAAATTAATTAAGAATCCGATGTGGGATAAAAGCTAATTTACTCTTAGCCATTGGATCTTAATTTAGTGGTTTAATGAGATTATAAAACCCTAATAAGAGTTTGGGCCGAATTGGAATTCAAAACAAATTTAAAAAAAAAAATACTATTCATGTTACTATTCATGTGAATAGTAATTTTTTTATTCCAATTCCCAAAGTGCCCCTATCGTCATTCACCAATCCCTAAGCCACTATGGAACCTCATAAATGATCTGTTCAATAATTAAACATATTGAAACATTTATGAACAATTCCTACAGCAATCATATATGCTGTTATATTTGTACTGTGCACTATTAACCATTGATTTCGACTTTGTTGTGTGTGAAATTTTGGGTTCCCCTCAAGTTAGACATGAAATGAATCGTGATAATTTAATCGAACATAAATTATCCTCTGATCAGATGGTCGTTCGATTTCAATGACCAAGGTTGAAATCTAGCAACATGCCAAGGCCCCCATATTAGAAGGAAATATATATATACCCATTCTGTATGCGATTTACTTATGATACGGTCCCTCGCCTCACTGTATCCCCACCTATTGACCTAGGGTACGGAAAGTGTCTACCCATATGGTCAAAGGTATGATGTTGATAGTGTCATGAATCGTGCTAACCCAAGAATCTCACATGATTCTTCCGCTGTGGCCACAGTCTCAAGAACTGATCACACATATCAATCCACGAACTGGAATACTTTTCTTATAAGAAACTATTATCCGAGAGAGTGGCGATTCTCCGTTGTATCTTTACAAACTTCATGTGTTTCAACAAATGACCCAATCATGCCCTTATGATCGGATCTTTTGAATCGGGGAAGGAGAATGTCAAAGTTATTTGATCCACACATAAGATTGTAAAGACCTCAAGTCTAAGGACTAGTCATATAATCGATACATGAAAGTTCTCACAGACACATGGGATAAACACTCCATATGAAAACTTTCGGCGATCAATTCGATGGACACAAGCAACTCATGCATCCATGTGATACACCAAGCGGACGGATCTCCGCTAGTAGCATATGAGATCGGCTACCGCACTTAAGGGCGGATCATATCATCATGCTAGTCTCTCCGCTTTGTGAACGCCCAGATTATTCACAAAACTATGACTATGAACATTTAAGAGTAATGATTCTCATAAGGCGTGGAAGCCATCATTTTATTACTCCAAGAGCTTTATTACAGTGTTGATGATTCATAAACGTTATGTAAGACACGTATAATAAAGATTGTCATTTTATTAATTAATGAAAATGTTACAAATACATGTACAAATAGCCCATCCACAAGTTGGGTATAGGGCATATCCCTAACAATCTCCCACTTGCACTATAGCCAACTAGTATGAATCTGGACACCATACTCTCGGGTGTACGTAGATTGAGAAAGTCCTAACAACCTCTTAGATCTATTACGGTAGATCTTAATGCCGAGGATGTAGGCTGCTTCTCCCAAATCTTTCATGGAGAAATTCTGAGATAATCATTGCTTGGTGGCTTGCATCATAGGAATATCATTCCCGATGATTAATATGTCATCGACATATAATACAAGAAATACAACAACACTCCCACTACATTTCCTGTAAACACAAGGCTCGTCTACATTTTTTATGAAGTCAAATTCTTTGATTGCCTCATCAAATCGTATATTCCAACTTCTAGAGGCTTTCTTGAGTCCATAAATGGATCGTTTAAGCTTGCATACTTTATTATGATCATCCTTAGATGCAAACCCCTCAGGTTGTGTCATATAGACTTCCTCTACGAGGTTCCCATTAAGGAAAGCTGTTTTGACATCCATCTGCCAAATCTCATAATCAAAGTGTGCAGCTAGTGCCAGTAAAATTCGAATGGACTTTATCATTGCAACAAGCGAGAAGGTTTCGTCATAGTCAATTCCTTGGATTTTTCTATAACCTTTCGCCACCAACCTAGTCTAATAGGTTTGGATGTTGCCTTCTGCATCAGTTTTACGCTTGTAAATCCACTTGCAGCCTATGGGTTTTATCACTTCATGTGAATCTACCAAGTCCCAGACTTGATTCTGATACATAGAGTCTATTTCGGATTTCATGGCCTCAAGCCACTTGACTGAATCAATGCAACGCATTACTTCATCATAACTGGTGGGATCATCATTATCAATGACCTGATCATGTTCCTCATCAATATGGAAACCATATCTTTCAGGCTCATGTCTTTCCCTACCAGACCTTCTGAGTTTATAACCTTGTGGTTGTTCTGTCACTGCCCTTTTGAGGGGCCTGGGGTTTAGTTCTATGTTAGTTTGTTCTTCTCGTACCTCATCGAGGTCAAGTCTACTCCCACTATATTTCTTGAGAAGGAATTCATTCTCTAGAAATTTAGCATTTCGTGAGACAAATGTTCTTTGTTCATTTGGGACGTAGAACACGTATGCTCCTGAGTTCAAGGCATATTCTACAAACTTACATTTAACTGCCCTATCATCCAATTTGTTAGTTTGTGTGAGCTTGACATATGCGTCACATCCCCAAATTCTTAGATAACTAAGACTATGACCTTTCCCAGACCATAACTCATATGGTGTTTGACTTACACTCTTGGAAGGAACTTGGTTTAGTAGTAGTGTTGCAGTTTCTAAAGCAAGACCCCAAAATGAAAGAGGTAGATCCGTGCCTGGCATCATTGATCGGACCATATCTAATAATGTCTGATTTCTCCTTTCGGAGACCCTATTATGCTGTGGAGTTCCTGGAGGAGTCCACTGGGAAACAATGCCATTTTCTCTCAAGTAATCTTGAAATTCACCGCTTAAGTATTCACCACCTCGGTCAGACCTTAGTGACTTAATACTTTTATTAAGCTGGTTTTCTACTTCAGCTATGAAGTCTTTGAATTTCTCAAAGGCTTCAGATATGTACCACATAAGGTACACATACCCATATCGTGAGTGATCATCGATAAAGGTAATGAAGTATGAGAATCCACCTCTAGTGGTGACTGACATTGGTCCGCATACATCAGAGTGTATGAGTTCTAATGTCTCCGTTGCACGATGTCATTTACCTTTGAAGGGTAATTTGGTCATTTTACCAAGTAAACAAGACTCACAAGTTCCATAAGGTTTATATTTGAAGGGTTTGAAATACACATCCTTATGTAGCTTAGTTAATATTGTTTTATTGATACGACCTAAGCGACTATGCCATAGAAGTGATTCATTGAGATTATTCGAGTTAACGTTGTATATATTAGAGGTTGAACATCCTTTGTTAGTTTGTAAGACATAGCTACTATTATTCAAAATACCATCTCCATATTTTATTTCATTGAAATAAATAGAACATTCATTACAACTTATTAGGCATGAAAAGCCTTTATTACATAAAGAAGAAATTGAAATGATGTTCTTTACTAGAGAAAGTACATAAACACAATCTTCTAAGTCTAAAACTAAACCATTCGGCAAAACTAATGAATAAGTCCCCACGCATAATGCAGCCAGTTTTGCTCCATTACCCATGCGTAAGTCAACCACCCCATGACAGAGTCTCCTACTGTTTCTCAGGCCCTGCACATTGTTACACAAGTGAGTCCCACAACCGGTGTCAAGCACCCAAGTAGAAGGTTCGGAGTTTTGAGAATATAGTTCAATCATATACAACATACCTGAAGCATTGGGCTTCTTGGCCTCTTGGGCTTCCCTAGCTTCCTTGGCTTTCAAGGATCTGCAGTCTTTCTTCCAATGACCTTTCTTTCCAAAAAAGAAACATTTCCCCTTTCTCTTTTTCTTCTCCACCTTACCATTGGGCTTTAAGTGATCTGGAGCCTTGGCCTTGCCCTTATTTTTCTTTGGGCCTCGTGGCTTCAGGTCCGTACCTGTAAGCATGACGGAGGTTTTAAGCTCCGGTCTCAAGTCATTATCTGCTTGCTTTATCAGATTGTGCAATTCTGGTAAAGTAGCTTCTTTATCAGACAGATGAAACTGCATAATAAAGTTAGAGAATTCTTTAGGTAAAGACTGAAGAATCAGATCCTGACCTATCTCATGATCCATGATGAACCCGAGGTTGGCCAATTTTTCAATGTGGCCAATCATCTTAAGCACATGTCCACTAATAGATCATTCCTTATACCTTGTTTGGAATAAGGCACATGACACTTGGAATCTCACGGTATGAACGAAAGTTGCATACAACTCCTTCAAGTGAAAGATGATGGTTTGAGCATCCATATCTTCGTGAGCTTTCTGAAGTTCGTCCGACATAGAGCCAAGCATTATGCAAACTACTTGCTCATCATCATCGACGTGTTTCTTCCAAGCATCAAATGTATTTTGGTCAGCATCTTCTGCGGGTTCAGGGGGAAATGGTCTTTCAAGAACATAGAAAATCTTTTCTTGTCGTAAGACAATTTTAAGGTTTCTCAACCAGTCATTGTAGTTGTCCCCTTTGAGCTTATGCTCATCAAGGATGGAACGAAGTGATACTCTGTTTGCCATTTGAATGTTTGTGAAATATTTTAACCCACATGTTAAGAGAAAATATTAAAATTAGGAATATGTTTTCATTAATGTTTCATAATAACATGGGCTTTTAATATTATGAAGTTGCTCCCACTCAATTGTTTTAAAATTTTAAGCAAATCGCATCAACCCCAATATGGTGGATTTCTTATGGGCAAGGATCCCATTATCATCATTTCATAACTGTGACTAGGGCCGGTCGTTATAAAATACGATAATTAGGTAGGTTCCCAACCAATTTATGATATAAATCACAATTCCTTGATCATTGGGTTGGGCAATCAAACATGCCATAGCTTATGCTAGTCCTTGTGGACACCCAATCTTTGCCACTAAGTTATAAGACCACGCCTAAGGGTCACTGCGTCTTATGACTCAGAAAAGTCAAACCATTGTCAATAGTACGATTTAGAGACAAATTGGTATTGGTCAGTCTGGTAAAGCCTAGTCCTGCCAATACGGTTTAAGCCCTTTGGGTCTATACTTTACAATGGGAGGCAAATTTTAGACTTAAATTATTATTGAGGATTTTAGAAAGTTTAAGTGAATAACTGTCAAATGGATTCCTCCATTGAAAATTCCCCAGAGGGAGGGTGGAGCGAACTCTCTTAAATACCATTACCTTTTAGGCTCTTATTGCCTTGGTGACAAGAATAAATAATAGATCCTCCAAATTAGTCCAACACTTTAAATATGCTATAAGGTAAGCTTTGAGTAAATGATTATCTAGATATCTTCACATCTTTTCCTTTTGGCTATAAAAAGGTAGTGAGTGAAGGAAGACACCAAATCATTATCTAACTCTAGTAATACCTTTGGTTAAATTAACTTTAGTTTGGAAATTTTTATTAACCCCTTGGTCCCAACCCACTTGTATCTTTTATAATGTCTTTTATTATAAACAAGTGATTTATATTTATTAGCCTTAAAGGTAATAAATCTCTAAGTTCATCACAGAATAATTAATTAGCTAAGGGATAAGCAATACACTCTCTATTTCTTAGAAAGTCTCTAGATGCTTGCACCTTAAAATAATCATGTCAATTCTAATCATACATAGAATCATCAAGCATATGAGTTTTAATATGTTGGAATTATTTTAGGCATTAAATAACTTTGATTAATATTTAATTATGATATTGCATTTTATTTTATTCAAATAAATTTACTATTCACATTTTTCTGCAGACGTGTGAACTTTAAATGTAATTTCACAATTCAAATCTTAACCAAATCATGCAAAACTTGTGCCTAAAATTAGGTTCAGGGTGTTAGCTTTCCAACTAACTTTTAAACACCCAATTTCGAGTTCAAATGAGTGACAACTAATCAAAACAAAAACGGCGCTCTGATACCACTGTTGGGAAGCGGCCGCGAGTGCGCAGCGGAAAATTAAAATTATTTGCCGCTTTTCCTTTGCCCAAGACCCATTTGTTTTTATTATTCTACAAGCCTAGGCATGCTACTATATATTCTAAGCATAAAACTCATAAAACATGCAAAGAACATAAACCTAAACATGCTAACTATCATAAGAACTCTAATTAAAATAAAGAAAGAAAAAGACTTACTTGAACCGAAGACTCCTTCAGTCCTCCCTCCAATCTACAAGATTTTCTCGAACTCAGCAAGCTCTTCCACATTCCAAAGAGCCACCCAAGTGTGTGGCCTCCAAAGATGCACACACCAAAGCCAAAACTCAACAGCAAGACTACGCCTTGAGTGCACGGGTATTTTGCCCTTGGTGCTAGCCTAGGCAAATACCTCAAAACTTTTAACTCGAGGTTCCTCTAGTCAATTAGACTTAAGGATCCTCAAAATCAGTGGCTTACTCTTAAACTTTAGAGTTTCTCACTTATATAAACCCAAGATATGAAAGGTTTTGGTGTAGCAAATTTGTGAAGAATTCTTTGGGTTTATATAGTGCTCCAAAGACAACAAAATTAATTAAGAATCCGATGTGGGATAAAAGCTAATTTAATCTTAGCCATTGTATCTTAATTTAGTGGTTTAATGAGATTATAAAACCCTAATAAGAATTTGGGCCGAATTGGAATTCAAAACAAATAAAAAAAATTTACTATTCACATGAAGAGTACTTTTTTTTTATTCCAATCCCCAAAGTGCCCCTATCGTCATTCACCAATCCCTAAGCCACTATGGAACCTCATAAATGATCTGTTCAATAATTAAACACATTGAACCATTTATGAATAATTCCTACAGTAATCATATATGTTGTTATATTTGTACTGTGCACTATTAACCAAGGCCCCCAAATGAGAAGGAAAGATATATATACTCATTTTGTATGCGATTTACATATGATACGGTCCCTCGCCTCACTGTATTCCCACATATTGACCTAGGGTACGGAAAGTGTCTACCCATATGGTCAAAGGTATGATGTTGATAGTGTCATGAATTGTGCTAACCCAAGAATCTCACATGATTCTTCCGCTGTGGCCACAGTCTCAAGCACTGATCACACATATCAACCCGCGAACTGGAATATTACTCTTATAAGAAAATATTATCCGAGAGAGTGGCAATTCTATGTTGTATCTTTACAAACTTCACGTGTTTCAACAAATGACCCAATCATACCCTTATGACCGGATCTTTTGAACCGGGGAAGGAGAATGTCAAAGTTATTTGATCCACACATAAGATTTTAAATACCTCAAGTCTAAGGACTAGTCATATAATCGATACATGAAAGTTCTCACAGTCACATGGGATAAACACTCCATATGAAAACTTTTGGGCGGTCAGTTCGATGGACACGAGCAACTCATGAATCCATGTGATACACCAAGCGGACGGATCTCCGCTAGTAGCCTATGAGATCGGCTACCCCACTTAAGGGCGGATCATATCATCATGCTAGTTTATCCGCTTTGTGAACGCCCAGATTATTCACAAAATTATGACTAGGAACATTTAAGAGTAATGATTCTCATAAGGCGTGGAAGCCATCATCTTATTACACCAAGGGCTTTATTACAATGTTGATGATTCATATAAGTTATGTAAGACACGTATAATAAATATTGCCATTTTATTAATTAATGAAAATGTTACAAATACATGTACATACAGCCCATCCACAAGTTGGGTATAGGGCATATCCCTAATATTTTATATATTCGACAACTTGTCAAAGAGCTCTAAAAAGCTTAGTGATTAAGAGAGAAAATAGGTTGGTATTGCCCCGAGCTTGTAATAAAATTTCATTTCTTTGTTCCCATCGACGTAGGTTGGATCCACTCTCATCCGAACCACGTTAAACCTTTATTTTCTCTGTGATTTTCTATTTGCTTGCCAAGTTTTCTAAGGTTCCCAACTAACCAAAAAAATTCACTGTTTGGGGTATGTTTGTTCGAGGAGTAAATTTCCTAAATTACCCCTGAAATGAAAAAAAATTGTCAACAGTTGGCATCGTTTGTGAAGAGCAATACAAAAAGTAGCAAACACACTAAGACGATGGCAGGAGATGGAAACCATATGACTTCAGAGGCTTCGACAACAGAGTGGATCGAAAAGATGGAAGAAACCCTACGAAATGAAAGGGAATATGCTCGAAAAGAGTGGGAAACGACTCAAGCCTTCATGAGAGCCATGATAGAGAAAATTGAGAAGTTGGAGAAGACGGTAGGAGAGCAAGGACAAGCGGGTCCCAGCAAAAAGAAAGAAGATATAGCCAAATGGAAAAGGATCTCCGGAGCAGACGGAGATCGAGGAAATGGGAAGAGAAATGCATAAAGAGTGAGGTATGTAGTTGTTGCTAGCACTGCGTAGGTAAGAGAGCTGTGGGAAGAAGAAGACAGGCGAACCCCAGAGTCATCCAGTATCAGCCCGTGTTTCGGGGAAAGTGACTTGGAACAGTATCCGAATAGGGAACGAGAGGTTCCTAGTTATGGAAGATACCACACTCGAAGTGGAAGGCATAGAGAGGCCCTTGGGCGAGAGCATGAAAACTCCGAGAGCCAAATGAGTGATTTATTTCGGAGGGAGATGAGGAAATGGGAGGAAAATGCGAAATGAGGGGCTCGGGTTAACCAGGATATAGAGACAACATCCCCATTTGCAAAAGAAGTATTTGAGGTGGAGTTTCCTATAAGGTTCACCATGCCCACGATAGATGTTTTATAAGGGAAGCACGAACACCAAGTCTTACATTGAAAAGTTTATTTTATTGATGGAGATCCAGGGAATGGTAGGAGATGTGATCTGTAAGTTGTTCCCGTTAACTTTGGAAGGGTCGGCCAGCTTGTGGTTCAGAAACTTGACCCCAGGAAGTATCAACAGCTTTTCACAGTTGAGAAAGTCCTTTATGCGCCATTTTAAAGGAGCGTGCGTACCAAGGATTACAGTATGGTCATTAAGGATGATGAAGCAAAGAGATAACGAGCCCTTGAAAAAATTTGTTGACAGATTCCACAGCTTAGTGTTAAAGGTCGGGGAATATAAGTCCCCAGAGGCGCCAGAGAGTTTTAAAGGAGCTCTAAAGATCGGAAAGTTATAGTCCCACCTAAGGATCCAGGAGGTGCCGGAGTATGCCGCAGCCTTGGAGCATGCAAGGAAGTTTGTGTTGCTAGAAGAAGAGGATAAGATAGCCCTGAGGATGAGCTATCCGATCACCAAAAGCGCCGAGGCAAGAGAATCAGCGTGATGCGAGCAAAAATTAGAGAGGACCAGCCCTGAGGCAGAAGGAATTTAGGCCGATGGCTCAGGGCAATATAGCGTTTGAGAGGAGGCACCCGGTCAAGGTTGCTAATGTTGTAAGAGGAACGACGTACACCTTCTTAAATAGACCGTTGGCTCAAATAGCTCAGGAGATTCAGGATAAGGGTCTATTGACTGAGCCCAATCCGAGGAGGTTCCCGATTGAGAAAAGAGATCACAAGGCCTATTGTACGCACCACAATGTGAATAGGCATACCAAAAAGAGATGCAGGGACCTGCAAGAACATATGGAGGACCTGGTGTGTGACACAGGAACTGGGCGACGCATGCTGTTCCAGGCTCGCGGCCTGGTTGGGAGTACGGAATAGTCCGGGGGACTAAACCAGAGAATAATGGAGTCGCCACCTGGTGTGAACCAGGAAAATGAGATTTAAGGCCGCACTCACCCCTCGCAAGGGAAGACCTCAAACCGTTGGGTTCGGAATGGTCCCTTACTTATGTCACTTGTAATGAAAGGATTTATGTAATAATTTAATCAAGTTTAAGTAACACTTATTTCCAAGAGTATCATGCTTCTAAATTCACGTGCATACATCAACAAGTTCATCTAAATTTACATGTAACACATATCCGAATTTGCATACAGCCTATTAGTATGTGATCTATGTCTCAATTTGCATACATAAAGATTAGCATACGGCAAGCATACAAGTTAATAAACACATTATACTCATACATGTGGGGAATACAGATGAACGACACCTACACAATCTTGCATAATGCATAGAAACAATCAGGTTTATCATACGAAGGAATAGCTACTAGGGACAATTATGTACGAAATCTGATGAAAATAACTCAGTTCAGTGGGTGCGCATTCGCGTAGCATTCGAGAACGTGTTCGAACGGTAAACAGAAGGTTCGCGTTCATAATGCGTTCGAGAACGCGTTCGAACGGAGCCAGACCTGATGCATGAAACGCTAAGAAGATGCGTGCACGTTCGTATAGCGTTTGAGAACGCGTTCAAATGGAATCAGACATGATGCATGATGAAACTAAGAAAATACTTGCGCGTTCGCGTAGTGTTCGAGAACGCGTTCGAACGGTAAACAGAAGGTTCGCGTTCGTGTAGCGTTTGAGAACGCGTTCGAACGGAACCAGACCTGATGCATGTAACACATTTATAGACCAACAAATCCACAATGTGGGACCTCACGTATCCGATTGAACTCATCTCACATCCAATCGAATATACACCAACCGGCGCGGCAAAGCATCATGGTAAAGGATTTTAACCCCTCCAAATAGGGGACCTTTAATCCGACTTAGTAAGCTCATGCACTCGATCGTATCATGCACACAAAGATAAAGGCAATCACATCAAACTTGGTATGCCCGATTGAACATATCTTATATTCAACCGAACACACATCAACCGGCGCGGCAAAGCATCGTGGTAAAGGATTTTAACCCCTCCAAATAGGGGACCTTTAATCCGACTTACTAAGCCCATGCGCTCGATTGTATCATACATACAAAAGTAACATGCGGAATTCAAATAACGAAAAATAAATAAACCGAAGCAACATAAAACAAAAGAGTGTGTCGTTTACTCAAGTGGTACGTGGAGTTGTATCCCGAATACAGATCATACTACCGTCCATTCGAAGCGTGTGTCCGGGTTTCCATCCTATATACCATAAGAGGCGACACATTTTCCATTTCATTCAAGCCACAACATACATCCACAAACGACTCTCATGCGAATAGAATTCAATAAACAATCAAAAGACGAGTATAAACTAATGAGAAAAGTGCCCTCGGGTCTAACCTTTTAGATCACCTCTCGGATGTACGGTACACGATCGTCGGAAAGGTGGATGCTCCGCAACTCTTCCGGTTCACTGGTTCATTGCTCTCATTCGTTGTCTTACTGTTTTGAGTCGTCGTTCCATCTTTTGCTGCTGTTTGGCCTCCGTTTTGCTGCTGTTTCCTCTGTATTTTCCACTCACTGTTCAGGTCACTATTTTGGCGAGCATGGCTGCTGTTTTTGGGGTTTTGATGTAGTTTGGTGTGTTTATTTCATGGATTATAAGTGCAGTTTTTATGTTACTGCAGTTCGGTGTTTTGTTGTAATTTTTGGTGGTGGAGGGCTTTTGTTTGTGTGTTTTTAGGGCTACTATATGCGGGTTTTAAGGCTGCTGTATGGGCTGTTTTTCGATGATACGAGGTTGCTAAATGGAGGTATGATTTTCAGTGATTAGGAGAAGGAAATGAAGAGAATTTTTGTGTTATTTCTTTGTAGTATGCGTGAACTTCTAGGGTTTCTTGCTGTGATTTTCATGTGAGTTGTGTGTATGATCTAGCCTAGAGGAGGGTGGTGAATGGTTCTTTTTATAGGCAAAGGCTAGGGTTTCTAGGTAAGGAAGGGAATCAAGTAAATAAGGGAGATGTTTTGATTGGTTTATGAAAGGAAGGAATCTTGTGTAATTGGTGGGTGAATATCTTAATTAGGGAGTTAAAATATTTGATTGATTTTAATGTTTATTTTAATTTGGTAAGTGATTTTTAGATTTGTTTTGATTTCACCATGTGTTAAATATGTGTTTTAAGTGGGCTTGGGCGTGTGGGCCAAGGCTTGGGCGAATTGGGCTTAATGTGAGGCTAGCAGCAAAACCAAAATTACCGACACCATTCGAACGCCTCCTCGAACGCGGCACGAACGCCCGCAATCTATTTGGTGTTCGAACGTATACACGAACGCAGCACGAATGAAAACAGTGAACCTTGTCTATTCTGAATTTCCCCATCCGATGTCTATTTTCCGTGACCTCCGTGACTTAAAAGGTAGTGTCTCCAAATGAGACTCATCATAGGGACTTATATGTAAAAATGCAGTGCCTACAGTTGCCCCCACTTTGATAGGACTTGTGTAATGTGTAACAGTGACAATCCTATCAAAGTTATGCAATGCATTTTCACTTACCTGGCTCGCCAGCTGCCTCCTGACTTGCCTGCTGCCTCGACCTGAATTTGATGACGTGCCATTCTTGGCATGCTAAACCCCGTACTTAGGGTGTCGCGGTAGTCCACAATAGTCCACACTAGTCCACGATAATCCACGGTAATCCACGGTAGTCCACATAGTCCACAATAGTCCACATAATCCATATAGTCCACATAATCCATGGTAGTCCACAATACTCCATAATACTTCATGATAGTCCACGGTAGTCCACATAATCCACAACACTTCAAGATAGTCCACGGTAGTCCACAACATTTTACGATTGTCCGCGGTAGTCCACATAATCCATGATAGTCCACGATAGTCCACATAATCCACAACACTTCAAGATAGTCCACGGTAATCCACAATATTTCACGATAGTCCACGGTAGTCCACATAATCCATATAGTCCACATAGTCCACAATACTCCACAATACTTCATGATAGTCCACGGTAGTCTACAATATTTCACGATAGTCCACGGTAGTCCACATAATCCATGATAGTCCACGGTAGTCCATAATATTTTATGATAGTCCACGGTAGTCCATAACATTTCACGATAGTCCTCGGTCGTCCACATAATCCACAACACTTCAAGATAGTCCACGGCAGTCCACATAATTCACATAGTCCACACGCCGTACCTGGCAAAACTGTTCTGATGATGCAGTGGGCCTCGACCCTGAGACACATCCCAATAACTGCAACCGACAACGGGGCACCTCGACCCAACACCGCTGACAATAGGGACCTCACCCTCGAACTGATGATGTAGTGGGCACCTCGACCCTGGGCACCTCGACCCAACACCGCTGACAATAGGGACCTCACCCTTGAACTGATGATGTAGTGGGTCATCGACCCTAAAATGGTACTGATGTGGGCCTCGCCCTCAACTGATACTGATGTGGGCCTTGCCCCAAACTGATACTGATGAGGTGGTCCATTCTCGAACCAAGTTGAGGAGAGGTGGTCCATTCTCGGACCGTTTCGATGAGAGGTGGTCCATTCTCGAACCGTTACTGTGATGCGGTCCATTCCCGAACCTTGCTCCATTCTTGGAGTGCCATTCCCGGCTTGTTCATTCTCGAACTGTGTTTCCATTCTTGGAGTGCCATTCCCGGCTTGTTCATTCTCGCACTGTGTTTCCATTCTTGGAGTGCCATTCCCGACTTGTTCATTCTCGAACTGTGTTTCCATTCTTGGAATGCCATTCTTGGCTGGTTCATTCTCGAACTGTGTTTCCATTCTTGGAGTGCCATTCTTGGCTTGACTAATTCTGATAATTATATGGGCCTCGCCCCCAGAGTGTCATATCCGGCAAAACTGATGTTGATAATGATGTGGGCCTCACCCCAAACTGGTATTGATGTGGGCTTCGCCCCCAAACTGGTACTGATGTGGGCTTCGCCCCCCAAACTGGTACTGACGCGGGCCTCGCCCCCACTGATACTGATATGGGCCTTGCCCCTAGCTGATACTGATGTGGGCCTCGACCCTCAGGACTCATCCCCAAACTGATATGGATGTGGGCCTCGGCCCTGGGACTCATCCCCAAACGGATGCGGATGTGGGCCTCGGCCCTAGGACTCATCCCCAAACTGATGCTGATGTGGGCCTCGGCCCTAGGACTCATTCCCAAACTGATACTGACGTGAAACTCACCCCCAGACTGGTATTGAAGTGGGCCTCACCCCCAGACTGATACTAATGTGGGCCTCAACCCTCAAATTACTACCCGAATCCAACACCAATATGGGCCTCAGCCCTAGGATTATTACCCGATTCCGATATTGTGCTTTTGTTATGCCTTATTGGCTTGTCTTCGCCGCTTTCTCTTTTTCTTCTTCAAAACCTGTGAACACAAAACAAAACAAACACAAAAGGGTGCAAAATGGGTTACGTGTATGTATGTATACGTGAATGTTCCCATCTCTTTGGGTTAGGTCTTCTGCCAATTCTATTGGTGACTGCCCGGTCTCAGGTAAAATACAGCTTCAGTCTGTCAACATTGATCGGCTCGGTGAACTCATTCCCTTCCAAGTCTGACAGCCTCACTGTCCCCGTTTCCCAATTTCTGAATGACTATCTTATCTTTCTGTTTGCTTCTTCCGAGGATTCCCCGTGTTCTAAGCATCGTTGTGTATCATAATACCAAGGTTGAATGCTTTTGTCAAATATACTCATGTTGCATATTCAAGCGAGTACGGGAAATGAACGTATTTATTATCATTAGAAAAAGGTTCGAGCAAACAGGCAAAATCAATGTCTATATCAAAAATGCAGGATCAAACAAACTAGGAGGAACAACTTCATCATTCACAGCGCTGCCTTCTTCCTCGGCCTATGGTTCTTCATCGTTGTCACCCCATATCCCCATGTACGAAGCTTTGGTGGTTGAGAGCTTGGAGGACGAAGGTTTCGGGCAAGCCAGAGTTGATCATGTAGGTGGGTGGGGGAACATAGTGATAATTTGGTAGAGGATTAGTGTGTGTGTTTGGCTGTTCTCTTTCAGGGTCAGGGATTTTGTGGGAGTCAATTAAGTCTTGGATCTCATGGCGCAGACGGGTACAACTATTGGTGTCATGGCCAGGTTGTTGGTGGAAGTGGCAGTAGCGGTTCATATTGAGGCTTGGTGGGGGAGGATTTGGGAGTGGTCTAGGTTCCAAGAGTTTTAAGAGTCCTTGCCTGGTCAGCTTCTCAAGCACTTTGGACAAGGGTATACCCAAGTTAGAAAAGCGCATATTCTTAATAGCAGCAATCTCGGCAATAGCGGGCTTGGTCTCAGAATGCCGTCCAAAATTCCTTCTATTCTGGCCATAAAACTTTCTGTTTTCAGCCTCTTCTTCCTCAATATCCATGACAGTTTCCCTCAACTGTCGGAAATCCGCAATCATTGAAGTCATCCTCCTCAACTTGCCATAGATCGAGGGCTTAGTGCCCTTAATGATCATTTTAATCTGGTCTTTCTCAGAGGGCCGAGTCTGCATTTTCAGAAGCTGGCTTCTCCAGCGGTCTACATACTCCTTGAAGCTTTCTTCTAGCTTCTGCTTAGTGTTCTCCAAATCATGAAGTGACAAATCAATCTCTAAGTCTGTAACATACTATTTCAGTAATACATCTGCCAATTCCCTCCAATCCTCCTTAACCTTTCTTTCAAGGCTATGGTACCACACTACGGGTGCCCCCTCAAGTGACATCCCAAACATCTTCTGAGCTTGGCGCTGCGTTAGGCCCACTGAACTCATAACTGACACATATTGTCGAAGGTGGACCCTCGGATCCCCATTCCCGTTGAACTTGGCCATATCCGGCATCTTGAACTGAGCATGCAATTGTTCCTCAAAAGCCATCGCCTCATAGTCTAGTAATTCTTCGTCCTTACCCTTCATCTTACGGGTAACTGACTCAACCTGATCCCGAAGCTTCTGAAATTCTGCCTGAGACCAATCACTCTGCATGTTGCATGCTCTGTCATGCCATCATCAAAAGTGGGGATATCATCCCCCAACCCGTTCGGAGGCTCCTCACGCCTCATATTCTCAAAATTTCCCCCAGCACGGGGTACAGCCATATTTGCCATGGCAGTGGTCATGGCTTGCAACTGTTCGGTAATCTTGGCTAAACCATTTTCCAACTGATCTATCCGGGATACCTCATTATCGGATGTACTCATATCTGTTACCGGTCTTTTGGTGAGTCTTCCCTCTTCCCTAACCCAACGGGAATTTATGATGGCTTTTAGAACACAAGGGTTAACATGATGTATGTATGCATGGGGTGCATGAGATGCATGTAACATATATAACATACTAAATCAACTAAAATTTTCAAACAAATCGGCCCGTTATCATTTTAGAAGCTTTTGGGCTAACTGTCATATGAGTGAACTCGTCCCAGTTTAAATGGCCCAACGAGTACACATCTTATGGCAAGGAGCCCAACTAATTCCAAATGGTAATGTTCCGAACACAATCACAAAGTGGCCCATCAATCACTTAGAAGCCTTTGGCCCAATCGTCATAAAATACATTATTGTCCCAGTTTAAATGGCCCAACAAGCCCATATCACATGACAAATGGTCCAAATGGATCCAAACAGCGATGTTCCCAAACACAAGCATAAAATATAATGCAAACATAAAGTAATAATTTCTACGCAATGGCCCATCAACATTTCAGAAGCTTTGGGCCTAGTAGTCATAAGGTACGAACTCGCCCCAGTTTAAATGGCCCAGCAAGTCCGCATTTCTGACAATAGTCCAACTGCATCCAAATGAGGATGGTCCACAATTCAAGGAAATAATCGTTACTTTAACCATACAATCCCGATCTATGGGTGGGTTCGTAGGAGTGTAGACAAAGGCTCTCATCGGCGAAGGATGGCCCACAACTAGGTCTCCCCAATCAAGGGTTCAAGCGACCAAGTGAGCGCACCCTTTTTTATACACTAAGGTACGTGCCAATGAGCTATGGTGTGTGACTGACTGTCAAATAGATTTCTCGTTGTAGATTCCCCAAATGGAGGGTGGAGCGAGGCTCTCTTAAGTACCCTAGCCTCTTAGGCTCTTATCGCTTGGTGACAGGAATAAACAACGAGTCCTCCAAATTAGTCCATCACAATAGGCTAAGGGTAGATGGCTATATAGGTGCCTTCACAGCTTTTCCTTCTAGGAAGGTAGTGAATGAAGAAAGACACCAAACCATTACCTAGCCTCAAGATGCCCTTGATTAAACCCTCATTTTATCCACTATAGACACGGTCAATTAGAACATAAATCCAAACATTACAAGACAATATTTCGGGGCCGATTCTCTATCCCCAGTGGAGTCGCCAGACTGTGGGACATAGGAACTGGGCGATGCATGCTGTTCTAGGCTCGCGGCCTGGTTGGGAGTACAGAATAGTCCAGGGGACTAAACCGGAGAATAATGGAGTTGCCACCTGGTGTGAACCAGGAAAATGAGATTTAAGGCCGTACTCACCCCTCGCAAGGGAAGACCTCAAACCGTTGGGTTTGGAATGGTCCCTTACTTATGTCACTTGTAATGAAAGGATTTATGTAATAATTTAATCAATTTTAAGTAACACTTATTTCCAAAAGTATCATGCTTCTAAATTCACGTGCATACATCAACAAGTTCATCTAAATTGACATGTAACACATATCTGAATTTGCATACAGCCTATTAGTATATGATCTATGTCTCAATTTGCATACATAAAGATTAGCATACGGCAAGCATACAAGTTAATAAACACATTATACTCCTACATGTGGGGAATACAGATGAACGACACCTGCACAATCTTGCATAATGCATAGAAACAATCAGGTTTATCATACGAAGGAATAGCTACTAGGGACAATTATGTACGAAATCTGATGAAAATAACTCAGTTCAGTGGGTACGCATTCGCGTAGCATTCGAGAACGTGTTCGAACGGTAAACAGAAGGTTCGCGTTCGTATAGCGTTCGAGAACGCGTTCGAACGAAGCCAGACCTGATGCATGAAACGCTAAGAAGATGCGTGCGCGTTCGCGTAGCGTTTGATAACGCGTTCGAACGGTAAACAGAAGGTTCACGTTCGTATAGCGTTCAAGAATGCGTTCGAACCGAACCAGACATGATGCATGATGAAACTAAGAAAATGCGTGCGCATTCGCGTAGCGTTCGAGAACGCGTTCGAATGGTAAACAAAAGGTTCGCGTTCATGTGGCGTTTGAGAATGCGTTCGAACGGAACCAGACCTGATGCATGCAACACATTCATAGACCAAAAAATCCACAATGTGGGACCTCACGTATCCGATTGAACTCATCTCACATCCAATCGAATATACACCAACCGGCGCGGCAAAGCATCGTGGTAAGGAATTTAACCCCTCCAAATAGGGGACCTTTAATCCGACTTACTAAGCTCATGCACTCGATCGTATCATGCACACAAAGATAAAGGCAATCACATCAAACTTGGTTTGCCCGATTGAACATATATTATATTCAACCGAACACACAACAACCGGCGCGGCAAAGCATCGTGGTAAAGGATTTTAACCCCTCCAAATAGGGGACCTTTAATCCGACTTACTAAGTCCATGAGCTCGATTGTATCATACATACAAAAGTAACATGCGGAATTCAAATAACGAAAAATAAATAAACCAAAGCAACATAAAACAAAAGAGTGGGGGCCGTTTACTCAAGTGGTACGTGGAGTTGTATCCCGAGTACAGATCATACTACCGTCCATTCGGAATCGGCTATGAAATTTATATCCGGGTTTCCATCCTATATACCACAAGAGGCGACACATTTTCCATTTCATTCAAGCCAGAACATGCATCCACAAATGACTCTCATGCGAATAGAATTCAATAAACAATCAAAAGACGAATATAAACTAATGAGAAAAGTGCCCTCAGGTCTAACCTTTTAAATCACCTCTCGGATGTACGGTACACGATCGTCGGAAGGGTGGATGCTCTGCAACTCTTCAGGTTCACTGGTTCACTGCTCTCGTTTGTTGTCTTACTATTTTGAGTTGTCGTTCTCTATCTTTTGCTGCTGTTTGGACTCCGTTTTGCTGATGTTTCCTCTGTATTTTCCACTCACTGTTCAGGTCACTATTTTGGCGTGCATGGCTGCTGTTTTTGGGGTTTTTGGTGCAGTTTGGTGTGTTTATTTCAAGGATTATAAGTGCAGTTTTTATGTTACTGCAGTTCGGTTTTTGGTTGTAATTTTCGGTGGTGGAGGACTGATGTTTGTGTGTTTTTAGGGCTGATGTATGCGGGTTTTAGGGCTGCTGTATGGGCTGTTTTTCGATGATACGAGGTTGCTAAATGGAGGTATGATTTTCGGTGATTAGGAGAAGGAGATGAAGAGAATTTTTGTGTTATTTCTTTGTAGTATGCGTGAACTTCTAGGGTTTCTTGCTGTGATTTTCGTGTGAGTTGTGTGTATGAGCTAGCCTAGAAGAGGGTGGTGAATGGTTCTTTTTATAGGCAAAGTCTAGGGTTTCTAGGTAATGAAGTGAATCAAGTAAATAAGGGAGATGTTTTGATTGGTTTATGAAAGGAAGGAATCTTGTGTAATTGGTGGGTGAATATCTTAATTATGGAGTTAAAATATTTGATTGATTTTAATGTTTATTTTAATTTGGTATGTGATTTTTAGATTTGTTTTGATTTCACCATGTGTTAAATATGTGTTTTAAGTGGGCTTGGGCGTGTGGGCCAAGGCTTGGGCGAATTGGGCTTAATGTGAGGCTAGCAGCAAAACCAGAATTACCGACACCGTTCGAACGCCTCCTCGAACGCGGCACGAATGCCCGCAATCTGTTTGGCGTTCGAACGTATACACGAACGCAGCACGAACGAAAATAGTGAACCTTGTTTATTCTGAATTTCCCCATCCGATGTCCGTTTTCCGTGACCTCCGTGACTTAAAAGGTAGTGTCTCCAAATGAGACTCATCATAGGGACTTATATGTAAAAATGCAGTTCCTACACCTGGTGAGGAATGACTATTTGAAGGAGTGCATTGACCACGAGGTTATGTGGATCCGGCAGCGAAGGGAGCATATGCCAATGTTCACAATAGCTGAATGAAGGACGTTGGCCAAGGATTCAAACCGAACGAGAAAGAACTACTGTCGGACCAAGGGCCAGAGGTACTTAACACGGAGAGGTCCCTGGGGATCTAAAAAGCTAGACTAAGACTGGCAATGGGCCGGTTTTTATTAATAAACAAATTAAATTTATTTTAAATTTATTATATAAAAAATTTTATATATAATTTATTATATAAATATAAATATAAATAATATTTTTGTAATCCCGGGCCAGGCCGGGCCCTGGCTTAATAAGTTATTGTTAAAGCTCTATCCATGTCAAGGTTTACAAAATCAAGTTTGGGATAATTTGGCTCAGGTCGGGGCACCCTTTTGTGGTAAGATTGATTCTCCTCTTCAGATATGGTCGGTATGGTGTCGTAGTCATCAAGACTTTCTGATCCCAATTTGTGGATAGTCTCACTCATGGGCGGCATGGTAGGAGGCAAGGTATCAAGGGAGTAGGGGAGAAAGTCTTTGATTTTGAGATTTATGTCAAGGAAGGACCCGAGGTGGAAGGTTAGTTCACAGTTAGAATTAATTTTATGCTTAGTGGAGTTTACACTAAAGATATGGTTACTATGTCATCATCCCTACCAAGTGGCCAACTCTAAAAAGGCTCTAAGCACCATAACAATGGCAAAATAGTAAGTTTACAAAGCACAACCAAGGAAAACACACCCACACAAGTAAACCCACCATGCGTGCTTCCATTAACACAAAAATCCCAAAACAAACAACAAAAATACAAACAGGCCATGCCAACAAGCCATTTTTATTATTGCAAACATAAACATGAATAAGGAGAAGAAAAAAAATAGTGGGGGACTTACTTGTGAAGATTGAAGATGATGATGGACGCTTGAGGTTGTTGAATGCAAGAAGTTGCAGGAAAGTTTTATTTAAAGAGGATGAAGTGGTAAAAGAAGAGTTTGGAGAAGGACAACCTTTAAATAGGTTGCTCGGGCTGGTTTCAGTCGTTGGATTTAGGGAGATGGGCAATAGCACATTCACTTGTGGTGAAGATCTCAACCATTGAATTCAAATGAAGGTCTCAGATTGAAGCTACTATTTTAGTAGGGCAAAATCGCCCTTGGTTTTGGCGCGCGAGCCGTGAATGCATGACACATGGCATCTCAGGGAGACGAAGCATAACGATGGCCTGAAATACGTGACATGTATTTAAGAAAGGCCATTAATATTTCACAACTTCCTAGAGGTGGTTTAGAAGCCCAAGAAATACCATTCAAAAGGCAGTGAAAAAGGCAATCATTATAGAAAAATGGATTTTTGGCTATCGTGACCTGAGGGACGTGGTAGTGTGGATATTCACGAGTTAGGACATGAAGACAATGGCACAATCTATACCTTTATTGTAGTTCCTGGCATCAACCCACCAACTCATTGATACCGATAACTAGAGGATAAATATTGATGGTGAATTCCAACCAAATGAACTCTAAAGCCTAAAGAGTGGTATAATGAGGTTTGCACTTAATAGATGGTCCAAGGTCTTTATGAGGAAAGATCAGATGAATGGCCAGAGCCCATAGTGTTGAGGAACACCCGAGGGCAGAACCAGTTGAGGTGGATAGGTTGGGATACCAACCCAACCTGATAAAAAGATATCAGATCGATTTTACTTGAGCATCTGTGAAGGTTGACCCAATATGGTCCGTGAATTCCGACCCGACCTAATAAAAGAAGCTGGTTCAAATTCGGCCTTAGTCAGAACGTCAGTATCAGACTCTGAAATCAGACCCAACATCAGACTCCGAAGTCAAAACGTCAGTAGATCAGACTCTGAACCAAGCATCATATCAGCCTCTGAAATCAAAATCGACTCAGCAGGTCAGACCTGGTAAAAGAAGTAAGGAAGAGAATCGACTCAGCTGTTGGTTTTTAGAGTTTATGCGCAGCGGAAATCATGTTCAGCAATAGGAAAAAAAAATTTATATTTACATGAACAATAAAAACCGGATCCGTATTTTTCTAGTACATTAGTAACATAAAAATTTAGAACTAAATAAGAAATATACCTGTAGATCTGGAGTTGGGTTTCTATATAGTCCCAAGGATCAATTCAAGCAAGAAATCATGTGCGAATACAACAATGAAATATGGCGGAATCATACTTACATTGATCGGATTTTGGCGATGCGAGGAACAATAAAAACTTCATCAAGCTTTCGGCAATGGTGCTTCTTATGCTCCTCCAATTTTCGGTCAACTCCATGGATGGATCTCCAAGCTCCAAGCTTTGTGTGGTGATTCCATGCTCATAAGTTAGTTTCTCTATCACCTTTGATGACCCTTCATGTGCTAGCATAAGGAAAATTTGCCACAAATCTTCCTTGTTCTTCTTGTTATTTTCGGCCTAGCCAAGAAAATGGAGAAAGAAGAATTTTTGGCCTCAAAGCCGAAAGAGGGAGAGGAGGGAAAATGGTTCCCCAAAACCGTGAGTTACCAAGAGAGAGAGAGAGAAAAAGTGTTAGCTGGTTTTGTGTATTTGGTTTTCCAAAACCTAATACCAAAAATCAAATCCAAAAAGTTGTAATTGCCTTTCCAAAAGTCAACAAATTTTGGAGCCAAAATTTGGCAATTAATGCCTTCCAACAAATCACATCACTTATGAATAGTGACTGGTTGTCAATCACTCAAAGTGACAAGACATCCATCACTTGAATGACGAGTGATGTGACGTGTGATGTGACTTGTGGGCCGCACTTGAATTCGAAATACGAGTGCGCCCACAAACACTTCTGGGCTCGGGTTCGCTAACTCAAATTTTCTGTTGCGACGTTATTAAATCAAATTTAATTAAATAATCTTGCCTAGCAAAATTACTATTCACGTCGCTAACGAATTAATTCTAAATTAACTCGTTCGCCCGAATTAAAATATAATTTCAATTCCGCGTCGAAATCCAATTTCGTATAATATATCCAATATATTATTTTATCGATTAATTCCAAATTAATTGTTCTCTCTCTTTAAATAATATTTTATCCCAGATAAAATATCTCCGTAATTAATCCCAGATTAATTTTCTCTCTCATATAATTAATCTCAGATTAATAAAGTGCGAGTCATACGTCATCGGTGAATCTTCGGGAAGCAACCCATGAGATCCCCGGATATGTTGGTAGTAATCCGGTCGTCGGATTATCCGAACACGTACGTACCTAGTACTACGTTTTTACCGATTTACAAGACATGATTGGCTTCTAGCAAAGCACCGTGCCTACCCAATTCTCCAGAAATATTCTTATAGGAATATGTGATCTATATCAAGCGTAGAATACGTAGTATTGCGTATTTCGATCCAGTATCGGATGTCACTTGCAAGGCCTGGGGCTGGAATTGTGTCTGCCCCATACGAAGCACATATCGGATCTCTAGTAACTAGTCTCTATAATCGGACAATCATGACCTAGTCATATTATCCCGATGACTGCAGTACATAAGAGCACAAGTTCCGTATCCTACGTGATCATCATCTCCACTATAACTGGAGTGATACTTCCATCTCGACATCACACCCAATACACTACGATTCTCAATATACCCAGCATTGGCGTACACAGAACCTGTTAAAGCCCTGGACGAAAGCAACCAAAATATATTGATTGTCGCAAGTATTAGCGGTGCAAGTCCCAGGTTAAGACTAAATACACCTACCCTGATTTCGGACTTCCATAGACACATAGTCATACTACCAATGGAATTCCGAGGGGGTCTATCCAGAGCAAAGCTGTTTCCCGTACCATCGGTAAAACACAACCTCCTATTACACTTGCATGAGTATCCTATACCCAAATATATGAGAACTATGTCATTGTGCCCTCACAACGCGCACAAGTGTAATACTAGTCTTTTACGTATTTATCGATGTCCAATCTCGATAATACTCTGACTAGGGATATTTAATGATTAAACCTTCGTGGATTGATAAAGTCTCATATCATCTCAATCTGGAACTAATTATATAGACCTTTTATCATTTATACATCTAGGTAATCCAATTACAAATGATAAAATGGCAATTTCCTTTGTCACATAGTTAATTTGTACAACAACACCATGATCTGTACAAATAGTGATGCTATGGGTCATAATTGTCCAACAATCTCCCACTTGGCCTATAGCCAATCACTCAAGTGTCCTACACCCGAACTATGTACGGTTCGCTCAAACTTCTGCTGAGGAAAGGCTTTCGTCAGCGGATTTGCATGATTATCATCTGATGCGATTTATTCGATCATCACATCGCCACGATGTATGATCCGAACGAATCAGATGAATAGTTGAAGTATTAAATCCGGATCGTTGATGAGACCATTAATTCTTTATCATGTGCTGTAGCATAGCTGAGCTGCTAAAAGAACTATTCTTAATCTGATTAGGATTATTATCAATCCAGAAGGCTTCTATTGCTACTTCAGCTGCAGCAATATTTCACTTTTGTTGTTTATTCGGTAACAGTATCTTGCTTGGAAGATTTCCAGCTCACTGTTCTGTTATTCAAACTATATAGTACCGTTGTTACGACATATAGTCATTTTTATTGGTTAGGAAACTTGCAACGGTGAACCCAGTCACTTCAAGTTCTCCTTCTCCATAGTATAAGAAAACATCCTTAGTTCATCTAAGATACTTAAGGATGTTCCTAACATCAATCCAATGACTATCACTTGGATTGGCCCGATTTTGACTCCATATGCTCAAAGCGTATGAGACACCAGGTCGCGTACATTTATTTTCAATGTACGAGTTCTCGGAGAGTATTAACAACTTTAAATCTATCCCAGTAGATCTTTATTCCTAAAATAAATGTTGTTTCTCCCAAGAATTCTACGGAGAATTTTTCATGAAAGCCAAGCTTTCACCGATTGTATTATGGGAATATCATTTCCAAGAAATGGTATGTCATCATTACTTAGGACATCACTATCAGTGCGCTCCCACTAACCTCCTTATGTACACAAGAATCATTTCGTTTTGAATTAAATCATATACCATTATGATTACATCAAAATGATAATTCCAAGAACGATATGCTTGCTTCAATCCATCCATGGATCGAGTTAACTTGCAAACCTTATTTGCTCATTTTGGTACGACAAAACCATCAGGATGTTGTAAACATCCTCCAAAAGGTTTCCGTTAAGGAAAGAGGTTTTGGCATTCAGCTTCCATATTTCATAAATGAAACATGCAGCATAAGCAAGCATTATCCAAATGGATTTATCCATGGCAACAGGTAAAAGGTTTTGTTGTAATCGACACAATGTTGATTACGATACCTTTTCGCTACAAGCCTAGCTATATACGTTGGTATATTGCCTTCCATGTATGTCTTCCTTGAAGACTTATATAGTACCAATAGGCACAATGCCTTCCGGTACATCAACTAGTATCCAAACTTGGTTGGTATACATGGAATCCATTTCAGACTTTATGGCACTTTGCCATAATAGGTAGTCGATACCTTGTATCACTTCCTCATACGTAGTTAGTCGTATTCCTTAATAAGATTGACATCTTTATGAGGTGAGATCAGAAACCCATACCTCAGGTTGTTTTTTGACTCTCTCCGACTAGCGCGGTTCTTGTGTATTCGAAGATTATTGGTATAGTTTCATCCTTGCCATAATAGGTAGTCGATAATAGGTAGTCGATACCTTGTATCACTTCCTCATACGTAGTTAGTTCGTATTCCTTAATAAGATTGACATCTTATGAGGTGAGATCAGAAACCCATACCCCAGGTTGTTTTTTGACTCTCTCCGACTAGCGCGGTTCTTGTGTATTCGAAGATTATTGGTATAGTTTCATCCTTGATTAACTATTTGTGTTCCATTAAGGAATCGATGCCTGGAATAGTATTACTCCGATTTTCATCGAGTTTTACTTTCCTCCCACTAACCACTGCATGTAGGTATTCCTCTTAGGAAAACCGCATGGCGAGCAACAATTACATTGTTCTCTTGTGAGTTGTATAAGTACTATACTTTTGGTTTCCCTAGGATAACCTACAATTTAGGCACTTATCTGATTTGGGTTCTAGTTTGGTATCATCCAAACATATGCCTAGCATACCCAAATCATCAGGAAGGAGAAAACTCAGTTTCTTTCATGTTCATATCTAATATGAAGTCTGTCAAACATATTTTTATGGAACCTTATTCAAAATAAGTTTTGCACTGTTTAATGCGTATCCGTCGAAGGAAATGGTAGCTCAGAGCGACTCATGATTAACCTTATCATGTCTAACAAAATTCGGTTTCTCCGTTCAGACACACCGTCAAACTGACGTGTTCCAGGAGGAGTCCTCAATGAAAGAATACTATACTCTTTCAAGTATTTGAGAAACTTATTGCTTAAGTATTTTCATCATGGTCTAACCGTGATGGTTTAATACTTTAGCCGATCTGTTTGTCTATTTCGTGTCGAAACTCTTTGAATTCATCAAAAGTTTCCGATTTGTGTTTCAAAAGAAACACATAACCATAACGCGATGCCACATCCGTAAAGGTCACGAAATATTCATATCCACTTCTAGCCTAGCTAGACATGGGTCCACTTACGTCACTATGAATGAGGCCTAACAGATCGGTGGCACTTGCACTTTTACCAAGTAAAAGGTATTTTAGGCACTTTGCCCAATAAACTAGATTCGTAGACATTATTTGAATAGAATCAAATCCGTCCTAGTATCCACTCTTCGAAAGTGTGGATATATGAGTCTTGTTAATTGTGTCCCAGACGACAATTCCACATATAAGTCTCAACTGATTTAAATCAGTTTGAGCTATTTGTTTGTCATGTTATACGTTTGAGATTCATTTATATTCAAAATATAAATACTGTTCTTCACATCTAATGTGATTATCTCAATATCATCCTTATAAAATAAAACACTTTAGTGTTCTAGAATATAAAGGTATACCTGCAACGGGTTAAACCCTGATATAGAGATAATGTATCTAGTCAAACTAGTTACATTGTAACAGTTTCCTAATTTAAGTACACACCCGAAGGGTAGTTCCTAAACTTAGGTCTCTACGATCAAAACAGCGACTCTCGTCGCGTTTCCAATTTGTAGATAAATCTCTACTGAAGTCAGTATCCTGCTAACAGCAGATTCTGCACATCAGTACATATTTATGTACCACATCTAGTATCAAAATCCAATTTTGAAACTAATAGTGAACATGTTAATGACAAACATATTTGAAGTCGGAGCCTTGCCCGTCTTCAATTCCTTCATGTATGCCTTGTCCATACGGCAGTCACGCTTCAGTGACCCCATTTGCCACAGTTTAGGCAGACATTTTGGGATATGTCATTTGTCTTCCTAGAAGGTTATAATGACTTTGCATTTGCCCCTTTTCCACACCCGAGAAGCCTTTGGCCAAGCCTTGGCCTTCTGGAATGTCGAAGTAAGATGCGTCTTGCGCTTCTTGCCTTATTGCAAACTCTGGCTTTGTCTCCTTGAGTATAGCCATTAACTCTCCAAGAGTTATCTATTGCAATTTGTACTTCTAAGATCTAAGAATAGATCTATGAAGATCCTTCAATTTCAATATCATACTATAAGGATCTAATCCTTAGTTCTGATTAAGAAATTAAGGAGTCTATTTGGCAAGCATAACGGATTAAGCACTAAAGTTATCATTACATAAATATTCCAAATATCATGTTCTACTATTTGCTCAACTCCGGGCTTAGGTTCGAGACGTCACTCTATCAAATAAAGTAACTTCTCGGTCTCCAGGACTATCCTGAGATTTTATTCCCAATTTGAAAATTAAAGACGTTTAAATAAATTTTCACCCAGGAGTATGTTTTAAACATTAATCTTTCATTTATCTTGATTGCTATAGTCCAACTATCCAATCAACGATTTCAGGTACTATTAAATATAATGATTACTATAGTCTAACTATATAATCAACTATAATTTAATTGGTTAAATTCAATTAAATTGATTACTATAATCCAATTATAAAATCAACTATTAATTGAAATAGTTTGAATACAGTCCAACTGTTTAATTAAAACAACATTAAATATTAGTCCAACTAATATATTAATTTATATTGACGAAAAATTGAAATGAGTGTGTATGGCAAGTAACTAAACGAATACTGTAAATTTAATACTTGCCTACCACTATTTTTCGGCGAGCCTCTAACCCTCTGTGGAGTACTCATTCCTAGTGGGCTGGGATCCCGTTAAATAACACACAATCTTGACTTTGGCCAACAAATTGTATGATAATTAACTAGGTATATCTCTAAGATCAATTGAATCTCATCCAATTCCTAGATCCAGTAGGTGGACATCCAAGTCCGAAACATATATCTTATATATGCCAATATATCCAATATATTACCTAACCTTTTTCCTCTGAATCAACTAAGCCTTGGCTTTGGCACAAAAAACTTAGTGATCCCAGTTAGCGGAACCCATTGACCTTGGAAAGCTTCGTAATCAATGTCGATGGACAAGAAGTGATCTTGACTTTGGCCAACAAATCACAACTTGGACAATACACCGATATGGAATAAAGCCTTCATGATTCAAACACATCCGCGACGGACAAAGGTCTTGACTTTGGCCAACAAACCAGTGTCAATCTTGGATCTTGAGTAAGAATCACTCAATGGAAGGAAAAATGCTTAATATGTTTTGAGGGTTTTTCCGCGTAAATTGGCAACCAATTTATTATCTTTGTTAAGGTCTCATCATCATACACCCTTAAACATGCATTCTAAAAACATAATAAGGCGCGTATAAATAAAATAATAATGATATGCAGATGGATACTTAACACATTGTTCCTGGAACAAATCTCTCTCTTTCCTCTCTCCTGCTAGCACAAGTATTACTTCTACCCGATTACATAACACTTCTAAAGAAACCTCATTTACATTGAGGGGAATAGGTGAGAAGAGAAATACACAGAGTCAAGAGGTAATAGGCTGGACACGCAGGTCCAATTAATAAATTCTAAATTTATTACAACAATTTCCAAAATTGCCCTCACCCATCTAATATCCATCTGATATACATTATTCATACATCGCATCCATGTATTCACACAAAGCATGTTATCAATCAATCTAATCCAATTAATTAATCTGAAAATTAATGACCATTCAATGTTCAAACAATGATTTGATTTTGCGCGAGTCCAACTCGTTTTGCGAATAAGTACTCAAAGTATGAATTCTTGAATTATATTAAACTACAACATAAATCCAATTTAATTTGTATTTAATACTAATTCATTATTTAATTCCAAATTAAATATTACACTTTATTAATGAAACTTTAGCGACTTAGATTCTAAATCTAATCTTTACGGGTCTCAAAGCCCGATTAACATCCAATGTTAATTTAATTTAAAGTCCAATGGGCTTTCAATTAGTTTCTAAAGCAAGGACTTTTGGTTAATAAGGGTCAAACCCAAATACCAAAGCCTATTTTGTTGGACAGTTATGACCCATAGCGTCACTATTTGTACAGATCTTGATGTTGTTGTACAAATTAACTTTGTGACAAAGGAGATTGCTCTCTTATGATTTGTGATTAGATCACCAAGATGTATAAATGATAGGAGGTCCCTGGGATTTGTTCCTGGATTGAGAAGATATGAGACAGTATCAATCCACGAAGGATAAATCATTAAATATCCCTAGTCAGAGTATTATCGAGATTGGACATCGATAATGCGTAAAAGACTAGTATTACACTTGTGCGTGTTGTGAGGGCACAACGGCATAGTTCTCATATATTTGGGTATAGGATACTCATGCAAGTGTAATAGGAGGTTGTGTTTTACCGATGGTATGGGAAACATCTTCGCTCTATATAGACCCCCTCGGAATTCCATTGGTAGTATGACTATGTGTCTATGGAAGTCCGAAATCAGGGTAAGTGTATTTGGTCTTAACCTGAGACTTGCACCGCTAATACTTGCGACAATCAATATACTTTGGTTTTGGTCGTCCTGGGCTTTAACCGGTTTCTGTGTACGCCTCTTCTGGGTATATATCGAGAATCGTAGTGTGTTGGTGTGTGATGTCAAGACGGAAGTATCACTCCAGTCATAGTGGAGATGATGTCACGTAGGATACGGGACTAGTGCTCTTATATGCTGCAGCTATCGGGATATTATAACTAGGTCATGTATATCCGATTATAGAGACTAGTTACCAAACATCCGACATGTGCTTCGTACAGGGCAGACACAATTCCAGCCTCAGGCCTAGCACGTGACATCCGATACTGGATCGAAATATGCAATACTACGTATACTACGCCTAATATAGATTGCTTATTCCTGTAAGCATGTTTCTGGAGAATTGGGTAGGCATGGCGCTTTGCTAGAAGCCAACCTTGCCTTGTAAATCGGTACAAACGTAGTACTAGGTACTTACGTGTTCGAATAGTCCGACGACCGAATTTACTGCCAACATATCTGGGGATCTCATGGGTCGCTTCCCGAAGATTCACCGATGACGTATGACTCACACTTTATTAATCTGGGATTAATTAGGAGGAGAGAGAGAAAATTAATCTAGGATTAATTACGGAGATATTTTATCTGGGATAAAATATCCATTAAAGAGAGATAACGATTAATTTGGAATTAATCGATTAATAATATATTCGATATATTAAACGAAATTGGATTTCGACGCGGAATTAAAATTAGATTTTAATTCGGGTGAACGAGTTAATTTAGAATTAATTCGTAAGCGATGTGAATAGTGATTTCGCTAGGCGTACTCAATTAATTACGTCGCAACGGAAAATTCGTTAATTTGGAATTAGCAAACCCGAGCCCGGGATTGTTTGCGAGCGCATTCGTAATTCGAATTCGAGTGCGGCACGCAAGTCACATCAAGCGTCAAATCGCTAGTCGCATCTAGCGTCACATCATTCGTCAATCAAGTGATAGATGCCTTTCACTTTGAGTGATTGACACCGGTCACTATTCATTAATTGATGGAAGTTGATGTTGGTAGTTGGTAAGCATTTATGGCTTGACTTTTCATAGAGAAAAAATTGGTATATGGTAAATTGATTTTAGAAATCAATTAATCTAATACATTTACATCTCTCTTTCTCATTCTTTTCTTCTCTCTCACGCCCAAGGGGCTTCTTCTTCCTTCTTCATAACAGCTCACTGCTGTGAGTTAAAGAGAAGCAAAAGAGTGATTTTGTTGCAAAATCAAGGTGCTAGCACACATCCGGAGTCGTCTTTAGGTGGTAGGGAAACCCACCGGTGTGCATAGAATCATTTAATCACAAGCTTGGAGCTTGCATGGAGGACCAAAGCCGAAAATAGAGAAGGAAAAAAACTGCAATGCCGTGAGCTTCTCAAAGGGCAGAAAAAGTTTTTATCTTCGTCGCATCGCTCAACCGCTCGATGTAAGTATTCTACAACTTCCTTGTATGTATTCACTTTGTATTTTCATTGCTTGATAATGATCTTGGGATGCTTAGCAAATTCCAACAATGGTATCTATGAGCAAGGTTGAGCATGAAAATATTTTAGGGTTAAAATTGGGTAAAATGTGTTTGAGCATGATTTGATGAAATTGGATGATTAAGTATGCTAAAATGTTTATTTGAAGTTTGATTGTATCAATTTCATGAAAAATGGTTTGGAACAATTTTCTCTAAAATGGTGAGGCTTGGCCGAATCTTCATAGCCCTAATTGTCTTGGTAATTTTGATTTTTTGTTCATTGGATGAGTTGGAATCAATTGGGAATGATGATTTAATGTTGAATTGGATTTAATTGGATTGAATTCAATTTGGACATAAATTTACCCTAAATGTCGAGAGTTATAGAAGCATGAAATTGGGTTTGATTTATGATATACACTTTGAGTAATTAAATTGTGAAATTGGGTTTTTGTAATTAATATGTTGGGCATATTTTGTAAAATTGGGCTTGAATGTGTAATGGGCAAATTGGGCTTGGTTGTACCAAGTTAGGTTTAGGCTAAATTGTAGTAGGATCCAATTGGGCCCAAAACTGTTTCCATAAAGTCTAAATGCGACTAATGGACCTTAATAATTTAATTGGGCCTAAATTGATTTCTAGGCTTATGGGGTTACTCCTTGATTGGGCTTTGGTTATTGGGTTTGACCCAAGTTGACCAAAAGTCCACGCCTTAAAGAAATTAATTGAAAGCCCATTGGACTTTATTAAATTAACGTTGGACGTTAATCGGGCTTTGAGACACGTAACGATTAATTTGGAATTTAAATCGTAAAAGGTTTATTAATAAAGTGTAATATTTAATTGGAATTAAATAGCGAATTAGTATTAAATACAAATTGAATTGGATTTAATTATGTAGTTTAATTTAATTCAAGAATTCGTACTTTGAGTACTTATTCGCAAAACGAGTTTGACTCGCGCAAAATCAAATCGTTGTTTGAACATTGGATGATCATTAATTATCAGATTAATTAATTGATTAGATTGATTGATAACATGCTTGTATGAATACATGGTTGCGATGCATGAATAATGTATATCGGATGGATATTAGATGGGTGGGGCAATTTTAGAAATTGTAGTAATAAATTTAGAATTTATTAAATTGGACCTGCATGTCCAGCCTATTACCTCCATACTCTTTGTATTTCTCTTCTCACATATTCCCCTCAATGTAAATGAGGTTTCTTTAGAAGTGTAGTGTAATGGGTAGAAGTAAATACTTGTGCTAGCGGGAGAGAAGAAAGAGAGAGATTTGATCTAGGATCAATGTGTTAAGTATCCATCCGCATATCATTATTATTTTATTTATACGCGCTTTATTATGTATTTAGAATCATGTTTAAGGGTGTATGATGATGAGACCTTAACAAAGATAATAAATTGGTTGCCAATTTGCACACGAAAAACCCTCGTAAAATATTAAGCGTTTTTCCTTCCATTGAGTGATTCTTACTCAAGATCCGAGACTGGCATTGGTTTGTTGGCCAAAGTCAAGACCTTTGTCCATCGAGGATATGTTTGAATCATGAGAGCTTTGTTCCATATCGGTGTCTTGTCCAAGTTGTGGTTAATTGGCCAAAGTCAAGACCATTTCTTGTCCATCGACATTGATTACGAAGCTTTCCATGGTCAATGGGTTCCGCTTAACTGGGATCACTAAGTTTGTTGTGCCAAAGCCAAGGCTTAGTTGATTCAGAGAAAAAGGTTAGGCAATATATTGGATATATTGGCATATATAAGATATATGTTCGGACTTGGATGTCCCCCTACTGGATCTAGGAATTGGATGGGATCCAATTGATCTTATAGATCTACCTAGTTAATTATCATACAATTTGTTGGCCAAAGTCAAGATTGTGTGATACTTAACGGGATCTTAGTGTTAGACATTATGTCCCATAGCGTCACTGTTTGTAAATGATATTGTATTATTGTACAAAATTAACTATGTGATAATGAAATTGCCTTTTGCCGTTTTGTAATATTATTTACTTTGATATATAAATGGCAAAAGTCCATATGATTAATACCGGATTGAGATGATATGAGACAGTATCAATCCATAAAGGTTTAATCATTAAATATCCCTAGTCGGAGTATTATCGAGATCGGACATCGATAATGCGGAATAGACTAGTATTGCGCTTGTGCACGTTGTGAGGGCACAACGGCATAGTTCTCATATATTTAAGTATTGGATACTTATGCAAGTGCGATAGGAGGTTGTGTTTTACCGATGGTACGGAAAACAGCTTCGCTCTGGATAGACCCCGCGGAATCCCATTGGTAGTATGTCTGCGTGTCTATGGAAGGCCGCATCAGGGTAGGTGTATATGGTCTTAACCTGAGACTTACATCGCTAGTACTTGCGACAATCGGTAAACTTTGGTTTTGGTGGTTGGGGACCTTAACCGGTTCTGTGTACACCTCTTCTGGGTTTATCGAGAATCGTAGTGTACTGGATGTGATGTCGAGATGGAAGTATCACTTCAGACATATGGAGGTGATGATCACGCAGGACACAGAACTAGTACTCTATAAAAGGTTGCAACCGTCGGGACAATATGACCAGGTCAGGATTGTCCGATTTAAAGAGACTAGTTGCTTGATGTCCGATATATGTTTCGTACGGGGCAGACACATTTCCAGCCCTAGGCCTAACATGTGATCATCTGATACTGGTTCGATATACGCAATACTACGGTATACTACGCTTGATATAGATCTTATATTCCTATAAGATATTTCTGGAGAATTGGGTAGGCATGGCGCTTTGCTAGAAGCCAACCTTGTCTTGTGAATCGGTAAAAACGTAGTACGAGGTACGCACGTGTTCGGATAATCCGACGACCGTATTACTGCCAACATATCCGGAGATCTCTTGGGTCGCTTCCCGAAGATTCACCAATGACGTATGATTCAAACTCGATTAATCTTGGATTAATTACGGAGAGACTTTATCTTGGATAAAGTACTATACATAGAGAGAGAACGATTAATTTGGAATTAATCGTAAAATTATTATATTCGATATAATAATCGAAATTCGATTTCGACGCGAAATTAAAATTAGATTTTAATTCGGGCAAACGAGTTAATTTAGAATTAATTCGTTAGCGACGTAAATAATAATTTCGCTAGGCGCAATTATTTATTTAAATTCGATTTAATTAACGTCGCGACGTAAGTTCGGTATTTCGGAAATATCGAACCCGAACGCGTGAGTGCACGTGGGCCCACTTTCATTTGGAAACGTGTGGGGCCCACATGACACATGTCATATTATGCATTATTTAACTCTAATGCATTGCATGGAGATAGTGTACAATGCACTCAATGGTTTTGCATGGAAATTGAGTGTTTGACACTCTAAGCCATTGCATGATTTGTGTCATAAGTTTATTATTAATTTAATAAATATTATGGCATAAATATAAATTGATTTTTTGTAAAAAAATCATTTGAACTCTCCTCTCTCTCACATTGCCAAAACTACATGCAGTTTTGGGCTCTCCATTTCTTCAATTTTTGTGGCAAGATTTGAAGATGTTGTGCATTCAAAATCACAACAAAGGCTAGCACCTTCAAGGGATCATACAAAGGTGTTATGGGAAACTAATCCTTGAGCTTGGGAGGATCAAACAAAGCTTGGAGCTGCACTTTCCACCTTGGCCGAATTCATCACTGCACAAAGGAGAAGTTTTCATTTCATCAACGCATCCGCATTCCGATTTTTGTGAGTATGATTCCGCGATACTTCAATATTGTTCATTCATTTATATATATTTTGTTTGCTCTTGTTGATCTTGGGGCTTGGTATAGAAACCAACACTTAGCCCACTAGGAAACACGGTTTCCCGAGTACTCGACATAGGGTTAGAGGCTCGCCGAAAATAAGTGGAGGTAAGAATGAAATTTGCAATATTCGTTTAATTACTTGCCATACGCGCTCAATCAAATATCATTCGTCAAATAAATTAAATGTTAGTTGGACTAATATTTAAATCGTTGTTTTAATAAACAGTTGGACTGTATTCAAATAATTAAATTATAGTTGATTAAATAGTTGAACTATTGTAATCATTATAATAAATAGTACCGAAAATCGTTGATTAAATAGTTGGACTATTAGAATCAAGATAAAATTAAAATATTGGCATTTAAAACATAATCCTAGGGAAAATGTATTTAAATGGTTAATTTTCAAATTGGGAATAAAGTTTCAGGATGGTTCTGGAAACTAATAAGTTACTTTATTTGATAAAATAACCTATTAGGCCTAAGCTTGGAGTTAAGCGAATAGTAGAGCATGATCTTTGGAAGATTCATGTAATGATAACTTTAATGCTTAATCCATTAAGCTTGCCGTATAGACTCCTTAATTTCTTTATCAGAACTAAGGATTAGATCCTTAAAATATGATATTGAAATTGAAAGATCTTCATAGATCTATTCTTAGATCTTAGAAGTACTAAATTGCAATAATAACTCTTGGAGAGTTAATGGCTATTCTCAATGAGATAAAGCCAAACTTTGCAATAAGGCAAGTAGCGCAAGGCGCACTTTATTTCGACATTCCAGAAGGCAAAGGCTAGGCCGAACGCTTCTGAGATGTGGAAAAGGGCAAAGGCAAAATCATTATAATCTTCTGGGAAGATAAAGGACATATCCCAAAATGTCTGCCTAAATTGTGGCAAACGGGATCGCGGAAGCGTGACTTCCGTTTGGACAAAGCAGACATGAAGGAATTGAAGACGGTGCAAGGCTCTGACTTCAAATATGATTGTCATAAATATGTTCACTACTAGTATTAAAATTGGATTTTAGATACTTAGTGTGGTACATAAATATGTACTGGTGTGCAGAATCTGCTATGAGCAGGATACTGACTTCAGTTGAGATATATCTGCGAATTGGAAACGGGACGAAAGTCGCTGTTTTAATCGTAGGTACCTATATTTAGGAACTACCCTTCGGGTTTGTACTTAAATTAGGAAACTGTTATAATGTAACTAGTTTGACTAGAAACATTATCTTTATATCAGTGTTTAATCCGTTGCGGATTTACCTTTATATTCTAGAACACTAAAGTGTTTTATTATATAGATGATATTGAGATAAACACATTAGATGTGAATAACAGTATTTATATTTTGAATATAAATAAATCTCAAACATATAACATGACAAACAAATAGCTCAAACTGATTTGATCAGATGAAACTTAATTGTGGCATTGTTGTCTGAGACACAATCAAACAAGACTCGTATATCCACACTTTCGAATAGTGGGTACTCGGACAAATTTGATTCAATTCAAATAAAGTCTACGAATCTAGTTTATTGGGCAAAGTGCCTAAAACACTTTTACTTGGTAAAAGTGCCTAAAACACTTTTACTTGGTAAAAGTGCAAATGCCACCGATCTGCTAGCCCTAGTTCATAGTGAAGCAAGTGGGCCTATGTCTGGCTAGGCTAGAGGTGGATATGAATATTTCATGACCTTTACGGATGTGGCATCGCGTTGTGGTTATGTGTCTCTCATGAAACACAAATCGGAAACTTTTAAAGTTTCGACACGAAGTAGACAAACAGATCGACTAAAGTATTAAACCATCACGGTTAGACCATGATGAAAATGCTTAAGCAATAAGTTTCTCAAATACTTGAAAGAGTATAGTATTCTTTCAAAGAGGACTCCTCCTGGAACACGTCATCCTGACGGTGTGTCCTAACAGAGTAACCGAATTTTGTTGGACATGATAAGGTTAATCATGAGTCGTTCTGAGCTACCATTTCCTTCAACGGATAAGCTTTAAACAGTGCAGAACTTATTTTGAATAAGGTTCCATAAAATCTGTTTGACAGAATTCATATTAGATATGAACAGGAAAGAAACCGGGTTTCTCATTCCTGATAATTTGGGAATGCTAGGCATATGTTTGGATGATACCAAACTAAAACCCAAATTGGATAAATGCCAATTGTAGGTTATCCTAGGGAAACCATAAGTATAGTACTTATACAACTCACATGAGAACAATTTAATTGTTGCTCACCATGCGGTTTTCCTAAGAGGAATACCTATATGCAGTGGTAAGTGGGAGGATAGTAAAACTCGATGAAAATCGGAGTAATACTATTCCAGGCACCAATTCCTTAATGGAACACAAATAGTTCATCAAGGATGAAACTATTACCATTAATCTTCGAATACACAAGAACCACGTAAGTCGGAGAGAGTCAGAAAACAACCTGGGGTATGGGTTTCTGATCTCACCTCATAAAGGTGTCAATCTTTTGAGGAATACGAACTGACTACGTATGAGGAAGTGATACAAGGTATTAACTCCCTATTATGGCAAAGTTCCATGACATCCGAAATGGATTCCATGTATATCAACCAGTTTGGATACTAGTTAATGTACCGCAAGGCATTGTGCCTATTGGTACTTTATAACTCTTCAAGGAAGACATACATGGATGGCAACATACCAACGTACTAAGCTAGGCTTGTAGGCGAAAGGTATCGTTATCAACATTGTGTTGATTACAACGAAATATTTTACATGTTGCCACGATGAATCCATTTGGATAATGCTTGCTAATGCTGCATGTTTCATTTATGAAATATGACAGCTTAACGGGAAAATCGCTTTCCTGAAAAGGAAACCTTTTGGAGGATGTTTACAACATCCTGACGGTTTTGTTGTACAATAACAAGCAAACAAGGTTTGCAAGTTATTCGATCTATGTTTGGATTTAAGCAAGCATAGGTTCTTGGAATTATCATTTTTGATGTAATCATAATGGTTTATGATTTAATTCAAAACGAAAATGATTCTTGTGTATATAAGGAGGTTAGTGGGAACGCACTGACAGTGGATGTCCTATAAAATAATGATGATATGTCATTTCTTGGAAATGATATTCCCATAATAATCAGTGAAAGCTAGGCTTTCGAGAAAACTCTCCGAGAACTCGTACATTGAAAAATGTATGTGACCTGGTGTCTCATACACTTTGAGCATATGGAGTCACAAACAGGCCAATCCAAGTCATAGTCATTGGATTGATATTAAGAACACCCGTTAGTTTCTTAGAGAACTAAGGATGATGTCTTTTACTATGTAGATAGAAAACTTGAAGTGACTGGGATCACTACTGCAAGTTTCCTAAATCGATAAAAATGACTATAAGTCGCAAACGGTACTATACAGTTTGAATAACGGAACAGTGAGCTGGAAATCTTCCAAGCTTGATACTGTTACCGAATAAACAACAAATGCGGGTTATTACTGCAGCTGAGGCAGTAATAGAAGCCATTTGGGTCGATAACAAATCTAATTAGATTAGATATAGTTCTGTTAGCAGCTAAGCTAGGCTTCAGCACAGGCTAAAGAATTAATGGTCTCATCAAAGGATCCAAATACATACTTCGATATTCATCTGATTCATTCGGATCATACATCGTGGCGATGTGATGATCGTATAAATCACATCAGATGATAATCATGCAAATCCGCTGACGAAAGCCTTTTCTCAGCAGTTTGAGCCAACCGTACATAGTTCGGGTGTCAGACATTCGAGTGACTGGCTATAGGCCAAGTGGGAGATTGTTGGACAGTTATGACCCATAGAGTCACTATTTGTACAGATCATGGTGTTGTTGTACAAATTAACTATGTGACAAAGGAGATTGCTCTCTTATGATTTGTGATTAGATCACCAAGATGTATAAATGATAGGAGATCCCTATGATTTGTTCCTGGATTGAGAATATATGAGACAGTATCAATCCACGAAGGATAAATCATTAAATATCCCTAGTCAGAGTATTATCGAGATTGGACATCGATAATGCGTAAAATACTAGTATTACACTTGTGCGTGTTGTGAGGGCACAACGGCATAGTTCTCATATATTTGGGTATAGGATACTCATGCAAGTGTAATAAGAGGTTGTGTTTTACCGATGGTACGGGAAACATCTTCGCTCTGGATAGACCCCCTCGGAATTCCATTGGTAGTATGACTATGTGTCTATGGAAGTCTGAAATCAGGGTAGGTGTATTTGGTCTTAACCTGAGACTTGCACCGCTAATACTTGCGACAATCAATATAATTTGGTTTTGGTCGTCCAGGGCTTTAACCGATTTCTGTGTATGCCTCTTCTGGGTATATCGAGAATCGTAGTGTGTTGGGTGTGATGTCAAGACGGAAATATCACTCCAGTCATAGTGGAGATGATGTCACGTAGGATACGGGACTGGTGCTCTTATATGTTACAGATATCGCGATATTATGACTAGGTCATGTATATCCGATTATAGAGACTAGTTACCAGACATCCGACATGTGCTTCGTACGGGGAAGACATAATTCCAGCCCCAGGCCTAGCACGTGACATCCGATACTGGATCGAAATACGCAATACTACGTATACTACGCCTGATATAGATCGTTTATTCTTGTAAGCATGTTTCTGGAGAATTGGGTAGGCATGGCGCTTTGCTAGAAGCCAACCTTGTCTTGTAAATCGGTACAAACGTAGTACTAGGTACTTACGTGTTCGGATAGTCCGACGACCGAATTTACTGCCAACATATCTGGGGATCTCATTGTCGCTTCCCGAAGATTCACCGATGACATATGACTCGCACTTTATTAATCTGGGATTAATTAGGCGAGAGAGAAAATTAATCTGGGATTAATTACGGAGATATTTTATCTGGGATAAAATATCCATTAAAGAGAGATAACGATTAATTTGGAATTAATCGATTAATTAATATATTCGATATATTAAACGAAATTGGATTTCGACGCGGAATTAAAATTAGATTTTAATTCTGGCGAACGAGTTAATTTAGAATTAATTCGTAAGCGACGTGAATAGTGATTTCGCTAGGCATAATCAATTAATTACGTCGCAACGGAAAATTCATTAATTTGGAATTAGCGAACCCGAGCCCGGGATTGTTTGCGAGCGCATTCGCATTTCGAATTCGAGTGCGGCACGCAAGTCACATCAAGCGTCAAATCGCTAGTCATATCTAGCGTCACATCATTCATCAATCAAGTGATAGATGTCTTTCACTTTGAGTGATTGACACCAGTCACTATTCATATATTGATGGAAGTTGATGTTGGTAGTTGGCAAGCATTTATGGCTTGACTTTTCAAAGAGAAAAAATTGGTATATGGTAAATTGATTTTAGAAATCAATTAATCTAATACACTTTACATCTCTCTCTCTCATTCTTTTCTTCTCTCTCACGCCCAAGGGGCTTCTTCTTCCTTCTTCATAACAGCTCACTGTCGTGAGTTAAAGAGAAGCAAAAGAGTGATTTTGTTGCAAAATCAAGGTGCTAGCACACATCCGGAGTCGTCCGTAGGTGATAGGGAAACCCACCCGTGTGCATGGAATCATTTCATCACAAGCTTGGAGCTTGCATGGAGGACCAAAGCCGAAAATGGAGGAGGAAAAAAGTGCAATGACGTGAGCTTCTCAAAGGGCAGAAAAAGTTTTTGTCTTCGTCACATCGCTCAACCGCTCGATGTAAGTATTCTGAAACTTCCTTGTATGTATTCACTTTGTATTTTCATTGCTTGATAATGATCTTGGGATGCTTAGCAAATTCCAACACATTTAAGGACTCACCATTACTTGCCAAGAAACAAATTTAGGCCCATCAGGCCCAATTAAAATTAAAGTTCCATTAAGTCATAATTGGACTTTATGGATATGGTTTTGGGCCCAATTGGATCCAACCAATTAGCCTAAACCAAACTTGGCCCAACCAAGCCCATTAAGCCCAATTACAACTTTTACAAGCCCAATTCCAAAATAAGCCCAATTAATTTAATTTCAAAATTCCAAATTTCATAATTAAATTAACCAAAGTGTATGCCATAATTAATTAACCAAATTAACATTTCCAAAATACTAATTCACTCAATTAATTATGCTCATTTTCACAACATATGTCGAACACATTTGATTCAAAAAATCAATCATTTTCATGTTTCACATGTAACGGCATTTTAGGGTTTTACATGTCCGATTCGGTTTTAATTCAATTAAATCCACAATCAACAATTCACAAATGATTTCAAATCATCCAATGATCAAAATCAAAAAATACCATGACTTAGGGCATCTACTAGTTTCGGCCAAGCCTAACATATTGGGGAAAATTTATCCAATCCAATTTTCATCAAATTGACAATGCATAACACTATGTTATCATAATTTAAGCATATCCAAACAATCAATTTCACTCAAACATGCTCAAATCAATTTTGCCCAATTTTACCCTAATTTCAATTTCATGCTCAAAATGGCTCAAGATACAATTGTTGGGTTTCTATATAGTCCCAAGGATCAATTCAAGCAAGAAATCATGTGTGAATACAACAATGAAATACGACGGAATCATACTTACATTGATCGGATTTTGGCGATGCGAGGAACAATAAAAACTTCATCAAGCTTTCGGCAATGGTGTTTCTTATGCTCCTCCAATTTTCGGTCAACTCCATGGATGTATCTCCAAGCTCCAAGCTTTGTGTGGTGATTCCATGCTCATAAGTTAGTTTTCCTATCACCTTGGATGACCCTTCATGTGCTAGCATAAGGAAAATTTGCCACAAATCTTCCTTGTTCTTCTTGTTATTTTCGGCCTAGCCAAGAAAATGGAGAAAGAAGAAGTTTGGCCTCAAAGCCGAGAGAGGGAGATGAGGGAAAATGGTTCCCCAAAACCGTGAGTTACCAAGAGAGAGAGAGAAAAAGTGTTAGTTGGTTTTGTGTATTTGGTTTTCCAAAAACCTAATACCAAAAATCAAATCCAAAAAGTTGTAAATGCCTTTCCAAAAGTCAACAAATTTTGGAGCCAAAATTTGGCAATTAATGCCTTCCAACAACTCACATCACTCATGAATAGTGACTGGTTGTCAATCACTCAAAGTGACAAGACATCCATCACTTGAATAACGAGTGATGTGACGCGTGATGTGACTTGTGGGCCGCACTTGAATTCGAAATGCGAGTGCGACCGCAAACACTCCCGGGCTCGGGTTCGCTAATTCCGAATTAATGAATTTTCTGTTGCTACGTTATTAAATCAAATTTAATTAAATAATCTTGCCTAGAAAAATTACTATTCACGTCGCTAACGAATTAATTCTAAATTAACTCGTTCGCCCTAATTAAAATCTAATTTTAATTCCGCGTCGAAATCCAATTTCGTATAATATATCGAATATATTATTTTATCGATTAATTCCAAATTAATTGTTCTCTCTCTTTAAATAATATTTTATCTCAGATAAAATATCTCCGTAATTAATCTCAGATTAATTTTCTCTCTCATATAATTAATCCCAGATTAATAAAGTGCGAGTCATACGTCATCGGTGAATCTTCGGGAAGCGACCCATGAGATCCCGGATATGTTGGCAGTAAATTCGGTCGTCGGACTATCCGAACACGTACGTACCTAGTACTACGTTTTTACCAATTTACAAGACATGGTTGGCTTCTAGCAAAGCACCGTGCCTACCCAATTCTCCAGAAATATTCTTATAGGAATATGTGATCTATATCAGGCGTAGTATACGAAGTATTGCGTATTTTGATCCTGTATCGGATGTCACGTGCAAGGCCTGGGGCTGGAATTGTGTCTGCCCCGTACGAAGCACATATCGGATCTCTGGTAACTAGTCTCTATAATCGGATAATCATGACCTAGTCATATTATCCCGATGACTGCAGTACATAATAACACCAGTTCCCTATCCTACGTGATCATCATCTCCTATCATTGGAGTGATACTTCCATCTCGACATCACACCCAATACACTACGATTCTCAATATACCCAGAAGAGGCGTACACAGAACCTGTTAAAACCCTGGATGACCAAAACCAAAGTATATTGATTGTCGCAAGTATTAGCGGTGCAAGTCTCAGGTTAAGACCAAATACACCTACCCTGATTCGGACTTCCATTGACACATAGTCATACTACCAATGGAATTCCGAGGGGTCTATCCAGAGCGAAGCTGTTCTCGTACCATCGGTAAACACAACCTCCTATTACACTTGCATGAGCATCCTATACCCAATATATGAGAACTATTTCGTTATGCTCCCACAACGCGCACAAGTGTAATACTAGTCTATTCCGCATTATCGATGTTCAATCTCGATAATACTACGACTAGGGATATTTAATGATTAAACCTTCGTGGATTGATACTGTCTCATATCATCTCAATCCGGAACTAATCATATGGACCTTTTATCATTTATACATCTAGGTAATCCAATTACAAATGATAAAAGGGTAATTTCCTTTGTCACATAGTTAATTTGTACAACAACACCATGATTTGTACAAATAGTGATGCTATGGGTCATAATTGTCCAACATCTGGATCTCTATAAATCACAATTATTTGAACCAATATCTTCCTAAACTTATCTCCTCACCTCCAACGGCACGTGTGGGTGTGAAAATAATTACGAAGAACGCTCTAATTTATTGAAGGATTCGTGTACTCAGCACATGAGACGAATCCTGAGTGCTATTTCCTTTTGATTTTCTAAATAAAAGAAAACTCTTTTCTTTTATTTTCTTTCTTCAGCACACGTTTTTTTTTTTTTTGTTCTTGTTTTCTCTTCTTTTGATCAAAATCTCAATTCTATCAAAACCAGCAACATTTGCTCACGTTTTTTTTTGCTTTTTAAAAGGGATTTTGTTTTTGAAAAAAAAAAAGAATTTTGTTTTTATCAAAACTATAGTTAAGCAAATCCATTTACGGATTTAATTTTAATTTTAAAAATAAAATCAAAATCAAATCCTTTAATATTTATCTCATAATTTATCAAAGATAATTCATTAAAATTAATTTTCAAAATTTCAACTTTTGAAATATTATCTTATTAAATTAAAATTTAATTAATCAAATTAATTAAATATTAATTTTCATAAATTAATAAATAGATACATTATCTATTGATAAATATATTATGACAACTTTTTTTATAATTTCAAACAAGAGTTATATTGAATCATTAGAGTGTAAAATAATTCATAATTATTTCATATAATTCACAACTATTTTTCTTCGCAATTATAATCGTTCGAACAGTGATAGAAGACGTCGAGGGGACCGATGGACCTATAATTCTAAGCTCCAATAATTCCGTCGATTAATTATAAACTTTTTTATTAATCAAACGAAATTATTAATTCTGGAGTAACTCCACTAAATACCCAGTATTGCACTCTCAGAATTATAGAATTAAGTACTCAAAGTATTCGTCCATTGATATAGTCATTACCTATGCAATGATCCTCCATAACAGATTCGTAAAGGAGCTAGGTATAAAATATCTGTTAACCTCTCCAATTACATCTTTATCATTGATTTCCATTAGTTCTCAAGTGAACAATTAATTCATAACTTTTATGAATTTGCGCGCTAATCGTTCAGGTCCTGAACTAACAAACAAGGGAATCTTATGAACGGATTTCATTGTATCAGGTTACCATTCCCAGCTATTCATTCAAATCATTCCTAAAATACAAGGTTTACGAAATGTAATAAATACAAAGCCATACTGAGTAAATTAAAGAATAATTTAATATGATATAGGAGTCTGCTAAATACAATGAATTAAGATCATCACATATTTGACCATCATTATGATAAAAATTGATGTTCTTTATTTAACGAAAATTATTAGAATCTTTTCAATTTTATCTGGTCCTGTCAAATATAATCTTATTATATAAAATACATTCATTTTTATGTCTCTACATAATATAGTCTGGATAGAACTATACCATTCATAATGGAATGAACTGTATTTATGACTTTGGATTTGAAGATTCCAAACTTCAAGTCATAGTCATGGATAAATTTTGATTATTACTCTTTAAATTTTATCCATGCATATATATATATGCAACATTTTACATATACATATGTGTTTAATTTAAAGCTACATAAATAATCATGGAATTTTCATGAATTTTATAAAACAAATCAAAATGCATACATGGAATAAAATCGAATCATAAATTTATTAATCAATCATGTTTTTTCGAACACATTTGCTTGTCGGGCAAAAAATCCCAACAAACTCCCACTTGCCCTAAGGCAAATGAGACATGTCTCTAATCCCCAATCCTTCTAGATTCCCCTCAAAACTCTTTGTCGGCAGCGTCTTGGTAAAAGGATCGGCTAGATTCTCTGCAGATGGAATCTTCAGAAAAGCCACGTCTCTGCGTTGCACAATGTCCCTAATCACATGATATTTCCTCTCAATATGTTTTGATCTCTTATGGCTTCTTGGTTCTTTGGAATTAGCCACTGCACCACTATTATCACAATAAAGTGGCAATGGCTTGTCCATATCTGGAACCACTTCCAGATCAGTAAAGAACTTTCGGAGCCAAACCGCTTCTTTGACAGCTTCACAAACAGCCACATATTCGGCTTCCATAGTTTAATCAACAACACATGATTGTTTGACGCTTCTCCAAACTATGGCTCCCCCACTAAGAGTAAATATTGATCCAGATATCGACTTTTGATCATCTGTATCTGATTGAAAATCAGAATCAGTATATCCAATCGGAATCAAATCCATGTTAGAATAAACAAGCATATAGTTCCTCGTTCTCCGTAGATACTTGAGAATATGCTTAACTGCTACCCAATGATCTAATCCTGGATTTGACTAAAAACGACTCACTATTCCCACTGCATAGCATATATCAGGTCTTGTGTATAGCATAGCACACATCAAGCTCCCCATTTCCGATGCATATGGAATCCATCTCATATCTTCTTCCTCTTGGGGTGTCGAAGGACACTGCCTTTTTAGAAAGAACAACTCCATGACGGGAAGGTAGGTTACCTTTCTTGGAGTTTTGCATTGAATATCTAACAAGCATCTTGTCAATATACAATGCCTGAGACAGAGCTAGTAGTTTTTTCTTGCGATATCTAATAAGATGGATCCCAAGAATATAACTTGCTTCTCCCAAATCTTTCATTTGGAATTGTTCAGCCAGCCAAGCCTTTACATCTAATAATAGTTCTACATTATTCCCAATAAGTAGAATATCATCAACATAAAGTATTAGAAAGACCACTCGCTTGTCCTTGATGAATTTATAAACACAAGATTCCTCAGGATTTTGGATAAAGCCATAAGATTTGAACGCCTCATCAAATCTCATGTTCCAAGATTTGGACGTTTGTTTAAGTCCATAGATAGACATTTGCAACTTGCAAACCATTTGCTTTTCGTCCTTGCTTATAAAACCTTCTGGTTGCTCCATATAGATGGTCTCCTCAAGATAGCCATTCAAAAAGGCTGTCTTGACATCCATCTGCCAAATTTCATAACATAATGAGTGGCAATGGAAAGCAAGATTCGAATGGACTATAGCAAGGCTACTGGTGAAAAATTTTCCTCATAGTCAACTCCTTCTTTTTGGGTATAACCATTTGCAACTAGCCTTGCTTTGAATGTCTCTACATTACCATCCACTCCCCTCTTTCTTTTGTAGATCCATTTGCACCCTATAGGATTTACTCCTTCAGGTAGATCTACAAGCTCCCAGACTGAGTTGGAATACATGGATTCCATCTCAAGTTTCATAGCCTCAAGCCATTTCTCCACATTTATATGTCAATGGGTCATCTTTTCCATCATCAGTGATAGTAATTTGTGCTTCACCTTCTTGTCTATATCGAGAAGGTAGTCGTACTATCCTATCACTACGACGAGGTGGTAAGATATTCTGACCCGAAGATGTGGTCTCCTCGCTTGGTGGAACAACAATCCTAGCAGGTTGTTGACTGATCTCATCAGATTTTAATTCCTCCAAAACTATCTTGCTTTGAGGTTTGAAGTCTGCCATTTAATTATTCTTAAGAAACGTGGCATTTGTCGACACAAATACCTTATTATCTCGAGGATTATAAAACACACCTCCCCTTGTGCCTTTTGCATATCCTACAAAGAAACAAACTTCAGAACGTATTTCCAACTTTGTTGTCTTACCCATTAGCACGTATGATGGGCACCCCCATATACGAAAGTGACTCAAACTGGGTTTGTGGCCACTCCATAACTCTAAGGGTGTTCTAGGTACTGACTTAGATGGAACCACATTTAAAATATAGGTTGCTGTTTGTATAGCATACCCCCAAAATGATTTTGGGAGTGAAGAAAAACTCAACATGGAATGAATCATGTCGAGTAAAGTTCGATTCCTCCTCTCAGCTACTCCATTTTGCTGAGGTGTACCAAATGCAGTTAGTTGGGATAAAATCCCATACTCTAATAAGTGATCTTTGAATTCATTATCAAGGTATTCACCTCCTCGATCTGATCGAATGCACTTGATTAATTTACCTAATTGTTTTTCCGTTTCGATTTGGAATTCTTTAAACTTTCCAAAAGTTTCAGATTTATGTCTCATTAGGTAAACATAATCATATCTTGAGTAATCATCAACAAAAGTAACGAAGTACTCATAGCCACATGTTGCTTGTGTAGACATAAGTCCATAAACATCTGAATGTATGAGCTTCAGTTGTTCTTGGGCCCTATTGCCTTTTGCAGAGAAATGTCTATTTGTCATCTTACCTTCAAGACATGACTCACAGACTGGTAGAGTACCAACATTTAGTTCTCTTAAGGGACCATCCTTTACAAGCCTATTTATCCAGTCAAGATTTATATTTCCAAGTCTTAGGTGCCATAGATATGTGTTATCAGTGTGAGAAATCTTTTGTTTCTTTGTTTTGGATAATTCTACTTTGAACATTTCAGCATTCAATCGTGAATTAAAATTGGGCCTTATTACATAGAGCCCATACCAGAATAAATATTCAAACCATTTCTTGAATAACAACTGATTTATTATCAAAAGAAACTGAATAAGATTGTTCATAAAGTCGAGAAACTGAAATGAGGTTTCTAGTAAACCCCGATACGAAATAAACATTATTCAAAAATAAAAATTTATTGTTCTCAACATAAAGTTTTATTTGTCCAACTGGTGATGCTGAAACTAAAGCGCCATTCCCAACTCTCAAAGTAAAGTCCCCATCAGCAAATCTAGTGTATGAATCAAGCTTCTGTAAGAAACAACAAATATGATTAGTCGCCCATGAATCAATTATCCAATGTGATAAATCATTTTCAACTAAACAAGATTCAGTAACAAGTAAATCTGATTTACCTTTCTTCTTCTATTTCAGCTCTTCGAGATACTGCTAGCAATTTCTCTTCCAATGCCCATCAATTCCACAATGGAAACATTTTCCTTTTGGCTTTTTCTGGATGGAGCCATTCTTATTTCCTTGACTGTTGTTTGGCTTGTTCTTTTTACTGTTGTTCCCTGCTGTTTTCTCATTTCCTGAACTTTTACCTTTATTCTTATTTCTCTTTCTTTTCTTTAAAGAAGAGTTAGAGATAGAAGGTTCAGCAACATTTGCTTCCCATTTCTTCTCCACAAAAATAGACTCAAAAGTTGTGAGTTCGTTAAGCAATTCAGTCAAATTATAACTCAACTTATTCATGAAGTAATTGCTTTTGAACTGAAGAAATTGTGGGCTAACGCTTTCCAAAATCATGCCCACTTGTGTGCCTTCATATATGGTAGCCCCATTGATCTCTGCCTCATGAATTGTACTAATCATCGTTAGCACATGTTCACGAACATGAGTTCCAACTTTCATTTTGCAGTTCATGACTTTCTTGACTGCTTCTTGTTTAGCTTGATCAGAGGGTTTGCCAAACATGCCTTGTAGAGACTCCATTATCTCATAAGCAGTCTCTGTCTTTTCGTGCTTTGTATTAAGCACGTCAGACATGGCAGCAAGCAAATAACAACAAGCTTTGTCATTTGCTCGAATCCAATTTTCATAGGCATCTTTGATGGTTTTGTTGGCATTCACAGCAGGTTCTGGAGGACATTCCTCCATCAGGACAAACTTCAGGTTGTCCAGCACAAGAATTATATTCATATTTTTCTTCCACTTAGCAAAGTTATCAGCAATTAATTTTTCAGTAGCAAGCAGTGATAAGATTGAATTTGACATATTTCTGAAATAATTAAAAAATATATTCAAAATTATTCCATGCATAAAATTCAAAATAAATTTGGCATAGTAATCATGATGCATTATGCATATGCAAAACACTAAAATATATATGCACTACTACAGCCTCGGAAAATTTAATAAGCATATTGTGTTGCCTTAGGGTCGATCACAACACCTTATTAAAATAGAGACAATCTCAATTAATAAATTTTTTCAAAATATCTCATATTTTCAAAATTTATTAAAAACCGTTTTTTTATCTAAATTTAATTAACACGTTTAACTACATTCATATGAGTGTAACCTACCATTTTGCAACCTTAAATTTAACTCATAATAACCACCTTAGGGTAAGTTAATAATGAAATATATTTTATAAATCCTATCGTAAGAAGTACAACCTTGATATTAACCTAAGCAAACACTCTCCTTAAGGAGGATGAAACTAAAGTCATCACGAAGCCTCACTTAGATTTCACGATGTTTCACTAACGGTGGAGACCAAATGACATTTTGACAAACTACCCGCTCCCACTCATTATTTTAAGTTTAGTGATTTTATATGTATAACATATAATGTTTTGAAAACTTATCGGAAAAGACCAAGAAATCAATATTAAAGGTCTTCAATTACCGAGTTAATTGTTTCATAATAAAATTACCCGCTTTACTAATAAAACTTAAATTCATTATGAAACATCTAAGTTTTACCAAGCACGTCGTTTCCAGGACGACAAAATAAAATATAACAAAGGGTGCCCTCAGGTCTTACCTTTTAAGTCGCTTCTCGGGAGTGCGTTGGGGACGTCGCTGGAAGGGTTAACATTTCCGCTATTTTTCTGGTTCACTGGTTTGCTGTTTCCACTCGCTGTTTTCTCTATTTTCACTCGATGTTTCACTGTTTTGTTCACTATTTTTTAGGGTGTTCGGGGACTGTTTTTGGGTGATTTATTCACTATTTTGGGATGATTTTTGGACTATTTTCAGGGGTTATTGCTCACTGTTTTGGGAGCAGTTTCTGCTATTTTCGTTGCTGTTTTGTCTCGGTTTCTTCACTATTTTGGAAGGATTTTTGAACTGTTTTAAGGGCTGTTTTATGGACTATTTTTTGGTGATTTTATGGGCTATTTTGGTTATGTTTTCTGGACTGTGTGCGTTGATTTAGTCGGTCAGGGCTCGTGTTGATTCGGTTTAGGGGCTGCATGTTGATTCGGTCTAGTGGGCAGGTGGGCAATTGAACTTTGTGTGTGTGAGTCGGTGAGTGGAGGGGCTGTGTTGGATCGTTGGCAGGGTGTGTGTCACTTTTTGTGTGTCTTCGTGGCGTGAGAAGAGAAGGATAATGGTTTATTATCGCATGTGAGGTTAAAGGGCTGGTGTGTGAATGTTGACGTGTGTGCGTGTGTGAGTGGACAGTATGTTTCGGTTTGTTTGTGGAGGGGCTTTGATGGTTTGTTGACTTAGAGTATTTTTTTGTTTATGGTTGATGGCCTGATGTGAGTGTGTGCCTGTTACCGTGAGTGAGTGTGTGTGCAAGTGTTGAGAGGAGAGTGAGCCGTCTGAAGTGTGGACTGGTTGTGGTCTATATGTGTCTTGGTTTGGTGAGGGGCCGTGAAGCTTTAGGGTTAGGGTTTATTTGTGATGGTGGTTCACGGCTTGTGGAGCTGTGTGCATGTCTGGGATGAGTGGCTATGGTTCTTTAGTGATCCTCATCAATTTGTGTGAGAGAAGAGAGGAAGACCAGTGCTTGTGAGTGGAGAGAAGAGAGATGTGAGAGGAGGCGTGAAAGAGAGGATCGGTCGAGAGGTTCCAGAGAGAGTGGCTGTGTGAAGTCTTTTTTTTGAGTTGGGGGTTCTTCGTGGAGGGCTGCAAGTGTTGTTTAGGGTTTGTTCATTGCTTGGTCGGTGAAGGGATGCTAATTTTGTTGCTTGTCTGGTCGGTGAAGGCTGTTGTGGCTGTTATTTGTTGTTGCTTGAATCGGTGAATGAGGGTTCAGTTTTGGTGTGAAGCCGAGAGGGTTGGTCCAAGAGTCGTGAGAGCTGAGCTAGGGTTTGGTTATTTGTTTGTGTTGCCGTCAGTGGGGGGCCTTCGTAATTGTTTTAGTTTTAGCCAGAGAGGAGAGAGATGAAATTTCCTACAAGTAATAGCGACAAACAATCTCTATTTCCCAAGAGGGGGGTGAATTGGGTTATCGCTATAAGTGCGGAATTAAAAAATATTTACCGATTTTTAGCTCTTATTACCAAGTGAGGACTTTAGGCAATTTTCTCTATTCCAATTAATAGCCTATATGCAAGTTTTCTATTCAATATATATAAGCATAAATAAACTTGCTATAAACAAAAGTATAGGGAAAGAGAATACGACACCAAGATTTATAGTGGTTCGACCAAACGTGCCTACGTCCACTCCCCCAAGCCTCGCTTGAAGATTTCCACTAGAATCGAGTTTTCCGTGGTTCACTCGTAACCAAGAGTTTTTCGCAAAGACACACTCCGAACCTTTTACAACTTTGAGTTTTGTTCGTAGGTGCACTCACAACCTTTACAACTTACCCAACCAAATGGGATTTCACAAACCGCAAGTGTTTTGATAAAGAAGAATTAAAACACACTTGGGCACTCACAAATAATAAGAAGATTGTGTGAGTTGCAAACCCAAGTGATCTAAGCTCACTAAATGTAATGAAGATGTGTGTGAGCTTGTATGAGTGTTTAAGTGTATGAAGGTTTAAGACACTCTTGTATTTGCCTTAGAGAATGTATGAAGGTTGTGTATTAAGTCTCTTTAGGTTTCTTACTTGGGGCAAATGAGTTGGGGTCCTATTTATAATAAATGCAAAGTATTCCCCAACTTACAGCGAAACCGGCGAGCAAACCGGCGAGGAGACCGGCATGCCGGTCTAGGTTTGCAACGGCTCCTAACGGCTATATAACGTTCAAAATACTATTCGTTAGACCGGCGAGCAAACTGGTATGGAGACCGGCGAGGAGCTCCTGGTTCCAGAGAGCATGATTTTCTCAGCCAAAATCGGCATGAAGACCGGCGAGCAAACTGGTATGGGAACCAGCATGGAGCTCCCTGGTTTCAGTAACTGCACAATAAAGGCTAGACCGGTATGGAAACCGGTATGGGGACCGGTCTGGAGCTCCCTGGTTTCAGTAAGTACATGTTCTGATGACCAGTCAAGACTGACGACACTTGGTATTTTGGCCATAACTTTCTCTAGAAAATTCCAAATCAAGATCCGTAAATTTCTACATAAACTAGACACATATATCTAGCTCTGTAAAAAATTCAGCTCCAAAAACATTAATTATAATTTTATGGAAATTTTCTAATGTGACATGTATGCAGAAAACGCACATATGAACATGTTGTAGTAAAATGGCTCTAGCAAAAGTTCTATGCATCAGAATTGTGTTCCGTTTGAACCGTAGCAAACAAGATACACATATCTATCTAACGGTATATCATTTGAAGTTTAATTCAACCGTTTACAAGTTTTTAGAAGATCATTTACCGATGTACTTGTGCATGAAGTTCATTTTGGTGCAAATAAAATGCAAATGATTCTTTTAGCATTCTAAGCCATTTTAAATGCAAGTGATGCAAAGTGTATGATTCCTAAGAGCTTTAGATCACTTGAGTAAACTCACTTACAATTAGAGCACTAAGCTAAGACTTCACATGATTTCTTCAATTATGCGCAAGTCTTCACATTCTCGCTTTTCACCACATATGCTTCGACACTTTTTGTATTGCTTCGTGTTTGCACGTCGAAGTCTTCTTTCTCGCGTTGCATCATCAAAACCAATTACAATCGATTATGCGACCAAGTCTCCAACAATCTCCCCCTTTTTGATGATGGCAACTCCTTAAAACTTGTTGCAACTTGTGAGCTTCTTGGAGTCCAAATTTGACAATTTTGCTCCCCCTCAACATAAGCTCCCCCTCAATGTGTGATTGTCTTCAAAATAGTTCTATAAGAGTTAGACAAACACATTAGTACATTTACTCCCCCTTAATCCAAGGGTGAGGGTAAAATAAGTTTTAATCTCATTTCTAATGATTTATCCCCCTTTGACATTATCAAAAAGTGGAGAAGCAAAATTAAGTTCTAAAATAAGATACCAATAGATGTGTGCAAAAATGATAAGAAATTTAAAAAATATGCACATTTGGCATTTCCCCTTTTTTGCCATAAGAAAAATCAAAATTCATGCATAAAAGAGCATTTTTCAAAAGATAGATACTCATGAATACCATTTACAATCTAAGATTATCTTAAGCATGATTTCTTCCCAAATTTGATACCAATTAAAGATATATCAATACATTCCATGATACCAATTTATTAATTATCAAGGTCCATGCATTTCATGATGCCAATTATATTCATATAAGATTATGCCAATTTACATGCATTTCATTTTCAACCAATTAGTTCATATGGCAAGACATATTCAATCAAGTGATCACATATATTGCATTTAACTCAATAAATTTCATGTGATACCATTTGAAATAAAGAATGGGTTTAAATATATGATTAAGGTACTTAGTGATATCAAATGAAAAATTGATACCAATAGAAGTTTGAATACTTGCCTAATCATTTTGTATGTTTAAAAGAAATATTAACCAATATGAAATATGCATACATATAGATATTAGAGGAAACGGTACCAATGTTTCCGTGAATACGGATTTTACCTTTACCGTTGCGATTCCTCATTTCCTTGAGCCTTTGGGATCAATTTTGCAATTCTCTTTAAAGATCCATTCCCAAAGCTCCCCCTATAAATTTATCAATTTCACTTTGGTACCCAAACTTTCTTGGGTCCATTGGGGTTAATTTTGATTCCTTGAGGAATCCATGCATTCTTCATCACACTCTTATTTATGCATTCAAATATTTTATGTCCCTTTTCATTACATGCATGACATGTGATATTTTCATTTTTAACATTCTTAGCATGAGAATCGGATGCCTTAACAAAATAATTCTTCCAAAATTTTCTCTTAATGTAAGGCCTATATCCTAATTCTTCTCTTTTAAATGCACATTTTTGGGATCCAATAAGCATGTTAAAATTTTTATGTCCCAATGTGAATTTGCTAAGTATGTTTTGCAAATCTACAATCTTAGTGTTTAATAAGACATTTTCATTCAAAATAGATTTGCAATCGCATGTCTTAGAGCTAGATGGCATATTTGATATGACATTTTCAAGTTCTAGCTTTTTCAATTTTAAACATGCATTTTCATCATTTAAGCATGCAATTTCTTTTTCATGTTTAGCCTTTAAGCATATAATCTCATTCTCTACAACATGAATTTTATCCATACAACATGCATGATTATTTTTAAGTGTAGCATGCTCATTTTTAACTAATTTCAATTTCTTTTTAAGCACATCACACAATTCTTTTAATCCATTAAAGGCATTAAGTAAATCATCATAGTCTTGAGAATTGTGTACCTCTTCTTCTTCGATTTCAAAATGGATGTCCTCATCCGTGATAGCCATGAATGCTATTGATTTGTCTTTGACTTCGACCTCTTCCTCCTCGGATGAGCTTGAATCACTATCGCTCCAAGTTGAAGTAGCTTTCATTGCCTTTTTCTTTGATTTTCCTTTCATTTTCCTCAATGGGCAATCGGTGGCTATGTGACCCGGTTTGTTACATTCATAACAAATGATTTTCTTGTTCTTCCGCGGCCATTTTTCTTCTTTCTTTTCATCCGTCTTTGATTTTCCATTTTGTTTTACGGATTTAAGAAGCTTCTTGAAGCTCTTATTTATTTGAGTCAACTCATCATCACTATCTTCTTCTTCACTTGAGCTTGACTCATCTTTTCTTCTTGCTTTTAAGGCAAAGGGCTTTCTTGTCCTTTTCTCATCTTCCTCCTTTTTATCCATCTTGATCTCCATTTCGTACTCAAGCAATTTGCCGACCAAATCATCCATCTTCAATGTGTTTATGTCGTTTGCTTCTCTAATGGAGGAGGTATAGCTTCTAAATTCTTTCGGGAGTGATCTCAAAATTTTCTTTACTTGATCTGATGTCCCGATGACTTTTCCCAAGGCTCCCAAATGATTGATGATGACCGTAAACCTCGAAATCATGTGATCAATTTCTTCCCCGGATTCCATCTTGAAATTATCCAATTCGCACATGAACCGGTTGATCTTTGATTCCTTCACTTGGCTTGTGCCCTCATTGACCATTTCCAAAGACTTCCATAAATCATATGCATTTCCACATTCCGGAAGCTTGCTAACTTGATCCCGATCAATGGCACATAGGAGTTGGTTGAGTGCCTTAGCATTTTGTGAGGCTATTTTTACATCCTCACTATCCCATTCCAAACTCGGCTTCGGAATCTCAACCTCATTGCTATCCCTTTTGTGGTCCTTTTGCACCTCGTGTGATAACCAAATAAGATTGCGGATCTACGGCAAGGAGATAATTTAGCATTCTCATCTTCCAATAATTGTAGTCCGTTCCGGTGTAAAACGGAGGTCTAGTTATTGAAAATCCCTCGGCAAGATTTGACGAGTTGCTTTTAGATGCCATGATCTATTCTCGGACGGTCAAGTCTTTCTTGAGAATACCTCACTCTGATACCAACTGAAATTTCCTACAAGCAATAGCGACAAACAATCTCTATTTCCCAAGAGGGGGTGAATTGGGTTATCGCTATAAGTGCGGAATTAAAAAATCTTTACCGATTTTTAGCTCTTATTACCAAGTGAGGACTTTAGGCAATTTTCTCTATTCCAATTAATAGCCTATATGCAAGTTTTCTATTCAATATATATAAGCATAAATAAACTTGCTATAAACAAAAGTATAGGGAAAGAGAATACGACACCAAGATTTATAGTGGTTCGGCCAAACGTGCCTACGTCCACTCCCTCAAGCCTCGCTTGAAGATTTCCACTAGAATCGAGTTTTCTGTGGTTCATTCGTAACCAAGAGTTTTTCGCAAAGACACACTCCGAACCTTTTACAACTTTGAGTTTTGTTCGTAGGTGCACTCACAACCTTTACAACTTACCCAACCAAATGGGATTTCACAAACCGCAAGTATTTTGATAAAGAATAATTAAAACACACTTGGGCACTCACAAATAATAAGAAGATTGTGTGAGTTGCAAACCCAAGTGATCTAAGTTCACTAAATGTAATGAAGATGTGTGTGAGCTTGTATGAGTGTTTAAGTGTATGAAGGTTTAAGACACTCTTGTATTTGCCTTAGAGAATGTATGAAGGTTGTGTATTAAGTCTCTTTAGGTTTCTTACTTGGGGCAAATGAGTTGGGGTCCTATTTATAATAAAATGCAAAGTATTCCCCAACTTACAGCGAAACCGGCGAGCAAACCGGCGAGGAGACCGGCATGCCGGTCTAGGTTTGCAACGGCTCCTAACGGCTATATAACGTTCAAAATACTATTCGTTAGACCGGCGAGCAAACCGGTATGGAGACCGGCGAGGAGCTCTCTGGTTCCAGAGAGCATGATTTTCTCAGCCAAAATCGGCATGAAGACCGGGGAGCAAACCGGCATGGGAACCGGCATGGAGCTCCCTGGTTTCAGTAACTGCACAATAAAGGCTAGACCGGTATGGAAACCGGTATGGGGACCGGTCTGGAGCTCACTGGTTTCAGTAAGTACATGTTCTGATGACCAGTCAAGACTGACGACACTTGGTATTTTGGCCATAACTTTCTCTAGAAAATTCCAAATCAAGATCCGTAAATTTCTACATAAACTAGACACATATATCTAGCTCTGTAAAAAATTCAGCTCCAAAAACATTAATTATAATTTTATGGAAATTTTCTAATGTGACATGTATGCAGAAAACGCACATATGAACATGTTGTAGTAAAATGGCTCTAGCAAAAGTTCTATGCATCGGAATTGTGTTCCGTTTGAACCGTAGCAAACAAGATACACATATCTATCTAACGGTATATCATTTGAAGTTTAATTCAACCGTTTACAAGTTTTTAGAAGATCATTTACCGATGTACTTGTGCATGAAGTTCATTTTGGTGCAAATAAAATGCAAATGATTCTTTTAGCATTCTAAGCCATTTTAAATGCAAGTGATGCAAAGTGTATGATTCCTAAGAGCTTTAGATCACTTGAGTAAACTCACTTACAATTAGAGCACTAAGCTAAGACTTCACATGATTTCTTCAATTATGCGCAAGTCTTCACATTCTCGCTTTTCACCACATATGCTTCGACACTTTTTGTATTGCTTCGTGTTTGCACATCGAAGTCTTCTTTCTCGCGTTGCATCATCAAAACCAATTACAATCGATTATGCGACCAAGTCGCCAACAAGAGAGGCGTCGTGAATCTGGAGAGTGGGGAGAGAAAGGGGGTTAAAATGAGTTTAGGGTTTCATTGCATTTTTTTTTGGCGTGAGTGAATTGGTGGGGGCTGCCTCCCTTAGGGTTTAGTTTAGTGGTCTTTATATAGTGGTGAGCTAGGGTTAGGGTTTTTTTGGTTGTGTTAGGGTTTTGAATGGGTACGTATGGGCTTTGGATGGGTGCGGGGGTTTTGGGCCAAGATTTAATGTTTAAAACAGGAATCGACTGAGCGAACCCGCGGCTAACTAGCGAGTTTAAATTTGACGAGCTATTAATTTCAGAATTTTCCCTTACGGCGTTCGTTTCCCGCGACTTCCGCGACTTATCGGGTAATGCCTCCATATGAGGCTCATCATTGGGCATTATGCAAAAATGCAGTGTCTACAGAGTCGATTTCCTAAATTACTTCTGTAACGAAAAACAACCGTCAACAGATTTAGTTGTCTTTAAGTTTTGCTTATCATGTGAGGACATAAATCTGACTGTAAACTTATTCGGCAGACTAAATTCAGGAAATTTTGGAGAGATGCAAAATCTGCTTTTATAAATGTTTCCTTGATAATTATACATGTAAATGATAGGTGCTTATAGCTTTTTTAGGTATCTTTGTTTGAATGGGATGAAAAATTATTCATGGTTTGGGATTTTCGATCCCGATATTTTTTACCGGAATCCGGGGATCTCACATCTAGTTCGAGATTCGATATTTTGTGTCAAAATCCAACCATGTTTTACTTGATTTTCTATCAATATCCAACCATGATTTACTTGTAATAAATGAAGAAGTTGGTCTTAACATAATTGGTGCTTATTAGTTGTGAAATCCAATAATTTGAAAGTGAGACCTCTCATGTGAACGTGGCTCAACCAATCACCATTGAATCTCTCTAGTAAAAAATCATCGCCAGCTTAGCTTTCCAGTATTTCATGCTTATAAGCAAACAAGTTTCTCAATAGTCTAAAATTTCATCCCACTTTCAAATTGATTGATCAATGCATTAAGGTCCAAAAAAACACTTTAATTCCCAACAGGAAAGACATGTTGATGGACATCAAATTATGTTAAATTTGAGACCTGTAAAACAATTATTTTAATTAAGGGTAAAACGAATTAATGAATCGAATTAAAATATAATTTATTTGTATTCGATAATCCCGATATCATGATTTGTATTTGTTTAATCCTAATATGATTCAATGATATACATTATCGTAATTTATTTACATTAATTTTTCTTAAATATATATATGTATAATATACACAATTAATAGATTTATAAAAATGACTAACCAAATTTAGACAATATTATTTTTTATGGTAATTGACAATAACTTCTTAATTTTTAATTGAAAAATAAGAACCGACAAAAAGAAAAGAATAAATAAATCAGTGAACTCAAATTCATGTTCGATTATTTTATTAAACGAATCGAATCAGTATATTTATTAAACAAATCAATTTTTTTTCTTAAATCAATATCATTTTTAATAAGAATCAAATCGAATGGAATCCAATAAATAAATGAATAATGAGCTAAATAAATTTTTATAGATATGCATTACAAAGCAAGCCTCGTCTTTTTATGTTGTGTTTCTTTAAGGAATGGTAACTGCCAAAGTTACCCATTATACGTGGCAAATGCTAATTTAAGACAAATCAAAACTTGCAGCTGCAACAGCCTCATGCAAACTGGACTGTGCGAATAAGTTGAAAATGTCAACAACTCCTTAAATTCCACAAAAGAAAAGTGCTTGTTAGAATGGTTTTAAAGACAAAAAAGACACCTAAGACGCCCACCCTGTGATGTTCCCAACAAATCTTAAATAATAATGAATAATAAAATAAAATAAAAAGTTCAAAATAATAAATAATGTTCTTTGGGTCCTTAATTTTCTTATAATTATTTATTAGGTCCTTAATTTTTTTTATAATTACTTATTGTTCTAACAATGAAGAATCGTTATTGTATTTTGTAGTTTAACTATTAGAACAATAGTTATGATGATGATCAGGACGTCATGTCCCGACCGAATCTCATCACCTACCGTTCTGATTATGATTCGGGATAAAATAATTACCTCGAATCTCGATCGATTTTTTTTGAATAGGGATGATAAATCATCAAGAATACATGATCAAATATTTTGAGATCTCAAATCTCGATCTGTATTTGAGACTTTTTATACTAAAGTTGGGATTCGAGTAAATATTTTCGTCCCAAATCTCGGACTAATCAGAATCTCATACTAAAAAGGTACGGGATTCCGAAGCTTGAACCAAATTTGGGATTTTCTGTCAACTCCTAAACGGAAGGGATCTAATAAGCAATTATAAAAAATAAAATAAATAAAAATAAATAAATAAAAAGTGATATAAGGAATAATTACAAAGAAAATCAGGGACCTAAAAGCGATTCTCCCATAAATATAACACAACTCTCCTCAAAATAATAGCAAATATTCATTTTCTCTTCTTTTGTTCTTCTCACTCTTTTCTTCTTTTTTCTTTTCTTTGCTTATTTTGGATTCAATGGAGAATTTTAGATCCAAGTCATGCAAAATGGACAGCTTTTATGGTGGCAAGGCAACAGCAGCACCAACTAGCATGCAAGATTTGAGATGTTACAGTGCAAACTATACCAACACAACACAACCAAAGGCTGAAGTGGGAAAGGAGATTAAGGTGAAGAAAAGCAAAAGCACTTTTGGATCAGCATCAAAGAGCTGGAGCTTCAATGATCCTGAGCTGCAAAGGAAAAAAAGAGTTGCCAGTTACAAAGTCTATACTGTTGAGGGCAAAATGAAAGGCTCTCTCAGAAAAAGCTTCAAGTGGATCAAGAACACATACACACAAATTGTCTATGGATGGCAATGATCATATATATGGGTACATGGTATGTGACTGAGTTATGTTAAAATATTCTACTTTTTTCTATCTTCTTTGGGAATGTATGCAATTTAAACTTGGATTTAACATATTTTATGCTTCAATTATATTTTTGTTTGATCAAGTTCTGATCATGCAAGTACAAAAATGATGAAAAGAAGAAGAATGATTTGTCTTTGAATCTATCCAATGCAACTTTTTTTGACTTTGAAAATTCTTGACTGAGATTGCAGCAAAAGATCTTCAATCAATCAGTTTATGATTTTTTTAGGTTGGTCAATTTTAGTGGCTTAACATGGACACTGTACACATCAAATAAAATAAAATGAGTGGAGTGAGAGGGTTTGTAATACAGTGAGAGGGTTTTTAAAATTATTTATGAAATTGTTAGTGAATATATCATTTTCCGTAGAAAGATTCCATTTTCAGTTACCAAAATTTATGTTTGCTGTCCAAATTAACTCAAGGAAGCTAACCATCATGCATGTAGATATCATAAAAGTAAACAAAATCTTTCTTAACACGATATTGTCAGCTAAGCTCATCCAAAAGGCTCATTGCTAATTAACCTATGCAGGAAACATTAATTCAAGATTTTATTACCAATATCAAAGGCTCAGGGCTTTATCCGCAAATAATTCATTTTAGTACAAAGAGAAACAATTACAAACAGGTCTGGCCTTCCATATTATGATCGAGAAAATTACTTGGTAAAAACCACAAGTGTTTATATGGTTCTTCACCCACAAACACAGTTAACGATTGAATACAGGACATTGAACTTCCAACGACATAAACTCAAAACCATAAATTTGATGGCAGCCTTTAACCTATGTATTTAGACGAGCATTTCGGTGATTATCTATTCTTTATTGAGTACTTGCAGTGCTGATTCCCATCTTGCACTTTTCAGCTAGGACTTCCTAAAAATACTCGACTCCAAATGAGTGATGAAGTGTACTGGTCCAGAATTTACAGTGGGTGATGAGTGTGTCCACTAATAGTGCACCTCTCATCGTTATTGAAATGCAGGGTCTCAATGCCTCTAAGAGTCGACTCTATGTTCTTGATGTTTGATGTGCTCCTGCCAGAAGTTGTGTGCCGGTTTTCTGATGATATAACAGGTGAACTTCTTTGTGCCCTAGAAATCTTTTGAAATGCTCCTGGGCTTGCATCTGTGGTGAGAGGATGGGAGGGATCAGAATCACCCCATACCAAAGCTGCTTCACGACTGCTAGATACAGCAGCTCGCCTTGATGATCCACTTGACCGCAATAAGTTATAAGTGGACAACTGCACAAGTCCAAGAAAAATGCAACACAGAAACAAAGATGAAACAAAAAATCTAATGAGCAGAGCACCAGGATATGCATGAGAATTAAGAAAAGACGAAAATAATAATAAACAAAAAAAAATCTAATGAGCAGAGCAACCACGATGATATGCATGAGTTTGAATTAAGATAGACAACCACCTTCACCTGTTATCCAGCTAACATTGGGAGAAAACTATAACAGGATTACAGGACTGCTTATTATGGTAAAAGTAGGGTTCAGGACGCATGACATGCACTTGGGTTATAAGGCTAAATTCCAAATCTCACACTGAAACGAACCAAGGAAAATTTAAAAGTATGGGACAAGGAAGTTCTATCATCAAAGTACTAACCATGGCATCTTTAGAAAATGCCGGATCATTTGCCATTGGACTCTTTTGTTTTGACAAGTTCGCAGAATTTCCTAGCGGTCCAGAATTCCTCATTCGAGCAGGATCTGCTGATGACCAACCAATATGTCTACCTTCTTCCGCACCTGAAGTAAAAGTTTACACAACATTATATATAAAGTCATAACACTTCTTCAATCCAGCTTAGTAGGGCAAAACTGGAGATAGAACAAAAACAGGAAGAAGAAAGTAGTCATAACTCATAACTACCCGATTTCCTATCAACATTTGCAGCAGCGGGAGGCACTCCAGTACTTGGTCCAGGACCAGGGCCCTATAAAATTTTAAGAAAACCATATATATATTATTGATTATCTATCAAAGGGCTAGAAGCACAACAAGGATAACTAATTATGATATTTCAACTTACAATTGCACGGGAAGGAGTGGAAACCTGAGACTGCTGATACTTCAAAATTGTCCAATCAAACACATAATCAAACTGGAAACCTGAAGCAATAAAGTAATTATACAAATTGAGAGAGTGCCACGGTTGATTCATTAAAGACTAATGCATAACCTCAGGAAGAGTAACTGCCATAAAATCCCTGTGCCAGTATAGTATCTAAAACAACAAAACAAGTGGCAGAGTTCAAACCTTCTCGAATAAAAAGGTCACGGAAGAGTCTTTTCAAATAAGCATAATCTGGCTTATCATCAAATCGCAGTGACCGACAGTAATGAAAATAGGATGCAAATTCAGTAGGATAACCTCGGCATAAGGCCTGAGGAGGAGCAGTGAGTTTCCAATTAGTTTCGAAAGCCAAAAACAAATAGTTGGATATGTTTTCTAAGACGTGAGGCTACCTCAATAGAAGTTGATACTTTCTTCTCACTAATCCTCTCATACTTCTGCTTCTTAGTTCCTGCTTTCAATCCTTGCCATGGAAGACTACAGAGACAGGTTCATGACCAAACAAAGTACCAAGCAAATATAATAATAACTTGAGAACATAAAGGTTGGCAGGAGTCTTCACCTTCCTCTTAAAAAATACATAAGAACATATCCAAGTGATTCCAAATCGTCCCTGCGGCTTTGTTCTGTGAAGATAGAAATTTGAGAATCACTTGATAGAGGTAAACAAAAGGTGAAAAAGAAATGGGATACGATATACATACCAATGCCCAGGTGAGTATTCATGCTTGCATATCTTGCGGTTCCGGTCAAATTCTTATTCTCTCTGTGGCCATACAAAGCATTCATAGAATCAAACATGGAGCACATTCAATTAAAAATAACATTTATTGACGGGAATCTAAACTTTTAACTATGCTTTAAAACTGTAAAGAGCCCTTCAACCATAAAAACTGCAAGACCGCATTTGCTGAAATAGTGGTAAAAGACTAACCTGTAAGGAATATGTTGATGTGTTGCATTGTCTCTATACCTCTTAGCCAAACCGAAGTCAATGATATAGACCTACATACAAGAAAACATCAAGTAATGCATCAACAGAGAAGATGGAAACAAAGACAGCAATGAAACGAAGTTTCATATCATCAGGACCTGATTTGCACGCCTCCCTAAACCATTAGGAAGTTGTCTGGTTTGATATCTCGATGAAGAAATGATTTAGAATGAACAAATTCAAGTCGATTGATCTGAAAGAAAATGATAATTGTCAGAATATAACAAAATGGAATTGTAAACAATATAGCAGAAAAAAACAAGATTGAACCGAACAAATCATACCATCTGATCTGCTAGCATAAGGACAGTCTTGAGAGAGAGTTTCCTACTGCAGAAGTTAAATAAATCTTCAAGGCTAGGTCCCAACAAATCAATTACAAGGACATTATAGTCCCCTTCAACACCAAACCATCTCAGATTTGGTATTCCAGCTGCCAAAAATGAAAAATGTAGGCAACGAACAATGAAAAAATCAAGCTAATCAGTGCATGATGCAACTTCAAAAAAGCAGAAAGTAAAGTAAATGTAACAAGCAAAAGGAAAGGTAATTACTTCCTCCTTGTAATAATTTGTACAGCTTTGCTTCATACTGCAGCTGAGGGTGCTTTGTTTTAACATTTTCCTAAGAAATAAAATATCATCAGAATTTATGAACTAGAAACATGCAAAATAAACAAACAAACGAGAATAACATGAAATTAGATCAGTTAAATAAGATAAAAAAACAAAGAAGAAGATTAAAATCATATTGACAAATTTTGTAAACATGAAAAATTCAGTAATCACCAATGAAGTTTTGCAAGTCGCAAAGAGGGTATTCAACATTCAAACCCATATAAAGAAAACACAATCATTCAAGTCACATTGAGATTATGTAAGCAGAAACTCTCAACTAAATCTCACAAGTACCAGATTATAGTAAGTTGACAAATGCTGCAACCACCATGCTTAACTTTATAAAAAATCCGGATTAAGATTGTGTCAGTTTAACTTCCATTATAAACAAAGGTTGTTGTCAGAACTAAGAAAACCCTTCTTTACATGCTTCAAAGCATTATAATAACAAATTGAAGCTCATATGCTTTTTCTTAAAAGTGCATTTCATTCTAAATCTCTAAAAACAAAATTAAATGTTCCCATGTAATCCTTCACTCACTAGTTCTCAGTCCGAAAATCAATGTTTCCCCACAAAATATTTATATCCATAAAATAACAACTACAAGTAAAGAAAAAATAATAAAAATAAACTTTAGCTAAAATTATAGAAAAACAATCAATACCACAAAATGCACAAATTAAATACACTTACAAGCTTGATTGCAACTTCCTCATTGGTCTGAATATTAGTACCTGAAAAAAAAACACACATCAATTAAAAAAAAAGCAATTAAAAGGAAAAACAAAACTAAAATAGTTGAAAGGTACAAACCCAGATAGATCTCTCCAAAGGAGCCGCTACCGATCTTTCGACCTAACCGAAACTTGTTCCCAACTCGCGGCTCCATAACTAAAAAAAAAAACCCTAATTTCAAAACCCCCCAAAAAGCCCTAAATTAAAACCCCAGAGAATTAAACCAAAAAAAAAAAAAAAATTCCGATGGTACGAAAAGAGGTTTGAGTTTTGATCACTTAATTAGAGAAGCCCCCATGAAGGTAGGAGGTAAGAGAAAATGCGGGAACAAGGGTGGAATTAAAGAGGAATCTTTCTCTCTCTAGAGCCTTTTTTTCCCGTTGGAGTTGTTGAAATTAAGTTTGTGGGCCATTTTTTCTTTTTTTGGATCCAATCGGAGACCAAAGAAAAGTGAAATTGTCTTTTGTGTATGAAACGACAGCGTTTATGGCGTCCGGATAAGGATGAGTTTTGGAATATTCCTCCTCCTTATTAGGTTTTCTTTCAAAAAAAGATATTTATCGGCTGTCTCTTCTTTGACCTTGTAATGTGTAGTGCGTATGAAATAAATTGGATAGAAAGTTACATCTCACGAAATTTACGATAATGACTTTTTTTAAAAAAATTTTATTACTATTATCAAAATCGATCTGAATTTTGAAAAATATTTTTAATAGTCAAATAAATATTTTTGAGATAAAATTATCCTCCATTACTAATCTGCATACATATTAACTCAAAATCTCAGCACAATTTCACTCATTAATTCTTAGAAAGCTCGTTTCATTAGTTTGAGACTAATCAAATAAGGTTAGTAAACTTATTTTTTGCAGAGAAAATCTTATATTATGCAGTGGGCATCTTGTTGGGCATCGATTTGGACGCCCCACTGGCATGCTAAGGATGTGGGCGTCCAATGCGTGGGCGCCCACACATCACACCCAGAAGACCAATTTTCAATTTTTTTTAAATTAGAAATTATAAGTTTACTGATTATTTATGATTGAATAAGTTTAATGGATTTAGTTGTATGATACTATGGATCATGGATAACCTCAAAAAATGGTAGAATGGATTACCATAATAGCAAATGTGATTGTTGTTCTAAATATTATTACATTTAATCAGTTAATTGGTAAAGTTTAAATGAATACCCCTTTTATTGAAGGTAGTTTTTTAAATATGCTTTTGGTATAGATGGTCATGAAGAATTCTCACTAGTATTATGGATGATGAAATGGTTAAGGTTATATTGATACTACATTCTCAAGTGAGAAACCACAAACTCTTCTTTATGTGACAACATATCCTAAAGTTTCGATAAAATCTCATTCGACATATTCAACAAACGACATAGATACTTTTAATTAAAGACATGAGTTTGCACCAAAAACCAAATCAGAAGCATTTGGTACCGAGTGGAAACAGGGAGGAGTTATTCGCTAACATAGAATGATGACAGTGGCTATAGTCTTTGGATAAATAGGGATGATCAAATCTGTAATAGTCAAATAAACAAAGGTATTGAACTTCTACTATTACATCCCAATATATCTGGGACATGACCAGCATAAGACGGTCTTACCATCTACATGAGCCTCTAACATAATATCACACCCTAATATATCTGGGACATGACTGGCAGAAGATGGCATAACCATCACCTAAGCCACTGACATGAAAATGTAAAACCGGTGATGCAACACGAAACATACCCCGACACTCATGAATGAACATAAACACCCTGGGAATATTACCATATTTCATTCATCCATTCCAAATCATACATTAATATCATAATTATATATCACTCACATGCTCACATAATATATATATATATTATATATATATATATATATATATATAAAGCTCAGTTAAGGTTCATGTGGACTTTATGTGAACTGTAAGGCAGATAAAGATAAAAAAATCTTATGTCTTTTAGTTGAATGTGGACTATAAGGTGTGCACAGAGTTTGACCATATATTATATATATGAAAACTTATAATTATAATATAATTACACCCCAATATAATATCTTTGTTAACTCTGTTACACGACCTCATAGCCTACAAGTGAGTGGACCTCTGACATGTATGACTCTAATGACTATAATTGGTATCCATCTCCTTTGATCCTAAATAGTTGGGAGCTAGACCTAAGGCACCTGTAGCTGGTGCTGAACCTGCAAACACAATGAAACTGTGTATGGGGTAAGTCGTCTAAGCGACCTAGTAAGTGAATGCTAACAGTGAAAACAAAGTAAAACATGTTGGTTCCGTATGAAAGCTTAAAAGTAAAGAAAAAAATCTGCTTTATACATTAATAACATCATAGGTTGAAGTATATATGTTGTATAAATACACACAAACACACACATATACAAAACCTATTGTCATGAAAAGTCTCACCAGTGTCGTGGTATAGGGGAGTGAAACCTACCTAGCGGGACCTAACATCGCGTAAGGAGGGGAACATGAACATGAACATTCATGAGCCTATGAGGGTGGTCAATATCCCATGAGGCAACGTGAGCAAACCAGAGATGCTAAACATGACGGGATGACTCGATACTGGTGCTTTGAAAACACTTATAATACCTGTAACCTCACTAATAACATGAACTTGCTAAATATATACAATAATAAGATAAATCATATGATTTAACTTGGAACTAATATCATGAGCTAAAATATCAAAATCACCAAATATTACAAACTTGTAATCACAAGTGATGATACATGAATAGAGTTATCATAATTCTAAATATCTTTTCATGTCTTAAAACTGAGAACTTAATCAATAAAATATATGTTATGTTGAAAGCATGAAAATTATAGCATAATTCATAAGTCGCAAAACATAGAACTTATGACATAAAAAATGAAACATAATGCTTAAAGTATAACATAAGTCATTGAACATAGAACATAAAATATTAAAACTTAAAACATATAAAACTTGAAGTGACATTCACTCACTATGCTAACTTATGTTTCTAGTGCAACACGAGATCGAACGAAAGCTGTTGAAATGTCCTGCATCAAACCTATAAAGCATGAAGGTCAAGTTTCATTAATTGTTGATGATGTTAGAGATTCTAATCGGATACATGAGGGATGCATGAGTGCAAGTTATCTAAAGAGTTAGGTTCTAGCTTGCATTTAACTATCGGTAAGTAACCGCATAAGCTTAAATTTTATGGCCTAATAATTTTCATGATACCACTGAAACATCAATCAAGTCGTATCAATGACTAACTTTTCGGGGATTTCTAACATAGTAAAATGCTTCGACATATAATACATGGAAAACTCAATGCATGTCATGACTAAAGCCTTCCCCAAGCTTCACACTTGACCATTCGCTTACTTGTTTACCATCACCCCAACGTTTTCATTAACCATCAAAACTAGACACATCTACCATGCTTATAATACCTCTATCATTTCCAACTCAATATCAAACCAATCACATTCAACCATTCGGCCAAAACCTCTTCCCATTTTAACAACTTCAACATCAAAAGAAATCAAGTTTTCTTTATTTACACACTTACCAACATCACACGCCAAAGCCTCATTCATCATCATACACGGCCACAACATAACCATACTCAACTCATCATTATTTCATTAAATATCCAATTCACTTTAATGACTTTGCCAAAAAATAGCATACATACATGTTTTATTATTCAAATTCGGCCAAAGGGCCATTCATAACTGTTAGGAAACATAATCCCTAATATAATTACATGTTTGTCCTCTTAGGATCTAACCATACATGTATTACTAGTCCTAGATTTATTTACATGCTAATTGAATTAAATCTAAGTTAATCACAACACAATTGCATACCTTAAACTTGTAGAGACCCCTTAATCAAACCTAATTGATTGCTTAACTCAATAAGCAAATGGTCTTATTTATAGGAGGGAAATCAAGTCACTATGTAATCACATGCATTGATTACTATTAATCACATTATTAGGATGCATAATGACATTTTCTAACCCTTCCAAAAATGTTACCATCATGGGTGTACCATATGCTCCCCATTTAACATTTTACTAATTGTTGTCACTTAACAACTCTTGTTGTTACTTAATTATTTGATTAACAATTCTTGTTGTTTACTTAGTAATGAAATCATTACTAATTGTTGTTATTTAACAACACCACATAATTAACTTAATAATTTCCAACATGAAATTATTACTAATTGTTGTTATTTAACAACACCAAATAATTAACTTAATAATTTCCAAATGAAATTATTACTAATTGTTGTTATTTAATAACACCAAATAATTAACAACAATTAATTTCCAACATCTCCCACTCACACATGATGGGATCAACAATTTTTATTATCTCTACAAGAATAATTCATACTTTGCAATTGTGCCGTGCGACCAGCATACTTCGAGAGCTCACTTGCTATACATCTGTTAGGAATATATAGCCGCTCGAAAAATGGATAGAACCATAGTGGATTATGTATGCAGTATCCTCGATCATTTATCACATTAAATCTCTCTCGATCTCTTTTCGAATGTAATATTTATTTTGTATTCACAATCATGTTTGATCACATAGAATAACATAATTGGTCGACCAGTGAATACAAGCTAATGTGATATTACTCATATAATGATCTTTCTCATTTCTCGAATCTCTCAACTTTGATTCAATTCGCTTTTCCAGAGATGTTCTTTCAGATCGAATCTCTCATGATCTTTCAGCAACACTCCAAGATAGCGATCATCAAATCTAAGTTTTAAGAAGCAGACAAGAGTCTAAAGGGTACAATGTGAGATTGAAATAATCTCAAGGGTCTCACACAATATCAAGACTGAGATCCTTACTTGTATTACCCTCAATAGTCACAAATGTACACATGGTATGAAAACATGTGCTACGGTATTCTCTCCTTTTCCATGGAGCGCATGTCTCATAAAATACCGTACAGATTATAGTTCAGACAAACACAATGTCTAACTCATAACTGACATTAAGACAAGTAAGGTAAAACGAACTTATTCACCTTAGGTCATATCACAGAGAAAGTGACCTCATAACGACATTACTTAATTTTCAAGCTTGAGCTCTCTAAATTATCACTCAGATAATTAGCTTAAAAATTTGTCTCATCTCCCATTAACACAAAGTAATGGAGGCGATTGCCCGTGTGAGAGGGCCAATCATTCACTTGTCCGACATACTTCTCATACTAACAAATAGTATTTTTTTTTTTAAACATGTATCAACATAATAACATGTAAGCATTGAACACAAATATCAATGAGTATTAACATTAGTAAACATTATTTGGGAAAAATACATATCATAATATGTAAGCACATTAACATCTACGCAATCCCTGAGTTTTTACATGTCTAACAAAGACATCTCTAGGAATAGGCTTGGTCAATGGATCTGCTACCATTTCTTGCGTAGAAATGTACTTCATGTTTCTTCTCGTGCAACTATGTCTTTCACAAAGTTATATTTGGTATCTATATGTTTCGTTTTACAATGGAATTTTGGGTCTTTTGTGTAGGCTATCGCTGTTTCACTATCACAGTTAACTAATACTGGACTAGAAGCTTCATTTGACATACCCAAATGATCCAAGAACCTTTTCAACCACACAGCCTCTTGTACTGCTAATGAAAAGGCCACAAATTCAGCCTCCATTGTGGATAAGGCTATACAAGATTGTTTCTTACTGCTCCATGAAATGGCACCATTGTTTAGCAAGAAAACAAATCCGGAGGTAGATTTTCTTTCATCTAAATCTCCTCCCCAGTCAGCATCAGTATAGCCTCTCAATTGCAGATCATTTCCTTGATAACACAATGAGTAATCAGCTGTCCCTCTCAGATACCTAAATATTCTTTTAACTGCTTTCCAATGTGCTAGTCCTGGATTGGATTGGTATCTACTTACCATTCCAACAGCGAAACAGATATCAGGTCTAGTACACAACATTGCGTACATTAAACTTCCAACTGCATTTGCATAAGGAACTTTCTTCATTTGTTCCTTTTCCTGTGGAGTTTTAGGACACAATCTACGACTTAAAGCTTCGGTTTTCGTGATAGGAGTATCAATGGGTTTGCAAGCCTGCATTTGGAAGCGTTCAAGAATTTTCTTTATATATGACTCATGTGAAAGAGATAATAAATTCTTTGAACGATTTCTTGAGATCTTAACCCCAAGAATATATGCAGCTTCACCCATATCTTTCATCTCGAAGTTAGATGATAACCATTCTTTAATGTGTTTAACAAACTCCTTATCATTTCCGGCTATAAGTATATCATCCACGTACAAAGATAAGATAATGAACTTATCTTTATCTCTCTTGGTGTACACACAATGATCCTCATCTATCATTGTGAAATCATTCGAAATGATTGTATTGTGGAATCGTATATACCATTGTCTAGACGATTGCTTGAGACCATATATAGACTTTAAAAGTCTACATACTTTCTCATTTTCATTTTCTTTTATGAAACCTACTGGTTGTTCCATGTAGATTTCTTCATCAAGTTCTCCATTGAGAAAAGCAGTCTTTACATCCATTTGATGTAATTCTAGATCCATGCTTGCTACTATAGCCAGAATCAAGCGAATTGAGATAAACCTTACAACAGGTGAAAAAGTCTTTTCGTAGTCAATTCCTTCCTGTTGCGTATACCCTTTTGCCACAAGTCGTGCTTTATATCTTTCGATATTGCCATCGGCATTACGCTTTATTTTAAGAACCCATTTGTTCTTAACAGCTTTGCGTCCTTTGGGTAGATCAACCAATTCCCAAACTTGGTTGGACCTCATTGACTCCATCTCTTCTTCCATTGCTTTCATCCATTTTTCCTTAGCAGGACACTGAAGAGCCTCTCTTATGTTTCTAGGTTCTTCATCATCTTGAGGTAGAATCATAAAGGTTTCTCCTTCGATATCGAAACGACGTCGAGGAATGCCTATACGATTACTACGTCGCAATTGGGATTCTAGTGGTGGAACTGATTCCTCACTTTCGATATTATTCCCATTTGGATCGTGCACATTGCTCCCACTAGGATTATGTACATCACTCCCACTCGGATCACGTAAATGAGACTCGTGTGAAACTAATTCATCATTTTGAGATTCATGTGAAACAGATTCATCATGTTTTCTCAAATTTCTCTCATCACTCCCACTTGAATTAGGTAAACCCGAGTGTTCACTAATTATGTGATCCATGTGATCTTGAGTTTCATATAGAGATAAATCTTGACCTATCTCTCACTGCTTAGGAAAATCATTTTCTAAAAATGTGATATCTCATGATTCAAATTCTGTCACGCCTCCACTTTCATGTTCACCTATGCAAACATATCTTTTTGATTGTTCAGAATATCTTATGAAGATACTCTTTTTTCCTCTTGGGCCTAACTTTCCATGTTCGTGAGAACGCACATGAACATAAGCCGCACAACCCCAAGGTTTTAGAAAGTGAATATCTGGTTTACGACCTGTTCATAACTCATATGGTGTGGTGGACACAGATTTAGATGGCACTCGGTTAAGTATATATGTGGCAGTTAATAATGCATCACCCCAATAGGTTATTGGCAAATTTGCTTGTGCCATCATAGACCTAACCATTTCAAGAAGAGTTCTATTTCTTCTTCTCCGCAATACCATTTTGTTGAGGAGTAGCAGGAGTAGTCAACTGACGACTAATTCCTTTTTCATCACATAATTCTCTGAACTGATCAGATAAGTACTCACGACCACGGTCAGTGCGTAGTGCTTAATTTTCTTGTCCAATTGATTTTCTGTCAAATTCATAAATTTCTTGAAACATTCTAATGCTTCGGATTTATGAGCAATCAAATAGACATAACAAAAGCGAGTAAAATCATCTATAAATGTGATGAAATAAGATGCTCCATGCCTTGCCCTGACATTCATTGGACCACAGATATCTGAATGAATTAATTGTAATGGAAATTCTGCTCTAGTCCCTTTTCCAAATGGTTTTCTCGCAGTTTTTCCTGCCAACAATATTCACAGGTTGACAATTCTACCTTCTCAATATTTCCCAGAAAGCCTTCTTTGGCTAATCTGTTCATTCGTTGTTGGCCAATGTGGCCAAGTCTAGCATGCCACACAATTACATCACCATCATTATTGACAGTTGAAGTAACAAACGAAAAACTGGAATTGTGATTGAAACACTCAACATTCATACAATAAAACCATCAAGAAAATAACCAGAACCATAGTGTATTGTACCTAAGTACAAATCAACACCAATTTATGGAAGTTCAAATTGAAACCTAAATTAACCAAAACCAACACAGATACTAAATTTCGACGAATTTTTGGAGCAAACAATACATCATGTAGTAGTAAAGTTTTTCCACCATGCATGACTAACTTGCATGTTCCTATGCCTTTGACTTCAACCCGTGAGTTGTTGCCAACATATATCCACTTCACCCCAGGTGAAATTCGCCGAAATTCCACGAAGGCATCTCTATCCTTCGCTACATGGTCTGTGGCTCCTGAGTCTACAGTCCACAAAGGATTAGATTCAGTTAGAAAGATTGAACTTGAAACACATATTTCATTTAAATATGCACGAAATGTATTCACCTTTTTAGGCTCAGTGTAGTCACGAGCAAAATGACCTTTCTTACCACAGTTAAAACATTTAACCTTTGCCATGTTTTTATTTTTGGTAGGACGTTTTCCTTTCCCATGTTGATTGGTTTTCTGTTTCTTTTCTGGCTTAGAAGAATTTTGTTCTTTTCCGAACTGGAACCCACCACCATGAAATTTTCTTTTCTTTTTGAAACCCCCTGGTTTGCTAGTTTCTGTCATATACACTTCAACATTTGACTTAGCAGCCGCAAGGCGGTCGCTTTCTATCTTTCGATATTGCCATCGGCATTACGCTTTATTTTAAGAACCCATTTGTTCTTAACAGTTTTGCGTCCTTTGGGTAGATCAACCAATTCCCAAACTTGGTTGGACCTCATTGACTCCATCTCTTCTTCCATTGCTTTCATCCATTTTTCCTTAGCAGGACACTGAAGAGCCTCTCTTATGTTTCTAGGTTCTTCATCATCTTGAGGTAGAATCATAAAGGTTTCTCCTTCGATATCGAAACGACGTCGAGGAATGCCTATACGATTACTACGTCGCAATTGGGATTCTAGTGGTGGAACTGATTCCTCACTTTCGATATTATTCCCATTTGGATCGTGCACATTGCTCCCACTAGGATTATGTACATCACTCCCACTCGGATCACGTAAATGAGACTCGTGTGAAACTAATTCATCATTTTGAGATTCATGTGAAACAGATTCATCATGTTTTCTCAAATTTCTCTCATCAATAACCAACTTGAATACTTAATAAAATCCAACACTAAAACTATAAGAAAGCATCACATGTATTAATTATAATACATCCCAACATAAAAATCAAGTCTCTCACCCATTCTTATCATTAGCCAACGCCCCATTACCAAACTTTTACATAAAGAATTAATCTATCACATAAACATAATGTAGCATCATAGTTAATGATTATAACACTCTTGGTGACCAAAAATCACGCACCTTTCATACCTTCAACTCTTGGCCATGGCTAAAGGAAAACCCAATTTTCGAATCATGGTAATTCTTAAAAGAAGGCTTATCACAAGTTATCTCAACACTAATTGCATTCTTTTCCACTTTTTAGTGTCTAACTAAGCCAAATGAAGTCAAATACATTCACTCCCTACATAGATTAGAAAATGCAAAAATGGGAATGCATTCATGTTCTTCGAAAATAAAGAATGAAGAAGGGATATAGAGGATTACATGTTTTAGAATGAACTTGAGAGCATCAAGATTCCAAACTTGAGAGTAAAATGGTGAGAGCTTGAAAATGGCGTGAGAGATGTGAATAAGAAGTAAGAAAAATCCATTTTTGAAGATAGAGAATAATGTTATTTTTATAAAACACAAGGAAGATATTTCTTGAATAAAATAATAATAATTTAAATAAGCACATGTTAAAATTCTAGAGCTTTCTCGAAATTCTAATCTGGCTAAACTCGTATTGTTGGCTAAGTTATAGTCCGAATTTGGAAAAATATTTAACACAAAAGTTGTAGATATGTGTTTAAGATTTCTGACAATATAAGGATCACTGAAATCGGATATCACGAGCCCAATTTATGGACAAAATAATAAAGGCTATCCGGTATGCGATAAAAAAATAAATGCATACAAGATCTGCAAATTATTTGTCGGATGTCCGATAAATAAATTTCGTGAGTATAATCACACTTATGTATTTTATATTACATATCACATCACACATGATAATTAGGTCGTCAGAATTTACTTTAGAAAGACCGGGGTGTTACATTCTTCCCCTTTAAATAGGATTCGTCCTCTAATCCTATACGAGATCTTATGGAGCTGAGTGTATTTCCAAAACTTGCATGGATCCACATGCTATTCCTAGTCCTACAAAACTACTAATTGATTGCGTCATGCTAAATCATGACTACTCTCATAAGGTGACATTCTGACGTAGAAGGATGAGGTTTACATGCTGGAGTCTGTCTGATGTGACTTGATAGTAACTCATTATAGATCCGTAAAATATGAGTCAGAATCATAAGTTAGAATTTATGGCATGAACAAAAATGAAAAATCCTGGCATAGATATTACTTCAGAAAATGTCAAATAGAACTAAACAATGAGTTGAAGGATACAAACATGAATTGAATTATAACACGAGTGGTAATCATGGTTCAAACATATACATTTATGTCAGAACCAATGAGGTCGTTGAATGGTCCGCGTGAGTTCATATCCTACTACGAGTTGTTCTTATACTGTTTAGATTTGGCTTGTTTCCTCTTAATAAAGAATAAATAGCCTGGTTTCCACATAGAGTATCGATACTGTGAATTGTGAAACACTCACTTCTCTACTCTTTTACCATGTCCTATTGATCAGACCGTACTTGGCTAGTAATTCATACCATATTATTCTCCTTGCCCTAAGTCTTATTAATGCTTGGTACGTCTTGTCATGATTGAGCATATTGTACAAAAGATACATGGACAATGCCAAATAGTTCCTGCCATTAGATTTTGACTGAGGATTTTCTGTCACGTACCTTGCATCTGCTATCATGGTACTTTTCTCCCTACGATTGATAATAGAAAAATCACAGTCCTGGGCTCCTTTAGTTATGTCCAAACATCCTTTGACTTGACTGGTTTGCGGTGTTGACAACACTGGATTTTGTTAATTGACATCATGGCCCAAAATTCATGTATTTCATGTTCCTAGCCGCTTGCTGCCTTTACATCTACCATTTAGAACAAATATTTCCTGCGAGCTTTCTCCTTAAGATGTCGGAAACTCCACATGCTTATTCTGGATGGCCATGAGTCAAACACATGTACTACTTCCAACTTTTCTAAAACTCTCGATTCTCGTGTTTCCCTTGAATGCTATTTAAGACTCTTGCTTTCACCCCATCACACCAAGGGTATCACTATTGTACTTATTGAAATGCAGCCAATGACCTTATCATACCGTACTCATACGTATCCCAGGTCAATACCGAGTATAATATTATAGTTTACAATGGGCTTACTTATTCCTGAGAATTACACTAAAACAACCACGAGGGTTAACGATTATCTTGCTTGAGAAAAGTTTACTCCCATTGACCAGATCACGGGAGGCTAGCACTTCCACTCGGTCAGCTTGTTCATAATATAAATAAGTGGAGAAAGCCCTCTAACCGTATAGAGACAAGTTAGACAACTAATCCCCGTATATTTCTTTGTCTTTCTGAGGTCAGTGGAATTACCGTTTCCTTCTGCCACACGTCCTGATATTAGCATACAAGAACTAGCTTCTGCTTATTAGAAATCCTATCATGACATCCCTACTACTTAAACTGCATTTTTCTAATAATCTTGCCTGTCGAAGAATCATGCTTACGTCAATAAAATTAATCGTGTAGTATTTACGTTCAATTCTCCTTGACTGATCGTGACCCAACCTCCACCTACTGAGACATGTCTTTGTTGTTGGATAATTATGACCCATAGCATTACTATTTTGTAAAGAACATGATGTTCTTGTACAAAATTAACTATGTGACAAATGAAATTACTCTTTTATCATTTGTAATTGGATTACCTGGATATATAAATGATAAAAGTCCATATGATTAGTACCAGATTAATAAGATATGATACAATATTAATCCACGTAAGGTTTAATCATTAAATATCCATAGTCGTAGTATTATCGAGACTGGACATCGATAATGCGGAATAGGCTAGTATTACACTTGTGCGCGTTATGGAAGCTTAACGGCATAGTTCTCATATATTTGGGTATTGGATATTCATGCAAGTGTAATAGGAGGTTCTATTTACCGATAGTACGGAAACAGCTTCGCTCTGGATAGACCCCTCATAATCCCATTGGTAGTATGACTATGTGTCTATGAGAATCCGAATCAAGGTAGGTGTATATGGTCTTAACTTGAGACTTGCATCGCTAATACTTGCGACAATCAGTATACTTTGGTTTTGGTTGTCCGGAGCTTTAACAGGTTATGTGTACGCCTCTTCTGGTTATACTGAGAATCGTAGTGTATTGGGTGTGATGTCAAGATGGAAGTATCACTTCAGTCATATGGAGATGATGATCATGCATGAATAGAGAACTGGTACTCTAAAGTGCTATAGCCATCGAGAAAGTATAACTAGGTCATGACTTTCCGATCATAAAGAGACTAGTTGCTAGTGATCTGATATATGCTTCGTACGGGGTAGACACAACTCCAGCTTCAGGCCTAGCATGTGACATCCGATACTGGATCGTAATACGTAATACACTGTATACTATGCCTGATAAAGATTATATATTCCTTTGAAGAATATTTCTGGAGAATTTGGTAGGCACGATGCTTTGCTAGAAGCCAACCATGTCTTGTAAATCGATAAGAACGTGGTACGGGGTACGCACGTGTTCGGATAGTCCGACAACCGGATTTACTGCCAACATATCCAGAGATCTCTTGGGTCGCTTCTCAAAGATTCACCGATGAGATTTGACTCGAACAGAGAATTAATCTGAGATTAATTATGAGAGAGAAAATTAATATGAGATTAATTACTACAATAAATTAATCTAGGATTAATTATCAAAGAGAGAATTAATCTGGGATTAATTCCGTCAAGAATTAATCTGGGATTAATTCGACCAGAAGAGAGAACACGATTAATTTGGAATTAATCGGTAAAATAAATTTAATAGTTAAATTGGATTTTTCTATTTAATTTATTTATTTGGGCTAAAATAATATATTAGATGTATTAATTGAAATTGGATTTCAATGCGGAATTAAATTAGATTTTAATTCAAGCGAATGAATTAATTTGGAATTAATTCGTAAACGACTTTCGTAATAATTTTGCGAGACATTATTATTTAATTAAATTGGATTTAATTACGTCGCGACGGAAAATTCGTTTAGTCGGATTAAACGAAACTGGGCCAAAAGTGTGTTGTGTGGACCAACTTGAATTTTGAAATCAAAGTGGTGGGACTCATTAACTTACATCAACTTGACTCACATCACTAGTCATTTGTTGATGTAAGTGGTTGGATGCATTTAATGCATTTTTCCAACACACTTAACTTTTGTTTTTGGAAAATATAAAAGGCAAGTGGTTTTTGGAAAACAAGATTAGTTTTGTTAGATACTACTATTCACTCATCTCTCTCTCTTCTCTCCCTCCATGGCCGATTATCATGCTCTTTCTTTTGGAATTTTTGTTACAAAAATTATACTTGCTAGCACATTAAGAGTCAGAAGAAGGTGATAGGGAAACTCACCCTTGAGTTTGGAACAACAATGAATGCTTAGAGCTTCATCCGATCAATGTAAGTCTTCCGCAAATTATTTTTTGATTTATTCACACACAAATCACTCTTAGAGATCATTGGCATGTTCTAGGAACACTAACAATGGTATCAGAGCGAGATCTAAGCTTGATTTGATTCTAGGGTTCATAACTTTAATTTGGGCATTTTTGCTTGGAGCATGAAAATGCAAAATTGGATGTTTGGTTATGCTTGGATGATGATGACTTGGAGTTGTGTATCATTGGATAGTGAAAAAATTGATTGGATCAAAATTTCCCAAATTTGTTGGCTTGGCCGAATGCACCCTATGAGTAGCTCATGGTGATTTTTTGAATTTTAACAATTGGATATGTTAAATGGCATGAAATGAATTTTAGATGTTGAATGTTGATTTAATTAGATTGAAATCAAATTGTATATTATTTTGTTGCCATTGCCGTGAGATGTGAAGCATGTTAGATTGATTTTGATTAATTTGTGTTAGACATGAATTAGATGTTAAGAATGATTAATTAGATTAATTAGTGTTTTGGAAATACTAGATAAATTAATTGTGTTAATTACACTTGAAATGGATTAATATGTAATTTGGAATGATATATTAATCTAATTTGTTTAATTTGGGCCAATGGGCTTGGTTGGGCCAAATTTTGGTCTTGGATCACATTTGGGCCTAAACCATTTCCATAAAGTCCAAAAATATGACATTGGGCCTTTAATAATTTAATTGGGCCTAATGGGCCTAAATTGATTTTATGGCATAGGGTGATTCCTAACTTGGGCCTTGGCATTTTGGGTTTGATCCATAATGGCCAAAGCCCATGCCTAAAGAATCAATTGAAAGCCCATTGGACTTTAATTAAATAGTATTGGATGCTAATTGGGCCTTTGAGACCCAATTGGATTGGATTTGGAATCCAAGTCCTTAAAGGCACTATTGAAAGTGTAATTGTTTAATTTGGAATTAAACATAAATTAATATTGGATACAATTTAAATTGGATTTGAAATTGTAGTTCGATATAATTCAAGAATATGTACTTTAAGTATTTATTCTTAAACGAGTTGGACTCGCGCAAATCAAATCATTGTTTGAACATTGGATGGTCATTGAATCAAAGATTAATTAATTGGATTAGATTGATTGAATAACATGCTTTGTGTGAATACTTGGATGTATTTGTATGAATAATATATATCAGATGGATATTAGAAGGGTGAGGGCAATTTTGGAAATTGTTGTAATAAATATAGAATTTATTAAATTTGACCTGCGTGTCCAGCCTATTATATATTTTCTCTTTGTATTTCTCTTCTCACCAATTCCCCTCAATGTAAATGAAATTTCTTTTAGTGTTATGTAATTGGGTAGAAGTATGAATAATGCTAGCGGGAGAAAGGAAATGGAGAGATTTGTTCTAGGAACAAAGTTTGTTATATATCCATCCGCATATCATTATTATTTTATTCGTGCCTTATTATGCTTTTAGAATGCATGTTTAAGGGTGTATGATGAGACCTAATCAAATATAATAAATTGGTTGCCAATTTACGCGAAAAACCCTCAATATAATATTAAACGTTTTCCTTCCATTGAGTGGTTCTCTCTCAAGATCCAAGATTGACATTGGTTTGTTGGCCAAAGTCAAGATCAATGTCCATCGCGGATGTGTTTGAACCACGAAAGCTTTGTTCTATATCCCATGTCTTGGGCGGTTGTGACTTGTTGGCCAAAGTCAATGTCATTTCTAGTTCATCGACGTGGTTTACGAAGCTTTCCTACTGTCAATGGGTTACGCTTAACTGGAATCATTGAGCTTGTTGAGCCAAAGCTAAGGCTTAGTTGATTCAGAGGAAATAGGTTAAGAAATATATTGAATATATTTACATATATTAGATATATGTTTCGGACTTGGTGGTCCACCTACTGGATCTAGGAATTGGATGGGATCCAATTGATCTTAGAGATCTACTTAGTTAAGTTTCATACAACTTGTTGGCCAAAGTCAAGGTTGTGTGTTATTTAACGGGATCTTAGCCCGCTAGGAAACTAGGTTTCCTGAGTACTCCACAGAGGGTTAGAGGCTCACCGAAAAATAGTGGGAGGCTAGTATTAAATTTTTGATTTCGTTTAAATACTTGCCAATACACGCTCTTTTAATTTTATTTATCATTGTTATAAATATATATTAGTTGGACTAATATTGAATATTGCTTTCTTTAAACAGTTGGACTGTATTCAAACAACTTCATTTATAGTTGGTTATATAGTTGGACTATAGTAGTCATTACATTTGAATGTAACCGATCATTTGTAGTTAATTATATAGTTAGACTATAGTAATCATTACATTAGATTGTACCTGAAATCGTTGATTGGATAGTTGGACTATAGCAATCAAGATGACCTAAAAGATTAGCGTCAAAGGACATAATCCTGGGTGAAAATGTATTTAACAGCTTTAATTTTCAGATTAGGAAAAGAATCTCAGGATAGTCCTGGAAGGTGAGAAGTTACTCTATTTGATAGAGAAACCTCTCGGACCTGAGCCCGGAGTTGAGCAAATAGTGGAGTATGAGCTTTGGAAGACTCATAATTTTAGTGCTCAATCCGTTATGCTTGCTGAAATGACTCTTTACTTTCATCGTCAGAACTAAGGATTAGATCATTATACCATGATGTTGAAATTAAAGGATCTTCATATATCTAACCTTAGATCTTAGAAATATGAATTGCAAAAGAAGCTCTTTCGCTCGCGCATGTCAGAGGGTACATCTATCAAGCACTAGGTGTCGCAGATGATTGCTGACATCAAACAGCTAGGTTAGCTGGGCATTACCTACTAGGCCGAGACTTCTATAAATTTGATCTTACAGTCTCTGCCCGAATGTTGGGGCGGGTTCGTCTTCAACATGATGAATCAAGAGAAAACTCTTGTAGAGTTAATGGCTATACTCAATGAGGAAGAGCCAGAGCTTCTAAAAGAGCAAGAAGCACAAGGCGTATCTTACTTTGACATTCCAGAAGGCCAAGGCTTGGCTGAAGACTTCTGGGGGTGTGAAGCAAAAGGGCAAGGCTAAATCGTCACAGTCTTCTGGGAAGACAAATGACATATCCCAAGATGTCTGCCTAAACTGTGGCAAACGGGGTCACTGGAAGCGTGACTGCCGTATGGACGAGGTAGACATGAAGGAAGTGAAGGCGGGGTAAAGCTCCGGCTTCATGTATGTTTGTTATAAACATGTCCACTACTAGTTTTAAGAATTGGATTTTGATACTGGATGTGGTACATAAATATATGTACTTATGTGCAGAATCTGCTGATTAGCAGGAGACTGGCTTCAGATGAGATCGACCTACAAGTCAGAAACGGGATAAAAGTCGCTGTTTTGGCCGTATGAACCTAAGTTTTGGAACTGCCATTGGGGCATGTACTTAAATTAAGAGACTGTTATAATGTACCTAGTTTGACTAAAACATTATCTCTATATCTAGTACAACTCGTTGCGGGTTTACCTTTATGTTCCAGAACACTGGGTGTTTTGTTTATAAAGATGATATTGAGATATACACATTAGATGTGAATAACCGTCTTTATATTTTGAATATAAATGAATCTCAAACATATAACATGACAAACAAAAGACTCAAACTGAGTAAATCATATGAGACTTATTTATGGCATTGTGGTCTGGGACACATTAACAAGACTCGTATATCCACACTTTCGAAGAGTGGATACTAGGACAGATTTGATCATAATTCAAATGATGTCTACGAATCTTGTTTATTAGGCAAAGTGCCTAAAACACCTTTTACATGGTAAAGGTGCACGAGCCACCGATCTGTTAGCCCTCATTCATAGAAACGTAAATGGGCCCATATCTATCTAGACTAGAAGTGGATATGAATACTTCGTAACCTTTACGGATGTGGAATCGCATTACGGTTATGTGTATCTTATGAAACACAAGTCAGAAATCTTTGAGTAATTCAAAGAGTTTCGACACAAAGTAGAAAAACTGACTGGCAAAGTATTAAGATATTACGGTTGGACCGTAGTGGAAAATACTTGAGCAATAAGTTTCTCGATTACTTGAAAGAATATGGTATTCTTTCACAGTGGATTCCTCCCGGAACACCTCAATTTGATGGTGTGACCGAACGGAGAAACCGAACTTAGTTGGACATGGTAAGGTTAATGATGAGTCGCTCTGAGCTACCAATTTCCTTCTAAGGATACGCATTAAACAGTGCAATACTTATTTTCAATAAGGTTCAATGAAAATATGTTAGACAGACTTCATATTAGATATGAACATGAAAGAAACCAGGTTTCTCATTCCTGATGATTTGAGAATGCTGGGCATATAATTAAACATTTGGATGGTACCAAACTAGAACCCAAATCGGATAAGTGCCCATTTGTAATTGGTTATCTTAGGGAAACCAATTCCATAACTCACAAGAGAACAAAGAAATTTGTTGCTCTCCATGCGGTTTTCCTAAGAGGAATTCCTAAATGCAGTGGCAAGTGGGAGGAAGGTAGAACTCGATGAAAATCGGAGTGATACTATTCCTGACACTGATCCCCTCACGGAACACGAACAATTCATCAGGGATGATACTGTTCCACAACCTTCTATTACACAAGAACCAGGTAGGTCGGAGAGAGTCAGAAAACAACCTTAGAGGTATGGGTTTCTGATATCACCTCATGTAGATATTAATCTTATTGAGGAAGATGTACCGACTACGTATAAGGAAGTGATACTACGTATCGACTCATTTTATGGCAAAGTGCAATAAAGTCCGAAATGAATTCCATGTATACCAACCAAGTTTGGATACTGGTTGATGTACCAGAAGGCATTGTGCCTATTGGTACTAAATAGGTCTTCAAGGAAGACATATATGGATGACAACATACAAATGTACGCAGCTAGGCTTGTACAGAAAGGGTATCATCAACGACATAGTGTCAAATACGATGAAATGTTTTCACATGTTTCCATGATTAAATCCATTCGGATAATGCTTGCTAATGCTGCATATTTCAATTATAAAATATGGTAACTAGACGCCAAAACTGCTTTCCTTAACGGAAACCTTTTGGAGGATGTTTGTATGCAACATCCTGACGGTTTTGTCGTGCCAAAACATGCAAACAAGGCTTGCAAGTTAAATCGATCCATTTATGGATTGAAGCAAGCATTGAATTCTTGGAACCATCATTTTGATGTAATCATAATGGTATATGATTTAATTTAAAACGAAGATGTTCTTGTATATATAAGAGGGTTAATGGGAGCGCACTGACATTCATTGTTCTTATGTTGATGATGTATTGCTTCTCGTCAATAACATTCCCATACTATAATCGGTGAAAGCTTGGCTTTCATAAAATTCTCCATAAAAACCTGGGAGAAGCAGACTTTATTCTAGGAATAAAGATCTACTAGGATAGATCTAAAAGACTGCTGACACTCTCCCAGAGTTCGTACGTTTTGATATGTACGCAACCTGATATCTCATGTGCTTTGAGCATATGTCTCATGTGCTTTGAGCATATGTCTCATGTGCTTTGAGCATATGCAGTCACAATCAGGCCCATCCAGGTGATGGTCACTGGATTGAGTAAAGAACATCCTTGAGTATCTTGGATGAACTAAGGATGCTTTCTGAGAATATGGGGAAAGGAGAACTTGAGGTGACTGGGTTCACCGCTGCAAGTTTGCAAACCGATAAAGACGATTGTAAGTCGCAATAAGGGTACATATTTAGTTTGAATAACGGAACAGTGAGCTGGAAATCTTCCAAGCAAGATACTGTTACCGATTAAACAATAAAAGCAGAATATTGCTGCAGCTGAGGCAGCAAAAGAAGCATTTTGGATCTATAAATTCCTAATTGGATTAGGAGTAGTTCTGTTAGCAGCTGAGCTGGGCTACAGCACAGGCTAAGGAACCGCGGTCTCATCAACGATTCAAATATGTACTTCGACTAATTCATCTGATTCGTGAGATCATACATTGTGGCGATGTGATGATCTAATAAATCGCATCAGATGATAACCTTGCAAATCTGCTGACGTAAGATATTTCTCAGCAAAAGTTTAAGCAACCTGTACATAGTTCAGGTGTTAGATACTTGAGTGATTGGCTATAGGTCAAATGGGAGATTGTTGGATAATTATGACCCATAACATCACTATTTTGTAAAGAACATGGTGTTATTGTACAAAATTAACTATGTGACAAATGAAATTGCTCTTTTATCATTTGTAATTGGATTACTTGGATATATAAATGATAAAAGTCCATATGATTAGTACCAGGTTAATAAGATATGAGACAATATTAATCCACGTAATTTAATCATTAAATATCCCTAGTCGTAGTATTATCGAGACTGGACATCAATAATGCAGAATAAGCTAGTATTACACTTGTGCGCGTTATGGAAGCTTAACGACATAGTTCTCATATATTTGGGTATTGGATACTCATGCAAGTATAATAGGAGGTTCTGTTTACCGATGGTATGGAAACAGCTTCACTCTGGATAGACCCCTCGGAATCCCATTGGTAGTATGACTATGTGTCTATGAGAATCCGAATCAGGGTAGGTGTATATGGTCTTAACCTTAGACTTGCATCGCTAATACTTGCGACAATCAGTATTCTTTGGTTTTGGTCGTCCGGGGCTTTAATAGGTTCTGTGTACGCCTCTTCTGGGTAAACTGAGAATCGTAGTGCATTGGTTGTGATGTCAAGATGGAAGTATCACTTCAGTCATATGGAGATGATGATAACGCATGGATACAGAACTACTACTCTATAGTGCTATAGCCATCGGGAAAGTATGACTAGGTCATGACTTTCCGATCATAAAAAGACTAGTTGCTAGTGATCCAATATATACTTCGTACGAGGCAGACACAACTCCAGCCTCAGGCCTAGAATGTGACATCCGATACTGGATCGTAATACGCAATACACTGTATACTACGCCTGATAAAGATTATATATTCATTTGAAGAATATTCTTGGAGAATTGGGTAGGCACGATGCTTTTCTAGAAGCCAACTATGTCTTGTAAATCGGTAAGAACGTGGTACGGGGTACGCACGTGTTCGGATAGTCCGACAACCGGATTTACTGCCAATATATCCATGGATCTCTTGGGTCGCTTCCCAAAGATTCACCGATGAGATTTGACTCGAACAGAGAATTAATCTGGGATTAATTATGATAGAGAAAATTGATCTGAGATTAATTACGGCAATAAATTAATCTTGAATTAATTATCAAAGAGAGAATTAATCTGGGATTAATTGCGTCAAGAATTAATCTGAGATTAATTCGATTAGAAGAGAGAACACGATTAATTTGGAATTAATCGGTAAAATAAATTTAATACTTAAAATAGATTTTTCTATTTAATTTATTTATTTGGGCTAAAATAATATATTAGATATATTAATTGAAATTGGATTTCAATGCGAAATTAAATTGGATTTTAATTCAAGCGAACGAATTAATTTGGAATTAATTCGTAAGCGACTTCCGTAATAATTTTGCGAGACATTATTATTTAATTAAATTGGATTTAATTACGTCACGACGGAAAATTCGTTTAGTCGGATTAAACGAAACTGGACCCAAAGTGTGTTGTGTGAACCAACTTGAATTTTGAATTCAAAGTGATTGGACCCACTAACTTACATCAACTTGACTCACATCACTAGTCATTTGTTGATGTAAGTGGTTGGATGTATTTAATGTATTTTTCCAACACACTTAACTTTTGTTTTTGGAAAATATAAAAGGCTAGTGGTTTTTGGAAAACAAGATTAGTTTGGTTAGATACTACTATTCACTCATCTCTCTCTCTCTCCTCTCCCTCCATGGCCGATTATCATGCTCTTTCTTTTGGAATTTTTGTTGCAAAAATTCAACTTGCTAGCACATTAAGAGTCAAAAGAAAGTGATAGGGAAACTCACCCTTGAGTTTGGAACAACAAAGAAATCTTGGAGCTTCCGAAATACAAAGAAAAGTCTTGAAACTCATCCGATCAATGTAAGTCTTCCGTAATTTATTTTTTGATTTTTTCACACATAAATCACTCTTAAAGATAATTGGCATGTTCTAGGAACACTAACACTTGTATGCCCGAACCTCGTATTTATCTTAATCATCTCAAGATATAGAGTCGTACTGTCATTACTAACGATACTATTCTTATTGTTGTTGTTTATACTACTGTTAATACTGCTGTTAATTCAACTACTGGTACTACTACTGAAGCCACTTGATTCGATTAAAAAGGGATGGGGGACTATGGATTCTTCTATTAACCAGATTAGATTGATTATAAAAGAGATAAATGTGTATGTTGTTTATGTATGATCCTAAGTATCCTTCTTCCGTGTGTTTATGGAATTACTGACATCACGAGGCCTTCTAGACAACAGATTTTTGTACTGATTCCTTATTTGACCTTGTGGGATTACCGTGAAGTGTAGGCTCATCTGGGATTTCCTACACTGTCTGGATTTGCATACCCTGAAATTCCATGATCTCATGCTACTTTCAGAGGCTTTCTTATACTTATCAGAAAACCTCGTATGACTCGTGCCATAGTTTTATGACTGCTACATGTACCACCTGTCTTAAGTGCCCATACTTCAAAACTTTGGCAGCATGAGCACCTAAATGGTGATCAGCCTAAAATGGCATTGCTATGACTCGACCAAGTCTAAGGCAGATTTTCTTTCACCCCTGAGAAAGTTATGTCACTTATCGTGATTGGGTTCTCATTAATTCTACTAGTCCATCAGACGTGCTGTAATATGATACATGTGTTCTACTAAATTCCCTGAGGATCTCTCATTGATTTAGGTTAGGTCTTATGTTTGTTGGGATGGGCTACCCTCCTTTTGCTTTTATCTCCTTTACATTCTTTTAATGATTAAGATTTTGCCACATATCATAAAATCAATCTAATGACTATTTCTTTGACAACAAATTAATGAATTTCATAAGTGGCTTAGCCAAAAGCCAAGCCAAATTATAAGCCAAAAATAAAACACTTGCTTTAAGCTCACTTATAAGCCAAAAATAAAGGAGATTTCTTCTCAGATTCATCAATCAGCTCACAAAATCTATCCCTATATCATATCTGATTTTGGCAGAGAAGGGATTCCATCGGCAGGAAACTTGAAGAGTTGGGCTAGTGAAAGCCCGAGGAGAAGAAGCCGATAAAACTGTTATGTTTGGGGTCGCAGCGGATAGTATGGGTCGTTTGAATCCTCCCCTTCCTGTTAATTATTTTGGCAACTGCGTTGGTGGACATGGTACTGCTACAAAAGCAAGTGATTTGATGGGAGAAAATGGGATTGCTTTTGTTGCAGAGAAGCTTTCAGTAGTCGGGTCTAACCGATTTGATGTATATGGGTCATATTTCGGATGAGGGGAAGCCGAAGAAGGTGGAGATTGCGTCCATTGATAAAACGGGTTTGACATAAAATCTGGGTTTGATTCGCTCTTGAGAGTGAGGAGTTGGGGGATTCTGCATCTGTTGGCTGCTGCTGGTTCGCTTATTGGCTCCTGTAGGTAGGTTGTGTTGCTGGCTCTGGTTGTGGTCCATTGTCGATTCTGGGTATTGATGGTTCTGGTCTACTGTCGTTTCTGGGTAATGCTGGTTCACTGATTTGTTATTTCTGGGTGTTGCTGGTTCTGGTCCAGTGTTTTGGGTGTTATTGGTTCGCTCATTTGTTTAATTCAAATTTTGGTATGTTTTAATTCAAATTTTGGGTTCATTTTTGTAATTACATAGACCAGTTTGATTTTGTGAGGCTAATTATGGTTGAGAATTGTTGTCAAATTTGCCTTGTACATCAATTACAATAAATGAATATATAACATTTGGAGGATATTCTTGTTGTTTGGTAAAATATATCATCTGGTATGCCTTTGAGGGTTTCGGGCAAAGAATCTTTGAGGGTTGAAAGGGAAGCTGTGGAGCTGATTATAGATGATTTTGATGAGTTATAATAATCGGTGCTAGTGTAATTTAAAGATGAAGATGGGTTTGATGAAGAAGATGATTTGGAGTTGAATGATGAGCGCGAGTGTCGGGGTTTTGATTTTACAGTGATCACATCTGTGCTGCGTTTTGATTTGCACATGGAATTGGGATTGAGATTGGGATTGGGATTGGATTTTTTATTATTGAATTGGTGGAGATTGTGAGCATTAGCACTAATTGGTTTATGGGTTTTTTTTTCCTTTAATCTTTCTGTTTGTGAAAATGAAAAATCTGGTGATTTGGAGGCTTGAAGTTTGGTCTTTCTCAGAGCTCATATGTTTTCTGTAATGTTTGTGAATAATAAATTTAAAAGCTCTCACAATCATATTACGAGCCTTGGAGACTCTTTGATTTTGGGGAAAAATATTAATTCTTTCATTACAATCATTAAATGCTATTAATTTATACTCTTCCCAAAATCACTTGGTCTTGCAATGCAGCATAAAAAATCCTATTATTGTAAAACTTTCTGATCATCATCACATTGAACTGCAAGCTTCACCTGCAAATCCAACAGCGATTTCTTCGTATCATATATAACCCTTTGATTCTTCTGCTTATAATTCTCAATGATCCCAGTCTCATCTTCATATGAGAGGCTAGCCAGAGCCAAACAAACCTGAGATGCATCACTTTTAACAAAATAAAAAATCCCAGTTGCATCAACAGTCATCTTAGGAATGTTCACTTCTTGATTAGCACTAAAGTTGAAGCAAGTATCCAGGATTGAAAACCCTGGAGCTGAAGGAAATCCAGAAAATTGCTTCAAAAACTCTGCCTTCAGGGCATAGTAAATCGACTGCGGTAGCCTGGTTATAACTGTCCCTGAATCAATTAAAATCCCACCTTTTAAAAATCCTGAGGCCTGTAATTTCTTCCCACCAATGCTGATTCCAGTGAGATTCAGAAAATAAAAAGTGGGCAGCTGGGGATTTGGAATCATTTTAGTGTATGTAACAGGAGTAGAATTTTTAAAAACTGAAGAATTCCCACCGATTATTATAACTCATCAAAATCATCTATAATCAGCTCCACAGCTTCCCTTTCATCAATTACAATATTTGGAGGATATTGATAAATTGCTGATGATAGGCAACAAATACATCAGTCCTCAGGTGATCACATACACAAGAAGCAACATGAGCTTATGTTTGTAGAAAAGATTAGACAAAAGTTTAGAAAAGTGTTCGTTATCTTCAAGTAGATTTCAAGATAGACCAAGGAACTTCCTCAATTGTTTACATACTGAAACATAGGACTCTTCAAGCAACAAATGTCAAAATACTCAAATACAATTTCCCTCGACTCTAGAACTGGATAACTGGAGATTCAAAAAGGGTTAGACATTGACTAATTGCAAAGACTAGCGATGATATCTTACTTATAACTGTTGGAGATGCTGCAATCCCTCCCTTCAATCCAGCAGCTCAACATTCCCGTATCATCCCCACTAGGCCTGATAATTCTTTTCAGTGGAAGAAACAAAACCAGAGAGTTAAGGGTAAATCTCAGGCAAAAGTTTTAAGAAGAACTTTAATATTAAATTTGATAAGAAATTCCACAAGCATACATTTATCACATGTCACATTAGAGACATTTGCAACAATATAGAGCCAAAGACTTGCACAAAAAACAAAAAACAAAAAAGACTACTGAACTAATTATAGAAACTAATATGGTGTGCTTGAACTATCCTCCATCAAGTCTCCCAATGTTCTAAATCTCGAGCCCTCAAAATCATCTTCTTCATCATCTTCCACGTCTTCCAATGCAAGTTGTCGACGAACAGCTGGTTGAGACAATGATTGATTTCAAAATGACCTTGTTCGTTTTCTTAATTCTAGACACGATTTAAGGCGTTTGTTGCCTTTAAATCTTGATTCTTTTTTCTTTAACCCTTTCACCACAACATCTTGCCCGTCAACATGTACCACATTCGAGATATTTGGGAACTTGCTCGACTTATCCACGTCATTGGGTCCTACAACTGAGAACTTCTCTAGAGCATTATTGAGCATGACCAAGCTATGCTCAATGGAGTCCCATGTATTTGGATTAGAAGTATATTTGGAAATGGCACAGGCAAAACTATTTGTATATCTCCGATATCTAATGGCCCCCTCTATCTCTGAATCGACTATCAATGGAGTTGATGAGGTAATACTGCTTCGTGCGTTTCTCGTCCATCGCGGTATGATGTACTCATCCGGCAAACGTAAAACCAATCTTGTACCTGTACGTTTCATCACAAAGATTATGTGACAACATATTATTCCTGCAAAAGTGAATTTTTTACAACTGCAACTGTAAAACCCAGGCTTTCCAGTGACAATATGCTTATTAGCTTTACTGCAATCATGTGAATCCTCACAGTTGTGTACTACATACACCTCAAGTTCTTCAGAGATATTTTTCGAATCAAGTTTAATCCATTCCACTTGTATTACCTCATTTTGAAAAAGTTTAAAAATCTTGGGAGTGTATATAGTTGATGCATGATTGCACATGGGATCTCCATGCCCTTTGCCTGGCAACTCATTTAGCATTTGAAAATTCGACTCTAATTCATTGTTCCGCAAGAAGTCTACCGCCCTATGAAATTGCTTGAAAAATCTTCCCAGGTCCATATTTGATTTTAAGTAAGTACGTAACCTTGAATTAAAACTTTCACTCAGTTGTGTTGTTTGTTTCCCTGCACAAAAAGTCTCTCTAACAAATATTGGGGCCCACATATGTCGTCTATTATAAATTCGTTGCAACCATTCATTATGATGTAGATCATGATCAGCAATGATCTTGGACCAAGCTTTGTCAAAGTCTAAGATATCTCTATTATACAGAAGTTCATACCAAGCAGACTTAAACTCTTTGTTGCCAAATAACGAACCAAGGTGTTTCATTGCATTTTGGTCGATATGCCAAGCACAAAGATAGTGCTTTGTGTCAGGTAATGCAACAGGAATTGCTGCAAGCATGGCAGCATCCTGATCAGTAAATAAGGATTTTGGAGCCTTCCCATTCATACATTGTAGAAAAGTTTGAAAAACCCATTCAAATGAAGCAGATGTCTCACTATATAATAAACATGCCCCAAACACTATTTGCTCCCCATGATGATTCACTCCAACAAATACTCCCAATGGCATATTTTCCTTATTAGTTCTATATGTGGTGTCAAATGATACGAAATCCCCAAAAATTTCATAGTCCTTCTGCATGACATGATCAGCCCAAAAGATATTTTCAATGAGTTGACTTTCATCTACTTGTACCTTAAAGAAAAACTTAGAGTTATTGTATTCATTTCCCCCAAAATAATTTTCAATGAGTGTACTTTAGATGTTTTCAATGAGTGTACTTTAGATGTTTTCAAACTTAGAGATATTTTCAATGAGTTAACTCATGGGCTAGCCTCGGCCGGATGCCTGCATCGTCTGTATCACCACACTCTATTTGGTGGAACTGGTTAATTTGCCTATGTGATTTAAGCAAGTGTATATTAGATGGCGTAATCAAAGGGTGAGTATGACGTGGATTCCAATTTCATGTCCACCACTTCTCGTTTGATTGTCGTTGAACAGAAAATACAGCTTCACATCCACATCTTGTATGTGCTCGGAAATATCAAACGATACATATGATTTAAATGTTAGCCTCTGCTAAAGAGTTTTCTTCCGCTTATTCAGTATCATGAATAACCAGACCAAGTAGGTAAGTTAAGCCCATATGGTCAAGCTCTTATGAGTAAATCTCTTTTAAATAAGATAACAAAACACCACATTATCTGTCCAGCATAACTCTCAAGGACACGTGAATTCCGTCACGTCTTGGGATGTATTTGGATTTTATCTAAGACATATATGGCTGTAGCACTATAAGGTCATTGGCTATATTGTAAAAAAATACGATAGTGATACTTTAGGCATGAAGGATAAAAAGTGTCCCATTGGACATATAAGGAATCTGTTGTGGTCTTGATAAGAGTTAATTGCGACCTCATGCCTATCGCACAAGACATGATACACATGATCTTTAATTGATGTTTAGAAAATCTAATCTATGGCCATTTAGAATAGACTAACAAAATCACTGGCTCCTCAACGAGAAAACTCCTAAACAACTTTTCCCCTCATCAGTAGACATGAGGATTTTAAACGGTCAGGAACAGGGATTCAAGGAACGTTAGGCCATGATTACAGTATCAGATTTAGAACTGACAACTCACATAGATAGTTGAGTCAGGGAATGTCGGGCATCTAGAAATCAAAGAATGAGACTTTTTCACTCATTAGTCACGAGAAGAAGTATAACACGACAGTAGTTGCAGTCCACTTGACAAAAATTCCATGGATTAAGGACGGATAATTATCTCTCAGTCAAGAATTCAAGGAATGAGCTATTCAGTATAGCTCATGTATTTTTGTACAGTATACTTAAGCATGGCAAGATTTATCAAACATGAAGCAGAGTTGAGGTAAAATGAAAAGTATGGTATACTTACTAGCCAGGTGATGAATGGTCAGCTTGGCGGAGAACGTAGTTATTAAATCTAGCTGAATCTAGACGATGTAGAATAACTTACAGTAGAATATGGATCCAGGTGGACAAACAAATAATCCGCCCAAATCCATGTCATGGATTCATGCTCCATTTCACGCTGTAAGTTTTCGTTCATGTTCCCGATTCACTTTTCATGAACTCACGATGAACCACAGCCTCAATGATGACAATCAAGTCATACATAGGTTCCAGTACCCTAGGACATCAGTTGGCGGAATCAATTAAGATCTAGTATGAAGAATGTAAAATGTGAAGCCTTGTCATCCGTTGGATAAGGGACACGTGGCGCAATCCTTGCCGTTGTCCCAACTACATGTATTTGCTCATCCTATATAAAGGGCACTTAGGTTGAGAATTAGAAGGAGAGAGTTTTCATTATTTGTATTCCCTTAATAATTGGCTAAGTGTTAAGCCAATTCCCTAGTCCAAGTTAGTGTAGTCTTCAATTGGGAATTTGAGAGATTGCCACTTTTAGAGATTAGGGTTCTTTGTGAGATTTGGGGAAATACATTTTGTAAACGGATTCAAGATTCCGTGTGTAATCTTGAAATTGCTTAGTGCAGCGAGCTCCCTATTCCGGAGTTCAACGTGGATGTAGACGGGAATCTTTCCGGCGAACCACGGTAAAAATCGTGCATTCTTGATTGATTGATTGACGAATATTGCGACAAAAACTTAACAATTGCTATCAGAGCTTTTGGATTAAAGATCCAGTGGGCTGAGAAGGAAGATTTGGTAGATCAAAGCCCAAAGAAAAAACTTTCTTCATTGCAGAACAGTGACCGAATTGGGCGGCCAAAAGCAGAAAGAAAATCCCTAAGTTTTTGGGTCTCTTTCTTTGTCATCAAAGGTTGAAAGCCCAAGAGAAGGAGGCATTCTTCATCGGTCTGTGAAGAAACGAAAACCCCAAAAATTGGTCAAATTTGAAGATCACAGCAAAAGACCAAGATTGAAGACCAACCGAAGATTTGGTATTTTCTTGGTGGGCCTGGGAAAAACCCTAAAGCAATCAAAAATTGTCAAAGAAAAGCAACAGAGACCTAAAAGACTGAAGTTAAGAACACAGACAAAGGCGCAACAAGAATCATCAAAGGGGCAGAATAGCAGTGTGCCGATTCAAGAACAAGTCCTGCATGACTCTGTTCTTTGGCCGAAATCAAGATCAAAATTGAAGAAGGTCAAGAAGAACCATCGACGAAACCAAGAAATCAAGAGCAACAAAAACACAACAAAATAAGAAAGCAAGATCTCAGCCGATCACTCAGTGGCCGCAAAGAGAAGCAGGGTGTGTGTCCCCTGTTGGCGCGTGAAACCCCTATTTTGCAGATTATGGCTGGGCGTCGTAGGCTGAAATCAAGCTTGTGTGGGTGTTTAACAATTTGCGGGTTAGTTTGGGCCAGTTTGGGTGAGCAACTGCCGAGAGTCACTGCCGAATTGTTGTTGGTTGCTCAAGGCTCAGTGTTTGGTAAATAGGATTCTGTGTTGTTGGGTAAACAAGACTTGTGCTGCCGAATTGAGGGTTAAAACAGTGTGTTGCCAAACTGAAAGTCTCGGTGATTAGGATTCTGCCTAGTTTGCGCAGATTGGTTTGTGTCAATTGCCGAGGGAGTTTGGGGCAGATTGGTTTATGTGCAATTGCCGAGAGATCACCAATTTTTGTTTGGGTGAGTAATCTGCCAAATTGAGTTTGGGCTAGATTGGGGCAGTAATTGCCGAGAGTGATTGCGGAATTATCATCGGGTGATTACTGTAAAAGAAAATAGGAATGTCGAACGTGAGACTCGACATTGGGATATTTGACGGGAAAGGAGATTTTACCACTTGGAGAAGAAAATGAGGGTTCTGCTTTCCCACCATAAGGTGGCGTTGGCACTGGAACCGGATCCAGAAAAGTGGCCAAAGATGGAAAAGGAAGTGAAGGACGAAATCCTGGAAGAGGCTTACAACTTGATCTTCCTCCACTTGGGAGACTCGGTCATCAGAAAGGTTGACGGAATGGACACTGCCATTCAACTCTGGGGTAAACTCGAATCTTTATATTCTGTTATTTCTGCACCAAATTTAGTGTTCTTAAAAGGAAATTTGTTTAATTACAAGATGGATACTAGTAAGTCGATTGATGATAATTTGGATGAATTCACGAAAATGACTCAAATCCTTAAAGGAACTGACCAAGCCCTAGGAGACTCTAACGAAGCTATGATCCTTTTAAATGCATTACCTGAAGAATATAGTGTCGTCAAGAACTCTCTACAGTACACAGGAGTTGTACCTAGGCTAGACTTGGTGATATCTGGTATAAGGGCTAGAGAGCTAGAACTTAGAACCAGTAGGAGAGGAGGAGCGAACTTATTCGTGAAAGGTAAAAATGAAGGAAATATAATGGTCCTAATAATCATCAGACTAGTAACCAAGAACCTAAAGGCAAGAAAAAGAACAAACAGGATAAGAATAAAGATAGTGACAAGAAGTGCTATCATTGTGGAAAGATGGGACACCTTAAAAGGAATTGTTATAAGTTCCTGAGGGAACAGGAAAATGAAGGCAGCGCCACTGTGGCTGCCGAAAAGGAGTCGATGTGCCTATCTAAGGCATTGACTGTGTGTAGGGATCACATTAGCAGAGAATGGATTCTGGACTCTGGGTGTTCCTTTCACATGAGTCCGTATAGGGACTGGTTTGTCAACTTTAGAAATTCTGACCAAGGGACTGTGTATATGGGTAATGACAATACTTGTAGGATACAGGGGGTTGGGGACATAACTCTTAAACTTCATGATGGTAAAGTTAGGATTCTTACTGACGTTAGATATGTACCTGACTTGAAACGGAACCTGATATCACTAGGAACACTAGATGAATTAGGTTTCACATATAAAGCACATAAAGGACACATGCACATATCTAAGGGTAATAAACTGATCCTAACTGGTATAAAGAGAAATGGATTGTATGTTCTTAATGGCCAACTTGTATTCTCGGATAAACCCATTTCTGCTTTAACTTCTAATGTTGATATGACTAATATATGGCACTTGAGACTTGGCCATATAGGCCATAAAGGAATGCAGGTACTCAGCAAGCAAGGACAATTTGGAAAGGACCAGTTGAAGCCACTTGAGTTTTGTGAGATCTGTGTGTTGGGCAAACAGCACAGACAGAGCTTCCCAACTGGAATTCATTTGTCAAAGGCGAATCTGGAGTATCTACATTGTGATTTGTGGGGACCAGCAAAGGTCCAGACACATGGGGGTAAGAGATATTTCCTCTCTATTGTTGATGACTACAGTAGGAAGGTATGGACATTCTTACTAAAATCAAAGGATGAAACTTTGACTAAATTTAAAGAATGGAAAGTATTGGTAGAAAATCAAACTAGTAACAAAGTAAAAGTCTTGAGAACTGATAATGGCTTAGAATTTTGTAATACTGAGTTTGACCGATACTGTACTAGTGAGGGTATCCTGAGACATAGGACTGTTAGAAACACCCCTCAACAGAATGGAGTTGCGGAAAGAATGAATAGAACCTTATTAGAAAAGATCAGATGTCTTTTATTTTCTTCCGAACTTCCGAAGGCCTTTGGGGTGAAGCCCTCAATACTGCTACTCACTTGATTAACCTTAGCCCTAATAGTTCAGTTCAGTTTAAGACACCAGAAGAAATCTGGTCTGGTAGGGCTCATAAGCTTGCACACCTTAGAGTGTTTGGCTGTGAAGCTTATGCTCACCAGTCCGTAGGTAAACTTGAACCGAGGTCTATCAAGTGTGTTTTCCTAGGATATCAAGAAGGGACAAAAGGGTATGGGTTATGGGAAAGGGAGTCACCTGGAGTCAAAGTCATAGTTAGTCGGGATGTTATATTCAACGAACTTTGTTTTCCTTGTAAATCTACTAACAACAATACAGGTGCCTTAGAAAAGGATCTAGCAGATTTTGATCTTGCAGGTGGAGCTCAGATGCAGGTGGAGCCAGGGACATCAAGGACCGCTGAGCAAGTTGGTGACATGTCAGGCACGGAGACATCTGAGGACACCCAGCCATGAGAAATAACCCGGAGGAAAACAGAAATGAAGTAGCAGTACAAGACAAATTGAAGTGGGCACAGTAGATCAGGTGGATCAAACTGAGCAGCATGATGAAACACACAAGACACATTGGCCAACTACCAGCTAGCAAGAGACATAAGTAGGAGGCAGGTAAGGCCTCCTACCAGGTATGACTACTCAACCAATGATTTGTATTTCTGTGCATTAATATCAAGTCATGAAATTAATGGGGTTGAGCATGCTAGCTTAGGAGTGGCATTAAAGTCTACCCATAAACTTGAATGTGAAGCGGCTATAGGAGAGAATATGTCTTCTCTTAGTAATAGGTCTGAGATGGTTAAAATGGAAAATGTACATTATGCAAATGCTATTGGTTCTGTGATGTATGTCATGATTAGTACTAGACCTGACTTGTCTTATGTTGTATCTTTATTAAGTAGGTTTATGTCTAATCCAGGAGGAGCACACTGGAGTGCTTTACAATGGTTGTTAAGATACTTGAATACTACTATTGATTATGGCTTATGTGTTAACAAATCTAACGCTTTAGATTTGGTAGGGTATGTTGATTCTGATTTTGCAGGTGACAGAGACTCAAGAAAGTCAACTACCGAAGCGGAGTATATAGCCATAACCGATGTGTTCAAGGAAGCAATTTGGCTTCAGGGTCTGTCAGGGTACCGAAAATACAACAGCTGCATGGCAAGACAGTTGTGTATTCAGACAGTCAGAGTGCAATCCATCTGAGCAAGAATCCAGTACATCATGAGAGAACCAAGCATGTGGATGTGAAGTATCATTTTGTGCGGAAAATTATCTCAAGCGGTAAGATTGAGATTAAGAAGGTTCCAACTGAAGACAACCCATCGGACATGGGGACAAAGATTGTGACTGCAACCAAACTCTTCCACTGCATGAAGCTGTTGCAGGTGGGGGTTGGCTGACCTTGCAGCCGACATGAGCGGTGATGTGAGTAGGTGAGTTTGCTGTGCTATCTTGGCCTTAATGTGTCGTTGTGTATGATTGTGAGTGATAGATGTTTTTGGCTTCAAGGTGGAGATTGTAAAATGTGAAGCCTTGTCATCCGTTGGATAAGGGACACGTGGCGCAATCCTTGCCGTTGTCCCAACTACATGTATTTGCTCATCCTATATAAAGGGCACTTAGGTTGAGAATTAGAAGGAGAGAGTTTTCATTATTTGTATTCCCTTAATAATTGGCTAAGTGTTAAGCCAATTCCCTAGTCCAAGTTAGTGTAGTCTTCAATTGGAATTTGAGAGATTGTCACTTTTAGAGATTAGGGTTTTTGTGAGATTTGGGGAAATACATTTTGTAAACGGATTCAAGATTCCGTGTGTAATCTTGAAATTGCTTAGTGCAGCGAGCTCCCTATTCCGGAGTTCAACGTGGATGTAGACGGGAATCTTTCCGGCGAACCACGGTAAAAATCGTGCATTCTTGATTGATTGATTGACGAATATTGCGACAAAAACTTAACAAAGAAGCTGGAGTAGAGGTAGCTTACGCGAATATAGTCAGATAGCGATAGTGCAGGACCAAAAAGTAGCATGTGGCTAAATTAGCGTTGGAGAACTATTTTCAAGACAAGGTGGATACAAGAACTCAACCTTAAATGAGATTCGAGGATGAATCTTATTTAAGAGGGAGAATGTAACACCCCGGTAATTTTGATATGAACTTTAACGATTATTTCATTATGTGTGATGTAATATATGGTATTAATCATGCTCGAGTGTGAAGATACTCACGGTATCATTTTTCGGACAATCGTTAAATCATTTACAGTTCCGGTACGAAATTATTTTTCCTGTCCAGTAGCCTTCAGTATTTTGGCCATAATATGGGTTACCGATGTCCAATTTTATTGATCTTTATATGATCCAAATAATAATACGAAGATTTACAAATTTTATGTTTAATATTATTTCACATTTTGAACAAAAATAGGTCAAAAATACGAGTTTAGTGATCTAGACTATAGCACTTTAGGAATCTTCCTTAAATTTAAGCATGTGCTCTTAAAAAAAATTAATTTTTAATAATTAAAAATCTACCACTGTTATATAAGCCTGCCACTATTCATCTTCTCTATTTGGCTCTCGAATTCAGCCCTTTTGACGCCCTTAAAACATAATGTTTTTGATTTCTTCTTTCTTTCACACTAATAAAGGAAGTTTTAAGTTTCCCCACTCTTCCCGTCCTTCTAAACTCGAATTTCATGCATGATTTTTTAATTTGCTTTCTTCAGATATATGAGGAAGTTAAGCTTTAATGGATTCTTTTGGTTTGATTAGGCACTGTAGAAAGGTTATTAATGCTTTGGGTGATGATATAATATGAAATGAGCCTTGTATTTATTAATTTCGAAACTTGATAAACTGAGATTTCTTCTGGTCATAGCTAAAACAGTGAACTGCTCTAGGGGCTGAATTTGTGATGATGGTGATAATAGAGCTCATGTAAATTATATTGTGTTGGTTAAAGAGTTTTGACATGCTAACGAGGGTTAATGGCCGAATGGGTTTGTGGTGAAAAGACTTGATGTATGTTGTTTTGGGTGAGATTTTGGGCAATGTAAAGTGTTTTGTATGAATGTTTAAAATGTTAATTTTAGTGTAGTGAGCTTGGCTGAACTTAATCGAGTTAAGGAAGAGTTGAATTTTCTAAGTTAGAAATGTTATAATTGATGTGTATAGAACTTATCGTGAGGACTTAATTGTTATAATGGTAAGTGTGTCACCAATGAGGAAAAATTTGGTTATGGCCGTGAGTCTCACAAAATGACATGGTGATGATGTAGTGTTGAATGACACCATGAATAGTATGGTTAATGTCTTAGGATGGTGGTGTTGTTTGTGTGTTTGATTTTATGATCGTAAGTCTTTTAATAGGGTGGATGGTGGTTTTGTGTAGTTGAATAGCATAAGTGTTAGTTTCTATGATACGGTAGGAATGTTTGGTGTGGAACTAAAATTGTTGGTGTTACCGAATAGGTGCTTATATTGTAGGCATGATGTTGTTGTGTGATGATTGTGTGATAAGTATATTGATGAGTTTCATGTTATTTAGAAGTAATGTAATGAGAATTTGTGTCATGGCCGAGTATAGGCTTAAGGAAATAGAATTTGAATTTTATTATTTAGAGTAAAATGTTTTCTGTGTAAGCATGTATATAGAGTATGGATTAACTTTATGTTATGGGTTTGAGTAGGATATATAAGGGGGACAAGATAAGTGATTTGCTTAGATCATGGCTGTGTAGATGTTGAGAATTATAGCCAAGCCATTAGAGGTGTATCTTATGGTAGAGTCATGAAGACCTTAGGACCTTAGGAATCACGTCTTTAATCCACATCATTATAGGCTTACGCATCATTCATACATGAAATTAGAATTCCATGTGTCCAAACGCGCTAATCAAAATTCATTCTATGTTCTTAAATCCTATGTAGGAAACTTCAACCAGCTTCTCGTATCTACTCAAGCCTTAAGAATCTTCCACAACGTTGTGAGTGAATGCTACTTTTCTTTCTATGTTTTCAGAATAGAATACGCTTATTTACTTAAGTTTTCAAATTGAACTTGTGTTAGTTTTAAGAATGTGTTTTCAAGACTTACATTCCATGTTTTAGGGTACAGTTTTAAGTTTGTAGTACATAACTTGATTTATTATTTAAACATACAGTTTTTAGTTATGAACAATTTATAACATGATAGTTTATACATGTTTTACTTTGTATTACACGATTCAGATTATATTTAGTTTAGAGTTACAAAATATTATAAATATGGTTTTCAAACCGCCAGTTCATGCCATCCCTTTAGTTTAGCATCATGGGTTCGCTCAGATTAGCTCTTAAGGCACTGATCACCCAATGAGGCCCAACAGCATGTTCAGTATTCAGCTTCCCCTGCCTATACGGTGCTAGGTCCTGCTAGGTACGCTTCATGCCCCAGGCTATGACGCTGGTGAGGTTTTCTATTATAGCTGGTTTTCCTTACGTGTATTTTTTACAGCGCATGTATTTTAGTTTAATAGGTTATCATGTATACGACTATATTTCCTTACTTATTTTAGTTTTGACGCGGTTTATATGACTTTAAAATATTTTTCTAAGATCTGAAGTCCCCACAGTTTCTTTATTCTTGCAGGTTCATTTCCAATCAGGTGCATCATAAATCCCAGATCTCAGTGACTCATGATTGGAGGAGATGGATAACAGCTGCATTCATTAGGATCACATAGCATGGGTCCGCATTGTAGATGTCATGTAATAGGCCATAGAGCTAAACAAGAGTCTATTATATTCATTAAATACCTGTAAACTTACAAAATATGTTTGTATGTATGTAAATATTGAATATATGTATATGAAATGTTGCATTTATTCATTTCTTGCTTGATTTCATGTCTAAGTTAAGATAGAGTCATATACATTATAGGTTCATTCACAGGCCTTAGTGCAGGTTGTAGAGGATATTACAAGTCTTGCATTGTACATGTCAGAGGTAGACCCGGCCAAGGTTCCGGTTCGGAACCGAAACCGAACCGGTTGGAACCGGACGGTTCCGGTTTCGGAACCGAACCGGAACCTGACCGGTTCGGTCAGGGTTCTCACCTGACCGAACCAGTTGGAACTGAAAGTAAAAAAAAAAAAAAAAAAAAATACTTGGAACCGTAAGGTTCCACAAGTAAATCTCAATTTTTTTTTATTAATAATAATGAGGTTTAAAATTGCAATACTAAAACATGAATGTCCACATCCTTTTTATAACCAACTCTTGGTTATTGACTTCTTCATATAAGCGATGTGGGACACAATAGCCAAATAACAAATATCTCACATCGCTTATATAAAGAAAGCACTAGCCAAGAGTTGGCTATAAAAAAGATTATATGTTAAAAGAATTTTATAAAAAAAGATTCTATAAAAATGATGTGATGGTTTGAAAAAACATTACGATTATATAATTTTTTTCTATTTTTTAAAATTTATTATTAAAATAAAAAAAAAATTCGGAAGGGGAACCGTAACCGAACCGGAACCGACCGGTTCGGTTCTGATTCCGGTTCCACTTAAGTGTGGAACCGGAACCGAACCAGAATTAATCCGGTTCCACACTTGTGGAACCGGAAACCGGCCGGTTCGGTTCGGAACCGGAACCGAACCGCCGGCCGGGTCTAGTCAGAGGCTTATGAGATGGTCACGCCGTCTCATCTCGGTCACGATCCCAGATATATTGGGATGTGACATCAAGTTTAATTAATCGTTGATCATATTACAAATCTTAATCGGATACATGAGGGGTGCATGAGTGCAAGTTATCTAAGGTGAGTAACCTTATAAGCTTAACTCTTATGGCCTAAATAATTGTCATGACACCACTGAAATGGCAATCAAGACGCATCAAACTAACCTTTCGGGGATTTCTAACATAGTAAAGTGCTTCAACACATAAGACATGGAAAACTCAATGCATGTCGTGACTAAAGCCTTCCTCAAGCTTCACACTTGACCATTCGCTTACTTGTTTACCAGCACCCAAACTTCTTTATTAACCATAAAAAATAGACACATCTACCATGCTTATAATACCTCCATCATTTCCACCTCAACATCAAACTAATCACATTCACCCATTCGGCCAAAACTGCTTGCCATTTTAACATACTTCAACATCAAAAGAAAACACGTTCATTTATTTGTTTACACACTTACAAACATCACACACCAAAGCCTCATTCATCATTATACACGGCCACAACATAACCATACTCAACTCATCACCATTTCATGAAATATCCAATTCACATTAATGACTTTGCCAAAACACAACATACATACATGATTCATTCTTTAAATTCAGCCAAAGGGCCATTCATAACCAACTCGAATACTTAATAAATTCCAACATTAAAATTATAAGAAACCATCACATGTATTAATTATAATACATCCCAACATAAAAATCAAGCCTCTCGCCCATTCTTATCATTCGGCCAACCCCATATTACCAAACTTTTTCATAAAGAATTAACCAATCCTATAAACAGAAAAATAATTGTGTACCAGATCTGTAAATAATTTATCGGATGTCCGATAAATAAATTTTGCGAGTACTATCATACTCATGCATGATTTTATATTACATATCACATCAAAAATGGAAAAATGGTCGTTAGAATTTACACCAGAATGACTGGGGTGTTACTTATAAATATGCATAGTATGATAAAATTCATATACATGTATCTCACCATGACTCAACTTGAATATGCATACTCTAGATCATACAACAACATGCCAATTTCTATAAAATATGCATAACTTATATATAATAACGGGTTACACTTGAAATGGTTGAGTGGACTATACATAACATGACAGTGTTCAAATATCGAGAGGCTTCATGGCCGAACATATCAAAATGACAAAAGTGGACCTATGACGTGAATAACTTTAAGACTACGGGTGGCGTCCATCTCCTCCAATCCATCCGAACTGAAAAAGGGAGTCCTCGCAAAGAGAATGTTATGATCAAGTCCTGCAATCAAAAAACTGAGTGGTTGGGGGTGGGGTAAGTTGTTGATACGACCTAGTGAGTGAATAATGAAAGTAAAAATATGAAACATTAAAGCTTGTAAAATTACTTGCGTACTTGTAACATCATGCTCATGAAAACATATTTTCTGAAAGTAAATCCCATGTGTGAAACATAGCGTAGAAAAACTCATGAAACATGTACTTGTAAGTCTGTTGTAAAAATCCGCACTCGTATAGTAGCCTATGGGCGTGAAACCTACTTAGCGCGAACCTAGCACCGTGTAAACAATGGATTGTGTACATTAACATGAATAAGCCTAAATTGGTTTCAAGAACCATTAGGTATAAAGAGCATACTCGAGTATCTAAACATGAGGGGTCGACACTCTGTTGGCATTTGAAATCATTTTATTACTTGGAAATAAGCTAAGTCATATATCATAATCTTGAAAACCATAATCATATTCTTCAAAATCATACATAATTGCCATGATCTGGAAGTGAAACATATTCTCAAATAATGTAACATGTAAAAGTAACAAGTCAGAAACATGGTTATATAAGTCTAAATCTTGATATTCATACGAAACTTAAATTTAAATTATAAAAAATTTGAAATCAGAAAACATGAAAAAATTCAAATTATAAAAAATTTGAAATCAGAAAACATGAAAATAATAACATCCACTCATAGAACTTGTGCTAATCCTATGGCTCGTGTTGTCGCATGGTGCTGGATGGAACTTTTTAAGCAGGATCTATAAACATATGGTCGTAATACGATTAGAATAATATTTACTATTCTAAGCATGTGTGTACTCATGTCGAAAATGAAGTCAAGGGGGGGGGGGGCTATTTGACATCCCAGGACGAGATAGAGCTTAAAAGAAAGCAGGTCATAAATTTGACTCTGCTTCATGATGCAAGGTAGCGCACATCGCGATGCTAAGCCGTGCGCGTCATGACACTACCCAACCTGCATCGTAACGGGAAAAAAATATGCTACAAGTCAGAAAGCTTTAATTTAAGTCGCGTTGTGATGCAACTTTCAACGCGTCATGACGCGAACCCAATGAGATTCAAGTTAGAGAGTCCCATTTTGGGTCACGTTGCAACATAAGTCCTTACGCGTCGTGACATAATCCCCTACATCGAAATCTAACATGTCTAGTAAGATAATGTTAGTTGGATATAAGTCTTCACCAACTTGAACTGCACATGATCTGATAACCCTATCTGTTGGAATAGCGTGCCCTACAGGAGATAACTAAAAAAAGTGTGTCTAATTTCTCAGCTTTATTGTCTATGAGGGATGCAAAATGCCATGATATGAAAGAGTGTGTGGCACCTGGATCAAATAATACTCTGGCGTGATAGGAGTTAACAATTAATATACCTACGACTACGATATTAAATGCCTGAACATTCTGGGGTGTCAAAGCGAAAACCCTAGCCTAGCCCCTGCCTGCTGAAGTCTGGCCCATATTGGATGATGTATAAACACTGTCACTATATCCTCGACCTACAGAGGGTCAAGTTGGTGCTGTAATTGGTGCTTTCTAACCAGAACTGGAGGGGTTTGGGGGCTAAAGAGAATATATGCTCATGTGACCTAGCTGACGGCATCTGAAATAAACACCCATTGCCCTGATACATAGACCTAAATGTCGTTGCCCATATTTCTGACATATGGGAATGCTGGAGCTGAAGAAGCTGATTGAGAGGCGACATCTTGCCTCAATCTTTGAGTGGGCCCCCTGTTAGTAGACACACTCTTCCTCACAAGGGTGTTCTATTGAGTAGATAGACTCTGAGCCTTGTTGTACCCACATGGTGGAAACTTGCCAGATCCTTCTGTCTTGCTCTTCTTCCTAAATTCACTCTTGGCATTGCTTTCTCTTGCCTGTATTTCCAAACGTAGGGTATCATCTAAAACATTAGCATAGGTGGTAAAGTCTGATATCCGGATCTATCTATACAAATAATATTTCTGCCCATTCACAAATAATTCCATCTTCATCCTTTCCGTGTCTATCAGGTGATGAACACAGGGGGAAATTTACGTGAAGCGAATATTGTACTCTACAACTGACATCTGCTCTTATTGCTTGAATTATCGAGCCTTGGCATCCCTAACACTATTTAGTAGAAAATGGCATATGAACGCCTTACTAAACTCTGACCAAGCCAGCGGTGGACTGAGACACTCCTCCTATCAATAAGGGAGGTAAACCACTCATATGCAACATCACTTAGCTAAAAACTCACAAGCTCAACCGATCTCATTGGGGTGCAACTGAATGCTACATAAATTATGTTGGGTTCTTGAATAAACCCACTCGGATTTGCGCCTGAATCTACACCCGAACAAATCGGAGGGTGCATCTTACAAAATCAGTTAGTGACACAGCTACTGTATGTCTGGGTTCGTCTGGAATCTAAATGGGTGTTTGAATGTCAACATGCGGAGGTACTGAAGTGGGTGGGGGTTGTCATCTCATAGGCAATTATGTTGGTTGTTGTTGATGTAGATGAGAAAGTAGTTCCACCAACTTATCCATGGACTGTCGCATGTGATTCATGTCTCGAGCAAAAATACCCATATTAGGGCCTGCACTGGGCTTCTCTACGAAATCTTGGGGTTCCAGAGGGGTCTAAATAAGAGCAAATGCAGCTGGGTTTGCGCTAGCGGGCAAACGTCTCTTTGGGACCATCAGTTTCTGTTTCAAGAATAAGAAAAAGCTTAAGCAACATGATGTATAAAGAATTCTATTGGAATAGATTCGAGAACTTATTTGGAGTTGATGGAACCCGAAAGGGTGATGTCTTACATACGAGATCCCCAGATATACACTGCATGTAAGGCATCATGACCATACCACCGTAGTCATAGACCTCTATACAATGCTCTGATACCAATTTTGTCACATCCCAAGATATCTAGGATATGACCAACATGATACAGTCCAACCATCTCCATGAGCCTCTGACATAAACATGAATGGTATGATAAAATTCATGTACACATATCTCACTGATCGCGATATAATAAATCTAACATGCAAGCGCACATATTGCTCAATTAATACAGGGCTATTAGTCGAATGTCGAACTCTCAGAGACTTAATATTTCTTTTTAATACCAAGACTAACTTGAGAAGAATAGTTGGTTTAATTGATGTAATTGAAAAATAAATAAAAATTAAATAACACACGTTGGGAAAAACTTATAGATAGAAGAACCCAGGTTTGTAATTTCACCTAAACATGCAAGCAATGAGTCCAGGTAATTTCCATGCAACTGGGTTGTTGTTACTAATTATTAACCTAGAACACTAAATTATCCACAAGCCTCTTCCGATGGTCATGTAAATGTATTCAGGTTAAATCTATTAACTATATGTCTATGTTAATTAAATTAAACCGAATTCATTAAGGTCAGGTTCTAATATTGGTTAAGCGTACCCTTTTGGTATATTTCTATCATGTAAGGAAATCTATTCAACGAATAAGATCATACACTATTATTCCCACAGCTAAACCAATTTCCCTCTGTCAAGTTTTTATGGATTTACCAAGTTTATTTTATTAGTGGCCAAACAAATAAAATGTGTCAAAGCATAAAGAATAATAAATAATCAATAAAAAACCCAAAAGAATAAAAATATATAATTAAATTAATTAAACATGCTCGGGATCCGTTACAACCCTAGATTTAATGAATTAGCTACTCATAATATTCAATAAAAATAAGCTAATCATTATAACAAGGTAATAACTCATAAAAATAAAGATAGAGAGAAAATGGAAGAAAGAAACTCTCGTTTGCAGTCTTCGTATTCAAACTCCAACTCCGATTGATGGATTTGTTCTTGTCTTACTCTAGGTGTTATTTTATGCACAAGAGGCTCCAAGATATGTTATAAGACTTGATAATAGGTTTTGGGATGAACTTGTATTTAAATAGGAGGTCCAGTGGGTGTTTCATACTTAAAAATCAGATTCTGGGCGGACTAGGGAAAAATCTCCCGTGTTGGTACGCGCGTGGAGTGCATCGCAACACTCACTCTTCTTTTCGATGCTTCGCGATGTTGACAAAATATGCTCATTGACTCAATTTGCTTAATGCACGCGTCTCGACGCGTGGCTAGTGTCGGGACATATGTTTTGACTCAGAATTTTTCCTGATTTACTCTGTATATTACCGTTCTCATCCCTAGATAAATTCCTTGAGTCGTGATATTATTTTGACCTGCAATAATCACCTAAAACACATTAATTAGCTCATAAAGTAAGATATCACCCACAGAATATTAAGATAAATGAGCGGGAAATATGCGTATACTAACTGCTCGTCACACCCCAAACTTAACAATTTTCTTATCCTCGAGCAAGACAAATAAAAATAAAATAAAATAAACAAACTAAAAAATAAATTAACCAAAGCCACTTTTGTAGGGATCACGATTGCATTTAGCTATGCAACAAGCCTTTAACCCTTAGGTGACCCTAGTGAACGAGTTATAGTCTCGTGAGGGCTTTCAATGATGAAACCCACAAACTTCATTTAACACACACATGCAATCACGTAAAAATACAAAAATAAAACTAACTAAACAAAAATATCATGGGAATTACACATTGTACCGTCCTTTGAGAATACTTATCAACGAAACCTAAGAACCTTCAAAGAACCCAAAACAGCTCAAATCTAAATTCTTGAATAAATCATATAAGCCAGACTCACAGTGTGTGTGTAAAGGTTTGATCACATCTCAACACCTAAGTAAGTCAACGAGGTGATTTCGCCCAAAAAATTGGGATCTAATGGGTCTAACCAATTTAGGGGTGGCAAAACGAATCGACGAATCGAATTCGTGACGAATACTAAACGAATCGAATTGTAATGCACTAAATTCGAATTCGATTCATTTATTAAACGAATCCTGATATTAGGATTCAGATTCGATTCGTTTAATAATCGAATATTCATATTCAATTCATTTACATAAAGTCAAATGAATCGAATCGAATTTATTATTCGTTTACTAAACGAATATTCGCATCTGATTCGTTTATATAAAATTAAATGAATCAAATTTTGTATTCGTTTAATAATCGAATATTCGTAATTCGATTCGTTTAATCAAAATAAAATACAAAATTTAAACATCCATACCATATTCAATAACATATTCATTGTTATAGTCTAAAAACCCTTACAACAAGTTCCAGATTTTAATTATAAATAAATTACATAATATACTTAAAAATCTTCAAAACACATTTTGACCAAAATCTCGAACACAAGTTGAGACGACAAACATCTTTATCATTATCATCTGGGAAAAAAAATATTTTTGAAAAATTTAGAGTTCAGAGAAAGAATTTTACTGTCAAACTTCCACATAATCACTAGGACTATTGCCACTCTTTGCTGATGGAGTAGTATTGTTAATACTCATTTCCATAATATTTTCAGAAAGTTAGTCCATGGTGACTACATGATTTTCTATAAATAAATATAAATAATACATATAGTTAAGAAAGCAGGCAAATAAATATAAATCTCAGCATTCATATTCTTTAGCATATTCATTGACAAAATACAAAAGAAAGCATACAACTATTTTTAATGAAAAGAATTATCAATTCCAATCATATGAATTAAAAAAATCTCAATCTGAATCATTAAAAATTTACATATAAAAAATTGATTAAAAAAATTAATCTACAATACAATCCATTCGTGACATTTACAATAGCAACATTTCCATAAAAAACAAATTTGTTCAGCATAACTCTATATTTAGGGTGGGTTTGGTTTGGTACTGCTGTGGGGAGTTGTAGCTTTTAAGCTACAACACTAAAGTGTAAAAATATTTCCATCACAATTAAATTTATTTCATAGCTACAATATTTTTTTTCCACAGCACCACACTACCAAATGCATCCCTTAATGGCTTAATCTTCTAGCCTCACGGTCATGTAAAAATGTACTAAGGCATTCATATTCAAAACTTCTACAACAGAATGTGAAAGTATAAAATAAGAGATTTCACCATCCATATAATTATTGATCTTATTTGAGAAATAATAGTACAACACCATTAAGAAACATATTTCCAAAGGATATCTAAATTAATGAAAAATTTAGAAATTGATCACTTACCAATCTCTCAGAGCATCCAATCTCTTGTGGTTATAATCGCTTCCGTCGTATCTGGCTTTAATGAACTTCAAAATTGATCGAGAACTCGACCACCAACACTAAAAGCTGATTCTGATGCAACAATGGATATTGAAATGGTCAAGATATCATGAGCCATGGAAGCAAGGGTAGGATAACGAAATTCGCTTCCTTTCCAAAAATTTAGAATGTCTAATTCATGCTTCTTATCAACTCGTGGTTCATCCAAATAGAGTTCCATTTTAGATTTTCGGACAAATGAATCAAAATTTAAGCTTTGGAAGTCATCGAACTCCTTTAAAATAAGTACAAATATGAATAATCAAAAGATATCTAAATAATAATAATAATAATATAAAGCCAAAACAAGTATAACTAATAAACTTACCTTAAAGTTATCCAAGCTTTGGTTCAATGTATTTTCCTTACGTCTTGAACTTGTACTAATATGATTAAATTGGGTAAGAGTGGATGAAGAAGAGGATGATGGTCCGGCCAATTGGTACTCATCAAATAAGGAAAATAATTTATTTTGAACATTTTTTAACTCCTGTGAATCTTCACCATATACCTTTTTATAGGTAAACTCAATGAATGACATCTTATATTGGGGATCTAATATGCAAGCTATTGTTAAAATGGTGCAAAAATCAAACCAATACTTCTGAAATTTTGTGATCATTTTCTTTGCTATACTTTTCATGTAATCATCTCCATCCGCCACTAATTGGTCCAAATTTACTTTAACTGGAAACACCTTAGGAAAGTATAAATTTGAAGGGGTACTTTGTCCCGGAGAAAATACATGTAATCTCATAAAACATAGACAAGAATTTTCCAATTTTCTCTATTTTTCTCCACTCTTCTTCAAAAGGACAACTCTTATAATTGGAATCACTCAATTGCAAATGAAAAAAAAGCAGTTTTATAATATACTACACCCTCAAGCATAAGAAAAATAGAATTCCATCTTTTAGGAACATCTTCTCTTAACCCTTTCTTTTCATCTAGAGATACTTGCTTAATGCACTCCAAAAATTTCTTTTCCTAGTTTGAGACCCTTTGACATATTTCACATTATCACGAGCTTTCTCTATTTCTATCTCAATTTCTTTCAACCCATCATGAACAATCAAATTGAGAATATGAGCACAACATCGAATATGAAAAAAAATCTCCATCAGATATTAGATCATTCCTTAATTTCAATTGACTCTTCAACATAAGAACACAAACATCATACTTGAAGCATATCTACTGTCAATGAAAATATTTTTTTCTCAATACCCCAATGACATAACAATGACAATAATTTCTCAGCCAAGGCAACCCCAGTGTGTGGAGTTGGCATTTCATAGAAATTCAACACTCTTTTATGTAAATTCCATTCTTTATCTATGAAATGTGCAGTTGGACACAAATAACCATATGTAGTAATAGAAGTCCATAGATTGATAGTTAGACATATTCTACTAGGAGTTTGTTCAAACATGCTTTTAAGATTTACTTTTTCCTTATGTGTATCTTTAGCACATTAACTTTTGCAGTGTTCTTAGAGATAAATGTCACTTCATCACACAAATACTTCATCATTTTCCTAATACCCTTATACTCAACAAATTGAAATGGCAAATCTTGCATAATAATGGCAATAGATACTAACTCACGAAAAACATAAGCTTTAAACTTTGGAACACGAGTTAATATGCTACCATCACCATGATCTAACATCATCTGTTTGGGATCACGCATCTTCAATTTTGGACAAACTTGTAAATGCCTTTTCCTATTACTGGTGCCGGAAGAAGTTACAGTTATGTACTCAATACCACACTTTCTACATCTCGATCTCACTTTTTTTTGTCTGGAAAATGCTTTCCTGGCAACTTGTAGAACAAAGTCTAAACTTTTGAAGTTAATTTCCTTGATTGTGTTTCGTTCGTTGCTGGGAAACTTTTTTCTATCTCTTATTCCATTTCAATTAAATTATCTACATAATCAATTCCAATGCTTGGATAGTCATTAACTGTGTACGCCATATCACTTTCATTGGTCTCTATTTTCCTGTAAATATGCCATCGTTCAACAACTAAAATAATCACAAATGTAAATATTACTTTAAAATATGCCATCGTTCAACAACTAAAATAATCACAAATGTAAATATTACTTAAAAATCAGATACCAAAACCTAATGTAATATTACAAATGACTAGAGAGATCACGTACCAACACATGCACCCAAATAAAAAAAAATTCAGAACATAACATAAACAAAAATTACAAAGCAGATCAGAAAAACAAAACGTAACATTACAGAACAGAAAAAAAAAAGTGTAACTTCGTACCAGCAATCGATTATCCAAAAAAAAATAATTTTTTCCACGTACCTTTCGATCTGAACCTTTGAGGCTTCTTTTAATGTGAATTCAAAAAAAACTGTAACTGATTTAAAAACACACACAGTCATAGGCACAATGCTTTGAAAGAGTTAAATCAAAGTCCCAAGGATCACAAAACATGCATAAAAAACCATATATGAACACATCAAAGGAGGTGGCGGAATCAACTCACATTGAATTCGGTTTTGATGGATGAAGAACAAGATGCGTTTTTGGCTCCCTCCAAGTCACGGCAGTAGCTTCTCCTTGCAGTGGGCTGTGCGGTTTGGACTGGTTTGGTGCTCACCATTTTCGGCCATTGAAGACCACCATTGAAGCTCCAAGCTTCAAGCTTCCATGCTCACAAACTCACTTCCCTATCACCTTTGTATCACTCCTAGAGTGTGCTAGCACTAGTTTATCTTCATCTTGCTTCTCAAATTTTCGGTGAAAAACAGAAGAAGAGAAGAAGAATCGGCAGTGAGCCGAGAAGAAGAAGAGAAGAAAAATGGGAGGGAAAGAGAAAGGACCGTATGTCCTTTGCATGTGAGAGAGAGAGTGATAAGTAGAAAATAAAAAAGTAAAAAAGGTTATATAATTTCCAAAATATATATGTAATAAACCATTTACTTTTTCTATTTAAAATTAAAGCAAAAGCTTCAATAACTTATTACCATCATTTCTACTTTTTACTTTAAGTCACATCACATCACTTTAATAAAGTGATATGTGTCAAGTCACATCACTCTAAGTGACAATTGATTTGACGCATGATGTGACAAACGATTTGACGCTTGATGTGACTCGCATGCCGCGTTCGAATTCGAAATGCGAATGCGCTCGCAATCACTCTTGGGCTCGGGTTCGCTAATTCCAAATTAACGAATTTTCCGTCGCGTCGTAATTAAATGATTACGCCTAGCGAATTCACTATTCACGTCGCTAACGAATTAATTCTAAATTAATTCGTTCGCCCGAATTAAAATCTAATTTTAATTCCGCGTCGAAATCCAATTTCTAATAATATATCGAATATATTATTTTATTTTTATTCGATTCCAAATTAATCGTTCTCTCTCTTTAATTAATATTTTATCCCAGATAAAATATCTCGGCAATTAATCCCAGATTAATTTTCTCTCTCATCGAATTAATCCCAGATTAATTCTATCTCTCTCTCTTCTAATTAATCCCAGATTAATCTAAGTGCGAGTAATACGTCATCGGTGAATCTTCGGGAACCGACCCATGAGATCTCCGGATATGTTGGCAGTAAATACGGTCGTCGGACTATCCGAACACGTAAGTACCTCGTACTACGTTTATACCGATTTACAAGACAAGGTTAGCCTCTAGCAAAACGCCATGCCTACCCAATTCTCCAGAAATATTCTTACAGGAATATATAGATCTGTATCAAGCGTAGTATACCGTAGTATTGTGTACATCGGCCAGTATCGGATAATCACGTGCTAGGGCTGGGGCTGGATAAGTGTCTGCCCCGTCCGAAACACATATCGGATGTCTGGTAACATAGTCTCTATAATCGGATATACATGACCTGGTCACAATATCCCGATTGGTTGCGCAACACTCAAGAGCACTAGTACCGTATCCTGCGTGACATCAACTCCAATATGACTGAAGTGACACTTCCGTCTCGACATCACACCCAATACACTACGACTCTCTGATAAACCCGGAAGTGGTGTACACAGAACCGGTTAAAGCCCTGTACCACCAAGACCAAAGTCTACCGATTATCGCAAGTATTAGCGATGCAAGTCTCAGGTTAAGACTATACACACCTACCTCGATTTCGGCCTCCCATAGACACACTAGTCATAATACCAATGGGATTCCGAGGGGTCTATCCAGAGCGAAGCTGTTTCCCGTACCATCGGTGAAACACGACCTCCTATCGCACTTGCATAAGTATCCAATACTTATATATATGAGAACTATGCCGTTGTGCCCTCACACAACGCGCACAGTGCAATACTAGCCTATTCCGCATTATCGATGTCCAGTCTCGATAATACTTTGGCTAGGGATATTTAATGATTAATCCTTCGGGGATTGATACTGTCTCATATCATCTCAATCCAGGAACTAATCATATGGACCTCTCTTCATTTTATTATCTATGGTGATCTAATCACAAATGATGAGAGTGCAATTTCCTTGTCACATAGTTAATTTGTACAACAACACCGTGATCTGTACAAATAGTGACGCTATGGGTCATATTATCCAATTACCAATCTCCCACTTGGCACATAGCCAGTCACTCGAGTGTCTAACGCCCGAACTATGTACAATTCGCTCAAATTGCTGAGGAAATGTTTTCGTCAGCGGATTTGCTTAATTATCGTCTGACGCGATTTACACGATCATCACATCGCCACGATGTATGATCCGAACGAATCAGATGATATAGAAGTATATATCTGGATCGTCGATGAGACCTTTAATTCTTTAGCCTGTGCTGACGCCTAGCTCAGCTGCTACAGAACTATATCTAATCTAATTAGATTATTATCGATCCAAATGGCTTCTATTGCTGCCTTAGCTGCAACAATAATCCGTTTTTGTTGTTAATCGGCAACAGTTATCTTGCTCGGAATATTTCCAGCTCACTGTCCCAGTGTTCAAACTTTATAGTACCGTAGTATTTACCGGTTTGGAAACTTGCAACAGTGATCCCAGTCACTTCAAGTTCTCCATCTCCATAATTTAAGACAACATCTTTAGTTCTCTCAGATACTAACTGATGTTCTTAATCTTCAATCCAGTGACTATCACTTGGATTGACCCGATTATGACTCCATATGCTCAAAGCGTATGAGACACCAATACAAGTACATTTTAAATGTACAATTTCTCAGAGAGTGTTACCAACTCCAAATCTAGCCCAGTAGATCTTTATTCCTTGAATAAAGGTTGTTACTCCCCAGAATTCTACGGAGAATTTCTTATGAAAGCCAAGCTTTCACCGATTGTTTTATGGGAATTTCATTGTCAGTGCCCTCTCCCACTAACCTCCTTATATACACAAGAATTATTTCGTTTTGAGTCAAATCATAAACTATTTTGATTATTTCAAAACGTCAGTTCCAAGAACCTTATGCTTGCTTCAATCCAAACATATTGATATACATCGAATCCATTTCGGACTCATGACACTTTGTCATAATAGGGAGTCGATACCTCGTATCACTTCCTATGTTCTTGTGTATTCGAAGATTAATGGTATAGTTTCATCCTTGATGAACTATATATGTTCCATTATGATTCAGTGCCTAGAACAGTATTACTCCGATTTTCATCGAGTTATACTGTCCTCCCACTTGCCACTGCATATCGGTATTCCTCTTAGGAAAACCGCATGGAGAGCAACAATCTAATTGTTCTCTAGTGAGGTGTTAAGTACTATACTTATGGTTTCCCTTAGGATAACCAATATTGGCACTTATCCAATTTGGGTCCTTAATTTGGTATCATCCAAACGTTATGCCTAGCATACCCAAATTGTCAGGAATGAGAAACCTCGTTTCTTTCCTGTTCATATCCTATATGATATCTGTCAAACAGATTATTATGGAACCTTATTCTAAATAAGTTTTGCACTGATAATACATATCCTTTTGAAGGAAATAGTAGCTCAGAGTGACTCGTGATTAGCCTTATCATGTCTAACATGATTCTGTTAATCCGTTCGGACACACCGTCTAACTGACGTGTCTCGGGAGGAGTCCTCTTATGAAAGAATACCGTACTCTTTCATGTATACGAGAAACTTACTGCTAAAGTATTTTCCATTACGGTCTTACCGTGGCGGAATAATGCTATAGCCGATCTGTTTGTGTATTTCGTGTCGAAACTTTAAAGTTTCTGATTTGCGTTCTTCAAAAGAAACACATAACCATAACGTGATGCCACATCCGTTAAGGTCACGAAATATTCATGTTCATATAGCCTAGCTAGATATGGGCCACTAACTTCACCATGAATAGGGCTAACAGATCGGTGGCACTTACACTATTACCAAGTAAATAGTATTTTAGGTACTTTACCTAATAAACTAGATTCGCAGACCTTATTTGAATAGTCAAATCAGTCCTAGTATCCACTCTTCAAAAGTGTGGATATACGAGTCTCGTTAAATTGTGTCCTAGACAACAATGCCACGAATAAGTCTCTATTGATCAAATCAATTTAAGCTATTTATTTGTCAATTTATATGTTTGAGATTTTAATTTATATTCAAAATATAAATTATGTTATTTACATCTAATGCATTTATCTCAGTATCATCTTTATATAATAAAACACTTAGTGTTCTATAATATAAAGGTTTTATCCGCAACGGATTAAACACTGATAAAGAGATAATGTCTCTAGTCAAACTAGTTACATTATAACAGTTCCTAATTCAAGTACATATACCCTAAGGGTAGTTCCTAAACTTAGGTATCTACGGTCGAAACAGCGACTTTCGTCCCGTTTCCGATTCGCAGAGCAATCTCAGCTTGAAGTCAGTATCCTGCTCAAAGCAGATTCTGAATATCAATACATATATTTTATGTACCACACTAAGTATTTAAAATCTAATTTCAATACTAGCTGTGAACATAACTAAGACAAACATTTTTAAAGTTAGAGCCTCGCCCTTTCTTTAATTCCTTTGTGTCTTCCATATCCAAATGGTAGTCACTTTGGGATATGTCAATTATCCTTTTCAATATTTTAGGAAACTTAGGTCAAGCCTTGGGTTAGAATATTGAAAGGAATGTGCACCTCATGCTACATGCCCAATTGCAAACTTTGACTTTAATGAATAGCCAATTAATTCTCCAAGAATTATAAATTGCAATTTTAATACTTCTTAAATCCAAAATTAGATTTATGACAAGTATATTAATTAAGCATTAAAGTCATCATAACAAAAAATCTCCAAAGATTTTATGCTCTACTTATCTTGCTTAATTTTGGGCTAAAAGTATAATAAGTTATTTTATCAAATAAAGTAACCTATTATTTATTCCCAATTTGAAAATTAAATCATTTAAAATATTTTAATCTAGATTATATTTTAAATATCCAACTTTTCAACTTTATCTTGATTACAATAGTCCAACTATTTAATCAACGATAAGTGGTACTTTATATATTATAATGATTATAATAGTCCAACTATATAATCAAATATAATCCAAATTAATTAACCTCAATTACATTGATTACTATAATCCAATTATAAAATCAACTGTAAACTGAAATTAATTAATTCAAATATATTGATTAATATAATCCAATTATATATAATCAAGTATAATACAGTCCAACTGTTTTATTAAAACAACAATTTAAATATTAGTCCAACTAACATTTAATCTAATGACGAAATAAAATAAAATGAGCGTGTTTAGCGAGTATTCGAACGAATGTTGCAAATTCAATACTTGCCTCCCACTATTTTTCGTCGAGCCTCTAACCCTCTGTCGAGTACTCGGGAAACCGTGTTTCCTAGTGGGCTAGGATCCCGTTAAATATCACACAATCTTGACTTTGGCCAACAAATTGTATGATAATTAACTAGGTAGATCTCGAAGATCAATTAGATCTAATCCAACTCCTAGATCCAGTAGGTGGACATCCAAGTCCTAAACATATATCTTATATATGCCTATACATCGAATGTATACCCTAACCTTTTTCCTCTGAATCAACTAGGCCTTGGCTTTGGCACAACAAACCTAATGATTCCAGTCAAGCGCGGACCCATTGACATGGAAGCTTCGTAATCAATGTCAATGGACAAGAAGTGGTCTTGACTTTGGCCAACAAACCACAACTTGGACACGACACCGATATGGAACAAAGCCTCGTGATTAAAACACATCTTTGATGGACAAGGGCTTGACTTTGGCCAACAACCCCTGCCAATCTCGGATCTTGAGTAAGAATCACTCAATGGAAGGAAAAACGCATGATATTTAACGAGGGTTTTTCTCCGTGCAAATTGGCTACCAATTTAATTATCTTTGTTAAGGTCTCATCATCATACACCCTTAAGCATGCATTCTAAACACATAATAAAGCGAGTATGAAATAAAATAATAATGATATGCGGATGGATATTTTACATTGATCCTAGATCAAATCTCTCACTTTCTCTCTCCCGCTAGCACTTGTATTACTTCTACCCGTTACACTACACTTCTAAAGAAACCTCTTTTACATGGAGGGGAATAGGTGAGAAGAGAATACAAAGAAATAGGAGATAAGGCTGGACACGCAGGTCCAATTTAATAAATCAAATTTATTACAATTTCCAAAATCGCCCAACCCGACTAATATCCATCCGATATACATTATTCAAACATCACAACCATGTATTCATACAAGCATGTTATCAATCAATCAATCAAATTAATTAATCTTGAATATTAGTGATCATCCAATGTTCAAACAAAGATTTGATTTTTGTTCGAGTCAAACTCGTTTTGCGAACACGTACTCAAAGTACAATTTCTACGAATTAAATTAAATTACATAATTAAATCCAATTTAATACGTATTTAATTCTAATTCATTATTTAATTCTAAATTAAATATTACACTTTTATTAACGAACCTTTACGACTTAAATTCCAAATTTAATCGCAACGGGTCTCAAAGCCCGATTAACCATCTAATGTTTTATTTAATTAAAGTCTAATGGGCTTTTAATTAATTTCTATAGGCGTGGACTTTTGGTCAACTCGGGTCAAACCGAACAACCAAAATCCAATCCGGGAGTTACCCCATAAGCCTTTAAATTAATTTTGGCCCATTAGGCCCAATTAAATAATTAAGGTCCATTAAGTCATAATTGGACCTTTTGGATTCGGTTTTGGGCCTAATTGGATCCAACCAATTTTGCCTAAACCCAACTTTGTTACAACAAAGCCCAAAAGCCCAATTACAACCTAACAAGCCCAATTTCCAAAATTAAGCCCAAATTAATTAACTTATAAAATTCCAAATTTCACAATTAATTAACCTAAGTGTAATACACAATCAATTACCCAATTAACATTTTAAAATATCAATTAGCCTAATTAATCATGCACTTTAACAACCAAATAGTGTCCAACACAATTCAATCAAAATCAAACCCAATTAACATGCTATCAAGTCTCGGCAATTAGGGGTTTTTTCAATTCATTCGGTTTCAATCCAATTGAGTCCACAATCTTAATTTCCCAAATCAATACAATTCATCCAATGAATTAAAACAACAAAATCACAAAGAATTTCATGTTCTTTAAAATCGGCCAAGCCACTTTAAAAGGGAAAATGTTCCAAATCAAAATTCAATCCAATTGAACTTCAAAACAACATTAACCAATTGTTTTATGTCATCCAATGATCAAACAAAACAAAATTACCAAGACATTAGGGTTATTACATTTTCGGCCAAGCCTCCAATTTGGGGAAAAATGAATCCAATCCAATTTCATGAAATTGACCACACACAATCTCAATTAAACATGTTCTAAGCATACTTAAACATCCATTCAATAAAAACATGCTTAAACACATTTTGCCCAATTTCAAGTTTCATATCCAACCTAAGAATTGGGGAAAATGGATCTAATCCAATTTTCTTGAAATTGATCATGCACAACTTCAATTCAACCTCATTCAAGCATAATGCATCAAACAATTCAACCAAATCATGCCTAAATCGAGTTTACCCAAATTAAAGTTTTGACAAAAATTTGCAAATTGGGGAAAATCAATCCAATCAATTTTTTGTCAAATTGATTACATATATCTCAAATTAGATCATATATAAGCATTCTTGAACAATCAATTTGTCATAATCAAGCCAAAATCAAAAAGCCCCAAATTTACTCAAGAACCCTAATTCGGTTTTCATGCATCAAAAGCTTCTGATACCATTGAAAGAGTTAAATCAAAGTCCCAAGGATCACAAAACATGCATAAAAAACCATATATGAACACATCAAAGGAGGTGGCGGAATCAACTCACATTGAATTCGGTTTTGATGGATGAAGAACAAGATGCGTTTTTGGCTCCCTCCAAGTCACGGCAGTAGCTTCTCCTTGCAGTGGGCTGTGCGGTTTGGACTGGTTTGGTGCTCACCATTTTCGGCCATTGAAGACCACCATTGAAGCTCCAAGCTTCAAGCTTCCATGCTCACAAACTCACTTCCCTATCACCTTTGTATCACTCCTAGAGTGTGCTAGCACTAGTTTATCTTCATCTTGCTTCTCAAATTTTCGGTGAAAAACAGAAGAAGAGAAGAAGAATCGGCAGTGAGCCGAGAAGAAGAAGAGAAGAAAAATGGGAGGGAAAGAGAAAGGACCGTATGTCCTTTGCATGTGAGAGAGAGAGTGATAAGTTAGAAAATAAAAAAGTAAAAAAGGTTTATATAATTTCCAAAATTATATATGTAATAAACCATTTACTTTTTCTATTTAAAATTAAAGCAAAAGCTTTCAATCAACTTATTACCCATCATTTCTACTTTTTACTTTAAGTCACATCACATCACTTTAATAAAGTGATATGTTGTCAAGTCACATCACTCTAAGTGACAATTGATTTGACGCATGATGTGACAAACGATTTGACGCTTGATTGACTGCTCGCATGCCGCGTTCGAATTCGAAATGCGAATGCGCTCGCAATCACTCTTGGGCTCGGGTTCGCTAATTCCAAATTAACGAATTTTCCGTCGCGTCGTAATTAAATGATTACGCCTAGCGAATTCACTATTCACGTCGCTAACGAATTAATTCTAAATTAATTCGTTCGCCCGAATTAAAATCTAATTTTAATTCCGCGTCGAAATCCAATTTCTAATAATATATCGAATATATTATTTTATCGATTAATTCCAAATTAATCGTTCTCTCTCTTTAATTAATATTTTATCCCAGATAAAATATCTCCGCAATTAATCCCAGATTAATTTTCTCTCTCATCGAATTAATCCCAGATTAATTCTATCTCTCTCTTCTAATTAATCCCAGATTAATCAAAGTGCGAGTAATACGTCATCGGTGAATCTTCGGGAACCGACCCATGAGATCTCCGGATATGTTGGCAGTAAATACGGTCGTCGGACTATCCGAACACGTAAGTACCTCGTACTACGTTTATACCGATTTACAAGACAAGGTTAGCCTCTAGCAAAACGCCATGCCTACCCAATTCTCCAGAAATATTCTTACAGGAATATATAGATCTGTATCAAGCGTAGTATACCGTAGTATTGTGTACATCGGCCCAGTATCGGATAATCACGTGCTAGGGCTGGGGCTGGATAAGTGTCTGCCCCGTCCGAAACACATATCGGATGTCTGGTAACATAGTCTCTATAATCGGATATACATGACCTGGTCACAATATCCCGATTGGTTGCGCAACACTCAAGAGCACTAGTACCGTATCCTGCGTGACATCAACTCCAATATGACTGTGACAACTTCCGTCTCGACATCACACCCAATACACTACGACTCTCTGATAAACCCGGAAGTGGTGTACACACAACCGGTTAAAGCCCTGTACCACCAAGACCAAAGTCTACCGATTATCGCAAGTATTAGCGATGCAAGTCTCAGGTTAAGACTATACACACCTACCTCGATTTCGATTCGCCTCCCATAGACACATAGTCATAATACCAATGGGATTCCGAGGGGTCTATCCAGAGTGAAGCTGTTTCCCGTACCATCGGTGAAACACGACCTCCTATCGCACTTGCATAAGTATCCAATACTTATATATATGAGAACTATGCCGTTGTGCCCTCACAACACGCACAAGTGCAATACTAGCCTATTCCGCATTATCGATGTCCAGTCTCGATAATACTTTGGCTAGGGATATTTAATGATTAATCCTCGGGGATTGATACTGTCTCATATCATCTCAATCCAGGAACTAATCATATGGACCTCTCTTCATTTTATATCTATGGTGATCTAATCACAAATGATGAGAGTGCAATTTCCTTGTCACATAGTTAATTTGTACAACAACACCGTGATCTGTACAAATAGTGACGCTATGGGTCATATTATCCAACAGCTTTGAAGCCAGCTGAGTAATGTTTCCTGATTATCTAAATCATAGTTCATAGACATTTACTTTAATACTTGGAAATATCTTATTTCGATGGTTTCAGAAACTACTCAAATGATTGAACTAGAAAAGAAGAAATCAATATACGATAGTTACGACTTACTAGATTACCACGAGATTTGAGTTCAGTTGAGATTTGAGTTTGATTGAGAGTTTAGGTTTGATTGAGAGAGATTGAGAGATGCGACATTTAGTTTTAGAATTTAGGTATAGAATTTAGTTTTTACTTTATATACTTAGGTTAAACATACGAAATTACTAAAATATCATTCACGTTTAATAAATACAATCAACAAAAATAAGGATAAATTTGTAATATAATTAAACGGATACTAAAAGAATTGGATTCGAATTAGATTCGTTTATGATTCATTTAATAAACGAGTTGTAAATGAATAGACGAATTGATGAGCTCAAATTCGGATTTGATTCGTTTATTAAACGAATCGAATCAAATTGACCTATTTATTAAACGAATCCATTTTTCCAAACCAATATTCACTTTAAAACGAATCAAATCGAACAAATAAACGAATCCTGACCCAAATTGTCACCACTAAACCAACCTAGATATCTCAAAAGTGCTATGTATTTGCTTATTAAGCTTGATATGGTATGACTTCTATTTTTCTTTATATTTTGACTCACCTACCCTTTAAGATATCATTTCATTTCTCCTCATGGTGGTCATAACAAATCCTAATCAAGTATCGAAGGGTTGAGCACCCATTCTCACATCTGCAAAGATCAAAACATCTCATCACTGATAGAGGCATCAGAGGCCTACGAGTCTATCAACTGATGGAGCTGGGAATGAAACCTGGCGAGATCGAAGCATTTCATCACTGATCGAAGCATCAGAGGTCTGCGAGTCTATAAACTATTGGAGCTTGGAATGAAGCTTAGCGAGATCGAAGCATCTCATCACCGATTAAAGCATCGGAGGCCTGCAGGTTTATCAACTGTTGGAGCTGGGAATGAAGCCTAGAGAGATCATATCATCTCATCACCGATCGAAGTATTGGAAGCCTGCGGGTCTATCAACTGTTAGAGATAGAAATGAAACCGGAAGAGATTAAAACATCTCCTAATCAAAGTGTTAGGGAATCGAGAGTTCAGACATCAACCATAAAAGTTCAGATAGGGATCAAATAATCTCAAAGTAAGGCATCAACATACCCGAGGGCTCGTACATCAAGGTAAGTCTGGCGATGTCTGGCATGTAAGTGTTCCTAGAACATTCCAAGATCATCTAAGAGTGATTTTTGTGTGAATAAAATCAAAAGAGTTGCGGAAATACTCACATTGATCGGATGAGTTTGAAAACTTTTATGCATTTCGGTAGAAGCTCCAAGCCTTCTTGAGTGTTTCCAACACTTGGGTGAGTTTCCCTATCACCTTGATTCACTCCTTAAGTGCTAGCTTGAACCAAATTTGAAAGAAAATTGTTCTCCAAGAGAAGCATGTGTTCTGCATTTGAGTGAGAGAGAAGAGGAATAATGTATTTTGATTTCTAAAATCATATCTTAAAATTGATTGCAAAGTTGGTATATGTCTTTTAAAATTAAAGACAAAGAGTGTTGGAATTGGTTGGAGTGAATTAAAAGCAATCCAATACTTTATTCACAACAAACTACCAAATTCCATCAAGTGTCAAACACTTTGATGTAAATTGGTGGGCCCCACTTCAAATTCCAAATTTAAGTCGGACAATCCAACACGCAACTTCGCTCGGGCCCGGGTTCGCTTAATTCCAAATTAAGCGAATTACCGTTGCGACTTAATTAAATCCAATTTAATTAAATAATAATGCCTCACAATATTATTATGTCAGTAGCTTACGAATTAATTCTAAATTAATTCGTTCGCTTGAATTAAAATCTAATTTTAATTCCGCTTTGAAATCCGATTTCATTTAATATATCTAATATATTATTTTAGCCCAATTTAAATAAATTAAATAGTAAAATCTAATTTCACTATTAAATTTACTTTACCGATTAATTCTAAATTAATCGCGTTCTCTCTTCTCGACGAATTTAATCCCAGATAAATTCAAGACGTAATTAATCACATATTAATTCTTTCTCTTTTAATTAATCCTAGATTAATTTATTACCGTAATTAATCTCAGATTAATTTTCTCTCTCATAATTAATCATAGATTAATTTTCTGTTCGAGTCAAATCTCAACGGTGAATCTTCGGGAAGCGACCCAAGAGATCCCTGGATATGTTGGCAGTAAATACGGTCATCAGACTATCCGAATACGTGCGTACCCGGTACCACGTTCTCACCGATTTACATGACATGGTTGGCTTCTAGCAAAACACCATGCCTACCCAATTCTCCAGAAATATTCTTTAAATGAATATGTAATCTTTGTCAGGCGTAGTATATGTAGTATTGCGTATTACGATCCAATATCAGATGTCACATGCAAGGCCTAGGGCTGGAATTGTGTCTGCCCCGTACGAAGCATATATCGGATCACTAGCAACTAGTCTCTATAATCGGATAATCATGACATTGTCATATTATCCCGATAGCTGCAGCATACAAGAGTATCAGTTTCGTATCATGCGTGATCATCATCTCCATACAACTGAAGTGATACTTCCATCTTGACATCACACCCAATACACTACGATTCTCAATATACCTAGAAGAGGCGTACACAGAACGTGTTAAAGCCCCGGACGACCAAAACCAAAGTATACTGATTGTCGTAAGTATTAGCGATGCAAGTCTCAAGTTAAGACCAAATACACCTACCCTGATTCGGATTCCCATAGACACATAGTCATACTACCAATGGGATTCCGAGGGGTCTATCAAGAGCGAAGCTGTTTCCGTACCATCGGCAAACAGAACCTCCTATCACACTTGCATAAGTATCCAATACTTAAATATATGAGAACTATGCCGTTAAGCTTCCATAACGCGCACAAGTGTAATACTAGCTGTGGACAACAGAACTTGGGCGACGCTGTTCTAGGCTCGCGGCCTAGTTGGGAGTACGAAATAACATGGAGTCGCCACCCGGTGTGAACCGGGAAAATGTGATTTAAGGCCGCACTCACCCCTCGCAAGGGAAGTCCTCAAACCGTTGGGTTCGGAATGGTCCCTTACTTATGTCACTTGTAATGAAATGATTTGTGTAATAATTTAATCAGGCCTAAGTAACACTTATTTCCAAGAGTATCATGTTTCTAACTCTACATGCAGGGAATTAGTCATCACAACATGCAACATCACATGGCAATCTCATGAACATTTCTCGATCATATGATATGGAAAACTAAGAACAACCTAAAATAGGATTGTCATTGTCATACACTGCATTGGCTGTATTTTACTTACGAAAATACAACAAAAACAGCAGCGAAACGGAGTGAAAACAGCGGCCTCCAAACAGCGAAACAGCGAGGAAAAAGTTGGATTAGTGAACCAAAAGAGTTGCGGATCATTCACCCTTCCAACGGACGTGTAACGCCCTTTCTTGGACGACAAAAGTGGTTAGACCTGAGGGCACCTTTTTACTTATATCTTTCATTTTATTTTATTTATTTTAAAATATTATTGCATGAGAGTCATTTGAGGCATGATGTGATTGTTGGATGAGCGGGATATGTGTTCCCTTTTGTGGTATATCGGATGGAAAACCGGACGTAAGTTATGTAGCCGATTCCGAATGGACGGTATTGCGGTCTGCACTCGGGATACAACACCACGTACCACTTAAGATACACATATTTCGTCTCATCCGAACTTGTGTTTGAGCATGTTATAATTCGTAGGTTATTTATTTATTATTTAAAGCATGGTTTAATTTAGTTTGTTAAAGCATATTTAGGTTGTTCTTTATGCATGTTATTAGTTTATGATGTGTTTGGATAATGATTTATACATGTTGATTTAATGGTTCAATATGCTTGTTGTGTTACATTGTGTGGAGTTATTTGGATGAAAGCATGTTAGATCTAAGTATCCTTGAGCATGAATGTTGAATAGATTCGGTTAGTTTATTGAACAAATTATATCATCACAAGTGACATAAGTAAGGGACCATTCCGAACCCAACGGTTTGAGGTCTTCCCTTGCGAGGGGTGAGTGCGGCCTTAAATCTTTGTCCCGGTTCACACCGGGTGGCGACTCCATGTTATTTCGTACTTCCCAACTAGGCCGCGAGCCTAGAACAGCGTCGCCCAGGTTCTGTTGTCTACAGTTACGTGTATGCATGCATGCATGTTCCTATCCCGTCGGGTTAGGTCTTCCATCAATCCTCTTGGTGACTGCTTAGTCTTCTTTTCCTCAAGCAAACCACTGCTTCAATCTGTCTATGTTGATCGGCTCGGTGAACTAATTCCCTTCCAAGTCTGATAGTTTCACTGCCTCTATTTCCCAATTTCTGAATGTCTATCTTATCTTTTCTGTTTGCTTATTTCGAAGGTTCCCCGTGTTCATCACTGGATTCCATAGTACCAAGGTTGAATACTTTTCTCAAATATACTCATATTGCAGAAGAGTTTCAGCGAAATGAACGTCTTTATTATTGTTGAGGAAAAGAGTTCGAACAAGTAACAAAATCAATGTCATTAAAAAAAACTGGATCAAATAGACTAGGAGGAACATCTCCATCATCCGCAGCACTGCCTTCTTCCTCGGCCTATGGTTCTTCACTGTCATCCATGTAAGAAGCTTGAGGGTTTCTTTTCATGGGTTGGGTATTTTATGGGAATCTATGAGATCTTGAATTTCATGCCTGAGGCGGGTGCAGTTGTCGGTGTCATGGCCATGTAGCTGGTGGAAGTGACAATAAAGGTTCACATTTATGTGTGGTGGTGGGGGGTGCGGAAGTGGCTTGCCTTCTAAGGGTTTCAAGATTCCTTGTCCCTGTAACTTTTCAAATACCTTCGACAAAGGTCTACCAAGGTTGGAGAATTGCCGGTTCCTGATGGCAGCAACCTCGACAGTAGCGGGCTTAGTCTCAGAATACCCCCCAAAAGTCCGCCTATTCTAGCCATATGACTTTCTGTTTTCAGCCTCCTCTTCCTCAATATCCATGACAGTTTCCCTCAACTGTCGAAAATCAGAAATCATCGAAGTCATCCTCCTCAGCTTACTATAAATAGAGGGCTTGGTGCCCTTGATGATCATTTTCATTTGGTCCTTCTCAGAGGGCCGAGTCTGCATTTTCAGAAGCTGGCTTCTCCAGCGGTCTACATACTCCTTGAAGCTTTCTTCCGGCTTCTGCTTAGTGTTCTCCAAATCACGGAGTGACAAGTCAATCTCTAAGTCTGTAACATATTGCTTCAGAAAAGCATCAGCTAGTTCTCTCCAATCTTCCTTAAACTTTTTCTTAAGGCTATGATACCAAACCACATGTGCCCCCTCGAGTGACATCCCAAACATCTTTTGGACTTGGCGCTGTGATAGGCCCACTGAACTCATGACTGAGACATATTGCTGCAGATGGACTCTCGGGTCTCCATTCCCATTAAACTTGGCCATGTCGGGTAATTTAAACTGAGTTGGCAGCTGTTCTCCGAACGTCATTGCCTCATAATCTAACAAATCCTCATTCTTACCCCTCATTTTGCGGGTAACTGTTTCAACCTGATCCCGAAGCTTCTGTAACTCTCCATGAGACCCATATACTCTGCCTGCTGCATACTCTGCCATATCATCATCAAAAGCGGGGGTATCATCCCCCAACCCATTCGAAGGCTCATCACGCCTCACATTCTCAGAATTTTCCCCAGCACGGGGTACAGCCATATTTGTCATGGCAGTAGTCAAGGCTTGCAACTGTTCAGTAATCTTCGCGAAGCCATTTTCCAACTGATCTATCCGGGATACCTCAATATCTGATTCACTCATGTCTGTTCTCAGTATTTTGGTGAGTCTTCCTTTTTTTCTAACCCAACGGGAATCTATGATGGCTTTCAAGACAAAAATGGGGTTAACATGGTGCATGTATGCATGAGGTGCATGTGATGCATGATATGCATGCGATACAAGAAATATATCAACTCATTAAAATTTTCACACAAACCGGCTCATCATCATTTTAGAAGTTTTTGGGCCAACTGTCATAGGAGTGAACTCGTCCCAGTTTAAATGGCCCAACGAGTTCACATCTCATGGCAAGGAGCCCAACTAAATCCAAATGGTAACGTTCCGAACACAATCACAAAGTGGCCCATCAATCACTTAGAAGCCTTTGGCCCAATAGTCATGAAATACGTTCTTGTCCCAGTTTAAATGGCCCAACAAGCCCATATCCCATGACAAATGGTCCAACTGGATCCAAACGACGATGTTCCCAAACACAAGCATAGAAGAAAGATGATGCAAACATGACATAATAATTTCTACACAATGGCCCATCGACATTTCAGAAGCTTTGGGCCTAATAGTCATAAGGTGCGAACTTGTCCCAGTTTAAATGGCCCAACAAGCCCGCATTTCTGACAATAGTCCAACTGCATCCAAATGAGGATGGTCCACAAGCACATATTCAAGGAAATAATTGTTACTTTAGCCAACCCGGTCTATGGGTGGGTTAGCAAGAGTATAGACAAAGGCTCTCACCGGCGAAGGATGGCCCACAACTAGGTCTCCCCACTCAAGGGTTCGAGCAACCAAGTGAGCGCACCCTTTTTTATACACTAAGGTACGTGCCAATGAGCTATGGTGTGTGACAGACTGTCAAATGGATTTCCCATTGTAGATCCCTCAGAGGGAAGGTGGAGCGAGGCTCACTTAAATACCCAAGCCTCTTAGGCTCTTATCGCTTGTTGTCAGGAATAAACAACGAGTCCTCCAAATTAGTCCATCACAATAGGCTACGAGTAGATGGCTATCTAGGTGCCTTCACAGCTTTTCCTTCTAGAAAGGTAGTGAATGAAGGAAGACACCAAACCATTACCTAGCCTAAAAATGCCTTTGATTAAACCCTCACTTTATCCACTATAGACACGGTCAATTAAAACATAAATCCAAACATCACAAGTCAATATTTCGGGGCCGATTCTCTATCCCCAGTGGAGTCGCCAGACTGTGGACAACAGAACTTGGGCGACGCTGTTCTAGGCTCGCGGCCTAGTTGGGAGTACGAAATAACATGGAGTCGCCACCCGGTGTGAACCGGGAAAATATGATTTAAGGCCGCACTCACCCCTCGCAAGGGAAGACCTCAAACCGTTGGGTTCGGAATGGTCCCTTACTTATGTCACTTGTAATGAAAGGATTTGTGTAATAATTTAATCAGGCCTAAGTAACACTTATTTCCAAGAGTATCATGCTTCTAACTCTACATGCAGGGAATTAGTCATCACAACATGCAACATCACATGGCAATCTCATGAACATTTCTCGATCATATGATATGGAAAACTAAGAACAACCTAATCATGCTTGAGTACTATCTCATGAACCTATTAACCAAATAACATGCTAACAGCCTAATCATGCTTGAATATCATCCCAAGAAGACATAGAATGGATAAATGCAGGAATACAAATAATATGATTGGCTACATAATACAAGAAAGACCAACCAAGAGGCAATTATGCATGAATATGATAAGACAGACTCAGTTCAGTGTGCGTGCGTTCGTGTAGCGTTCGTAAACGCGTTTGAACGGTAAACAGAAGGTTCGCGTTCGTGTGGCGTTTGATAACGCGTTCGAATGAAAATGAAACAGAATGCTCACATTCGTATGGCATTTGTTAACGCGTTCGAACGGAAATGAAACAGAATGCTCACGTTCGTATGGCGTTTGTTAACGCGTTCGAACGGAAATGAAACAGAATGCTCACGTTCGTATGGCGTTTGTTAACGCGTTCGAACGGAAATGAGACCTGATGCATGATAAGGCAAAATGCATGCGCGTTCGAGTTGCGTTCGTAAACGCGTTCGAACGGGAACAGACCTGATGCATGAAATGGGACGCAATACATAAACAATAAAATAAAGGGGTGCGGCGAAGTACTGCCGTAAAGGTGGCCTTTTGGGGCTCTTGATCTCTCAAAGAGAGGACTTTTAGACCAACATACTAAGCCCATGCGCGTCACATCACAACACATGAAATAAAGACAACAAAAGTGTAGGACTTCGTATGCCCAATTGAACGTACATTCAACCCAAACACACTTCGTCCGGCGCGGCGAAGTAGTGTCACAAAGGTGGCCTTTTAGGCTCTTTGTCTCTCAGATAGAGAACCTTTGGACTAACTCACTAAGCCCATGCGCTTGATTGAACCATGCATAAAAAGATAAAGACAATAATATCAAACTAAGTATGCCCGATTGAACGTATCTTGCATCCAACCGAACACACATCAACCGGCGCGGCAAAGCATCGTGGTAAAGGGCTTTAACCCCTCCCCATAGGGGATTTTTCATTCCGCTTACTAAGCCCATGCACTCGATTGAATCATGCATAAATAAACAACATACAGAATTCAAGTGACGAAAAATAAACAAAAGCAACACAAAACAAAAGAGGGTGCCGTTTACTCAAGAGGTACGTGGAGTTGTGTCCCAAGTACAGACCGCACTACCGTCCATTCGGATTCGGCTACGGAATTTATGTCTGGGTTTCCATCCTATATACCACAAGAGACGACACTCTTCCATTCATCCAATACCCACAACACACATCATACACAAACAAGATTTAACAAACAAGTAAAATACAATCAAAATAAATAACAAAAATCAAATAAAGATGAGTGTGAAAAGTACCCTCAGGTCTAACCTTTTAAGCCGTCTCTCGGGCTCGCGTTTCACGAAGATCGGAAGGGGTAAAGCTCCACAACTTTTCTGGTTCACTGGTTTGCCTTTTCCTTCGCTGTTTTGCCGCTCAAGCTACTGTTTCGAGTCCGTTTTGCTGCTGTTTCCTTGTGGTTTCGCTGCCGTTTCCTCTGTATTCTTTTGCTTACTGTTTTTGGGTGTGTTCTTCCTGTAATTCTCCTGTGTGTTGTGTATGAGCTAGCTAGCTAGCGTTGAGAAGGTTGGTGAAGGGTTCTTTTTATAGGCAAAGGGTTAGGCTTGACAAGGAAAGGGATTTGATTTGGTGTTGGATAAGGGAAGTCAAAGATTGAGGGGGGACAAATCTTGGCTAGATAGGGAAGGTTGAATATTTAGTTTATGTTGATTAGGCATACAATATTTTAAGTTTGGGAATAATATATTGGTTGATTGATTTTAACTTGGTATGATTATATTTGATTGGTTTAGATTAGGTATGATTATATTTTATGTTTTATTTAATTGGTATGTGATTTTTAGATTTGTTTTGATTTCACCATGTGTTAAATATGTGTTTTAAGTGGGCTTGGGCGTGTGGGCCAAGGCTTGGGCGAATTGGGCTTGATGTGAGGCTAGCAGAAAAACCAGAATTACCGACACCAATCGAACGCCTCCTCGAACGCGGCACGAACGCCTGCAATCTGTTTACCGTTCGAACGCATACACGAACGCAGCACGAACGAAAACAGTGAGCCTTGTTTATTCTGAATTTCCCCTTCCGATGTCCGTTTTCCGTGACCTCCGTGACTTAAAAGGTAGTGTCTCCAAAATGAGACTCATCATAGGGACTTATGTGTAAAAATGCAGTGCCTACACTAGTATATTCCGCATTATCGATGTCCAGTCTCGATAATACTACGACTAGGGATATTTAATGATTAAACCTTATGTGGATTAATACTGTCTCATATCTTATTAATCTGGTACTAATCATATGGACTTTTATCATTTATATATCCAGGTAATCCAATTACAAATGATAAAAGAGCAATTTGTAGTTAATTTGTACAACAACGCCATGTTCTGTACAAATAGTGATGCTATGGGTCATAATTATCCAACAATCTCCCACATGGCCTATAGCCAATCACTCAAGTGTCTAACACCTGACTATGTACGGGTTGCTCAAATTTTTGCTGAGAAACAACTTTCGTCAGCAGATTTTCCAGGTTATCATCTGATGTAATTTATTCGATCATCACATCGCCACGATGTATGATCGAACAAATCAGTTGAATTAGTCGAAGTACATACTTGGATCATTGATGAGACCGTGGTTCCTTAGCCTGTTCCGTAGCCTAGCTCAGCTGCTAACATAACTACTTCTAATCCAATTAGGATTATATAGATCCAAAATGCTTCTATTGCTGCCTCAGTTGCAGCAATGTTCCGCTCTTGTTGTTTATTCGGCAACAGTATCTTGCATGGAAGATTTCCAGCTCACTGTTCCGTTATTCAAACTAAATATGTACCCTTATTGCGACCTAAAGTCGTCTTTATCGGTTTGGAAACTTGCAGCGGTGAACCTAGTCACCTCAAGTTCTCCTTTCCCCATATTCTCAGAAAGCATCCTTAGTTCATCCAAGATACTTAAGGATTTTCTTTAGATCAATCCAGTGACCATCACCTGGATTGGCCTTATAGCGTCTACATATGCTCAAAGCATATGAGACATCAGGTCACATACATTTCAAAACGTACGAACTTTGGGAGGGTTGTCAGCAGCTTTCTAGATCTATCCCACTAGATCTTTATTCCTAGAATAAAGCCTGCTTCTCCCAGGTATTCTATGGAGAATTTTAATGAAAACATCAAGTTCTCATTTCCCTATATTTTAAGAACGCATCCTTAGTTCGTCTAAGATACTTAAGGATGTTCTTAACATCAATCCAGTGACCATCACCTGGATTGGCCTGATTGTGACTCCATATGCTCAAAGCATATGAGACATCAGGTCACATACATTTCAAAACGTACGAACTTTGGGAGGGTTGTCAGCAGCTTTCTAGATCTATCCCACTAGATCTTTATTCCTAGAATAAAGCCTGCTTCTCCCAAGTATTCTATGGAGAATTTTAATGAAAGCCAAGCTTTCACCCATTATAGCATAGGAATGTTATTGCTAAGAAGTAATACATCATCAACTTATAGGACATTCATTGTCAGTGCGCTCTCACTAACATTCTTATATACACATGAATCATATTCGTTTTGAATGAAATCATATACCATTATGATCTAATCAAAACATTGGTTCCAAGAACGCAATGCTTGCTTCAATCCATAAATGGATCGATTTAACTTGCAAACCTTGTTTGCATGTTTTGGCACGACAAAACAGTCAGGATGTTGTAAACATCCTCCAAAAGTTTTCTGTTAAGGAAAGCAGTTTTGACGTCCATGTGCCATATTTCATAAATGAAACATGCAGCATTAGCAAGCATTATCCAAATGGATTTAATCATGGCAACAAGTGAAAATTTTTTGTCGTAGTCGACACTATGTTGTTGACGATACCCTTTCTATACATGCATAGCTGTGTACATTAGTATGTTGCCATCCATGTATGTCTTCCTTGAAGACTCATTTAGTACCAATAGGCATAATACCTTCTGGTACATCAACCAGTGTCCAAACTTGGTTGGTATACATGGAATCCATTTCGGATATCATGGCACTTTGCCATAAAGTGGAGTTGATACCTTGTATCACTTCCTCATACGTAGCCGGTTCATATTCCTCAATAAGATTGATATCTACATGAGGTGAGATCAGTAACTCATACCTCCCATGTTGTTTTCTGACTCTCTCCGACCTACGCGGTTCTTGTGTATTCGAAGATTATTGGTACAGTTTCATCCCTGATGAACTGTTGGTGTTCCGTGAGGACTCGGTGCCTGGAACAGTATTACTCTGATTTTCATCGAGTTTTACTTTCCTCCTACTTACCACTGCATATAGGAATTCCTCTTAGGAAAGCCGCATGGAGAGCAACAATTACATTGTTCTCTTGTGAGTTGTATAACGCTATACTTTGGTTTCCCTAGGACAACCTACAAATAGGCACTTATCCAATTTGGGTTCTTGTTTGGTACCATCCAAACATTTAGCGTATGCCTAGCATTCCCAAATCTTCAGGAATGAGAAACCCGGTTTCTTTCCTGTTCATATCTAATATGAAGTCTGTCTAACAGATTTTCATGGAACCTTATTCAAAATAAGTATTACACTGTTTAATGTGTATCCTCAGAAGGAAATTGGTAGCTCAGAGCGACTCATCATTAACCTTACCATGTCCAACAAAGTTCGGTTTCTCTATTCGGACACACCGTCAAATTGAGGTGTCTCGGGAGGAGTCCACTGTGAAAGAATACCACACTCTTTCAAGTAATCTTAAAACTCATATGTTTAAGTATTTTACATTATGGTCCGACCATAATGTTTTTAATACTTTTATCAGTCTGTTTTCTTACTTCGTGTCGAAACCCTTTGAATTACTCAAAAGTTTCTGACTTGTGTTTCATTAGATACACATAACCATAACGTGATGCCACATCCGTAAAGGTTACGAAGTATTCAAATCCACCTCTAGCCTAGCTAGACATTGGTCCACTTACGTCACTATGAACGAGGGCTAACAGATCGGTGGCAATTGCACTTTTACCAAGTAAAAGGTGTTTTAGGCACTTTGCCTAATGAACTGAATTCGTAGACTTCATTTGAATTAGAATCAAATCCGTCCTAGTATCCACTCTTCGAAAGTGTGGATATACGAGTCTTGTTAATGTGTCCCAGACAACAATGCCACTTATAAGTCTCAACAGATTTATTCAGTTTGAGCTTTTGTTTGTCATATTATATGTTTGAGATTCATTTATATTCTAAATATAAATATTGTTATTCACATCTAATGTGCTTATCTCAATATCATCTTTATAAATAGAACACTTAGTGTTCTAGAATATAAAGGTATACCCGCAACGGGTTAAACTAGATATAGAGATAATGTTCTTAGTCAAACTAGATACATTATAACAGTCTCCTAATTAAAGTACATGCCCAAATGACAGTTCCAAAACTTAGGTTTCTACGGCCGAAACAACGACTCATGTCTTGTTTCCGACTCATAGGTCGATCTCATCTGAAGTCAGTATCCTACTCATCAGCAGATCCTGCATATCAGTACATATGTATGTTCCACATCCAGTATCAAAAATCCAATTTTTAAACTAGTAGTAGTCATGTTTATAACAAACATTCTTGAAGTCGGAGCCTTGCCCGCCTTCACTTCCTTCATGTCTGCTTTGTACATACGGCATTCACGCATCCAGTGACCCCATTTGCCACAGTTTAGGCAGACATCTAGGGATATGTCCTTTGTCTTCCCAGAAGACTGTGACGATTTTGCCTTTGCCCATTTTTAGAAGCTCTGGCTGCCTCATTGAGCATAACCATCAACTCTCCAAGAGTTTTCTCTTGGTTCTTAATGAACCTGCCCTAGCTTTCGGGCAGAGACTGTAAAATTGAATCTTTGGAAGTCTCGGCCTCGTAGGTAATGCCCAGCTAACCTAGCTGTTCGATGTCAGCAATCATCTGTGACACCTAGTGTTCAACAGACGTACCTTCTAACATACGCGAGCGAAAGAGCTTTTTTTGCAATTCATACTTCTAAGATCTAAGGTTAGATCTATGAAGATCCTTTAATTTCAACATCATGGTATAATGATCTAATCCTTAGTTCTGACGACGGAATTAAAGAGTCATTGCGGCAAGCATAACGGATTGAGCACTAAAGTTATCATCACCATGAGTCTTCCAAAGCTCATGCTCCACTATTTGCTCAACTCCGTGCTCAGGCCCGAGATGTCACTCTGTCAAATAAAGTAACTTCTCGGCTCCCAGGACTATCCTGATGTTCTATTCCCAATCTGAAAATTGAAGCCGCTTAAAGACATTTTCACCCATGATTATGTTTTAAACGCTAATCTTTCAGTTATTTTGATTCCAATAGTCCAACTATCCAATCAATGATTTCAGATACAATCGAATATAATGATTACTATAGTCTAACTATATAATCAACTACTATTGATTGGTTACATTAAAATGAATTGATTACTATAATCCAATTATATAACCAACTACAAATGTAAGTAGTTTGAATACAGTCCAACTGTTCAATTAAAATTACAATTGAATATTAGTCCAACTAATATATTTATATTTAAATTATTAATGACAAAAATGAAATGAGCGCGTATTGGCAAGTATTTAAACGAAATTGCAAATTTAATACTTGCCTCCCTCCCACTATTTTCGGCGAGCCTCTAACCCTCTGTGGAGTACACGGGAACCTAGTTTCCTAGTGGGCTAGGATCCCGTTAAATAACAACAACCTTGACTTTGGCCAACAAGTTGTATGAAACTTAACTAGGTAGATCTCTAAGATCAATTGAATCTCATCCAATTTCTAGGTTCTAGTAGGTGGACCTCCAAGTCCGAAACATATATCCAATCTATGCAATATATCCAATATATTGCCTAACTTTTTTCCTCTGAATCAACTAAGCATTGGCTTTGGCTCAACAAGCTTAATGAAACCAGTTAAGCGTGACCCATTGACAGTGGGAAAGCTTCGTAATCGAGGTCGATGAACAAGAAGTGACATTGACTTTGGCCAACAAATCACAACTTGCCCAAGACGTACGATATGAAACAAAACTTTCGTGATCCAAACACATCCGCGATGGACAAAGGTCTTGACTTTGGCCAACAAACCAATGCCAATCTTGGATCTTGAGAGAGAGAATCACTCAATGGAAGGAAATACGCTAATATAAAATGAGGGTTTTTGTCGCGATTTGGCAACCAATTTATTATCTTTACATAGGTCTCATCATACACCCTTAAGCATGCATTCTAAAAGCATAATAAGGCGCGAATAAAATAATAATAATATTCGGATGAATATAAACAAACTTTATTCCTAGAACAAATCTCTCCATTTCCTCTCTCCCACTAGCACTATTCATACTTCTACCAATTACATAATACTTCTAAAGAAACGTCATTTACAATGAGGGGAATGGTGGTGAGAGAGAAATACAAAGAGAATAGAGACAATAGGCTGGACACGCAGGTCCAATTTAATAAATTCTAAATTTATTACAACAATTTCCGAAATTGCCCTCACCGTCTAATATCCATATGATATACATTATTCATTCATACATCCAAGTATTCACACAAAGCATGTTATCAATCAATCTAATCCAATTAATTAATCTTTGATTAATGACCATCCAATGTTCAAACAAGATTTGATTTGCGCGAGTCCAACTCGTTTAAGAATAATACTCAAAGTACGTATTCTTGAATTATATCGAACTACAATTTTAAATCCAATTTAAATTATATTCAATACTAATTCATATTTAATTCCAAATTAAATAATTACACTTTTAATAGTCTTTTAGACTTGGATTCCAAATCCAATCTTTATGGGTCTCAAATGCCCAATTAGTATCCAATACTATCATACAAAGTCCAATGGGCTTTTAATTATTCTTAGGCATGAGCTTTGGCAATTATGGGTTAAACCTAAGATGCCAAGGCCTAATTAGGAATCACCTTATGCCAAAAATCAATTTAGGCCCATTAGGCCCAATTAAAATATTAAATGCCCAATTATCATATTTGGACTTTATGGAAATGGTTTTAGGCCCAATTGGATCCAACCAATTATCCTAAACCAAACTTGGCCCAACCAAGCCTATTAAGCCCAAATACAATAAATTAAATTAACTCATTATTCCAAATTACAAATTAATTCAATTCAAGTGTAATTACCATAATTAATTAATTAATCTAATGCTTCCAAAATATTAATTAATTCAATTAATCATGCTCTACATTTCCAATTCATGTCCAAACAAATTGAAGCAAAATCAATCTTATAACATGCATCATGGCTCACGTAAAGGCATACAAAATCATTCAATTTGATTTCAATCTAATTAAATCAACATTCATATTTCTATATGCCATCAACACATCCAATTGTTAAATTTCAAAAATAACCATGAGCATTCCTAGGGTATTTATTCGGCCAAGGGTATTTTTGGGGAAAATTAATCCTATCAATTTTTCACAATTCCAACAATGCACAATTCTAATTGAACATCATATAAACATACCCAACCAATAATTTAGGCAAATTAAGCTCCAAGCCAAAATCCCAAATTTAAAGTCATGAACCCTAGATTTTCAAATCAAACTTAGGAGGCTCTGATACTGTAACATCCCGCCTAAACCAGGATGCTACCGGCAGGAGACATGCTAATCCTGCCTCCATAAGCCTCTGACTGTGACGAAATTTCGGCATGATGTATTGGTAACATCATGTAACCTGGCTTACAGCCAGCACCCATTTACAACATGAAAATAAAATCTTGGCCTCAGGCCGGTATCTCAACATCAATACAATCTAAGGGCCCATCTAATATGTAATGCAGACATATAAACACAATACAATCAGGGCTCCATGCCCGAAAATGCGTATATACAAAAACTTTACAAACTACACTTTATACAATTCAATTCTCTACAACTAGACTTATTAAAAACTTGACTCATATTACCCCCCAAGACCTGGTGACAGGCTGACTGCAACGCTGCTATCCGGCTCCTCAAGCTCTAATGTCTGTGGTCGACCGATCAGGTCACCAACCTGCAAAACTCAAACACTGTTGTGGTGTGAGTCATAATGACTCAGTAAGTAACTATGCTCTTTCCTTAAGCGATAAACACGTATTAATGTTTCATTTCTTTTCTTACTAAGAATTCAAAACTCATATATATATAATTTGACCCCTGTTTATCAGCTTAATCTTGTTAGCTAAGGGTAGTTCATTATCATTCTTCTTCTATGAAAACATTCAAAGCTCTTAAAGATACTTGAATTCAAATCGTACTCACTTTCGGTCTTGAAATTATTTATTATTATACTCACTGCATTATACTTATATTCACTCTTTGTCATACTTATGCTTGCTTTTCTTTACCCCCTTTTACATATGCTACTTCACTATCGCATACAAAATTTATAAATTGTTTGCTCATATATATACACATTTAAATTCATGTATTAATCATCACCAGATACCCTCGCAAATGCCAAACACATACATTTATACTTTCTCATACACATATATACTTATATAATTACTCATATTTCATCATCTCAACAAACTTAAATTGACTTTAAACTTATCTGAATTCTTATAACACCTCCATCAACGCAATGCTAAACCTACACCAAATGATAAACACTTGACCATATCTACATAATCAAATTTGAATAATAATCAAACCCAACACACAAACCAATCTTAAGCTTTTATCAAGTTATTTCTCATAACACAATTTACTTGCTCAACAATTTCCCTCCAGATTCGGCCATAGAGTAACCACACCCACCTTACAACTTAAATCAATTTTCATTATTAAAACTAAATTCACCACAATATTGTTTCCCCCAAACGCCACTGTCTTTACGTTCTCATCACTGTCACAGTCATAATTTCAGATTTTATTTTCACAATAACACACAAATATTTCATTACTTACCTAAGATTTCCAACTTAACCATTACATAGGCTTGCACCTTAGTTTCAAGAAATCCCCAAATTCTAGGGTTCTAGGCGATTTCCCCCAAATTTTACAGCCTCTCTAATTTTTAAAATTTTCTTCTACTTTCATTCTAATTATCAAATCTAGATCACTTATAACACATGTTAATCTTATTATCAAGCCTATTTCGAAATTAAACCAAAAACCCAAATGGTAAAATTAATCATACTCAAGAAAATCCTAGCAATAGTGTACTTACTTGATTTCCATATATCCATAGATCAGAGGAACCCCCCCAAGAACTGAGATTGAAACTCTAAACTTCCCTATCACTTATCTTCTTCCTCTGCATCTTACGCTCCCTGCCAGTTTCTGCCTCCAGTCTCTGCTCAGCCTTTGCTCGGTGGTCCAGACGTCGTGAGCTCACCGGAGTTCCTCCTCCCTCCTGGTCTCTCTCTAACCTCTCTCTCGTTTTATGCCCTATTTCTTTCTCTCCATCGTTGCTCTGTTCTCCCGTGACTCTGTGTGTGTCCAGAACGTGCGTGTGTGTGTTAACTAATTAATTGTGTGCGTGAGTTTCTTATTTCTTTTTTTCTTCCCTTTTACACGTGTGGGCTATATATATAATTAATGTGTGTTGTGTGTCTAGAATTTTCTAATTAAATGTGTGTGTAAAATATCTAGGGTTTATTTATTTAATTTGTTAAATTCCAAGTTTAACCTTTCTAGTTAATTCTACATTATTCTTCATCTTTTCTCTTATAATAATTCCCATTACTTCGTAAAAATAATCATCGCGTTCGGACGCAGTCTCACGCGCGAAAATTAAAATTCACGCTAATATTCTAAAATAACCCGGGATGTTACAGATACCATTGTAAGTGTTCCTAGAACATTCCAAGATCATCTAAGAGTGATTTTTGTGTGAATAAAATCAAAAGAGTTGCGGAAATACTCACATTGATCGGATGAGTTTCCAAACTTTTATGCATTTCGGTAGAAGCTCCAAGCCTTCTTGAGTGATTCCAACACTTGGGTGAGTTTCCATATCACCTTGATTAACTCCTTTAAGTGCTAGCTTGAACCAAATTTGAAAGAAAATTGTTCTCCAAGAGAAGCATGTGTTCGGCATTTGAGTGAGAGAGAAGAGGAATAGTGTATTTTGATTTCTAAAATCATATCTTAAAATTGATTGCAAAGTTGGTATATGTCTTTTAAAATTAAAGACAAAGAGTGTTGGAATTGGTTGGAGTGAATTAAAAGCAATCCAATACTTTATTCACAACCAACTACCAAATTCATCAAGTGTCAAACACTTTGATGTAAGTTGGTGGGCCCCACTTCAAATTCCAAAAATTTAAGTCAGACAATCCAACACGCAACTTCGCTCGGGCCCGGGTTGTTTAATTCCGAATTAAGCGAATTACCGTTGCGACTTAATTAAATCCAATCTAATTAAATAATAATGCCTCGTAATATTATTATGTAAGTCGCTTACGAATTATAATTAATTCTAAATTAATTCGTTCGCTTGAATTAAAGTCTAATTTTAATTCCGCTTTGAAATCCGATTTCATTTAATATATCTAATATATTATTTTAGCTCAATTTAAATAAATTAAATAGTAAAATCTAATTTCATTATTAAATTTACTTTACCGATTAATTCTAAATTAATCACATTCTCTCTTCTCGACGAATTTAATCCCAGATAGATTCTAGAAGTAATTAATCCCGGATTAATTTCTTATCTTTTAATTAATCCCAGATTAATTTATTGCCGTAATTAATCCCAGATTAATTTTCTCTCTCATAATTAATCCCAGATTAATTTTCCGTTCGAGTCAAATCTCAACGGTGAATCTTCGGGAAGCGACCCAAGAGATCTCTGGATATGTTGGCATTAAATACGGTGATCGAACTATCCAAATACGTGCGTATCCGGTACCACGTTCTCACCGATTTACAAGACATGGTTGGCTTCTAGCAAAACATCATGCCTACCCAATTCTCCAGAAATATTCTTTAAAGGAATATGTAATCTTTGTCGGGCGTAGTATACGTAGTATTGCGTATTACGATCCAGTATCAGATGTCACATGCAAGGCCTTTGGCTGGAATTGTGTCTGCCCCGTACGAAGTATATATCGGATCACTAGCAACTATTCTCTATAATCGGATAATCATGACCTTGTCATATTATCCCGATAGTTGCAGCATACAAGAGTACCAGTTCCGTATCCTGCGTGATCACCATCTCCATATGACTGAAGTGATACTTCTATCTTGACATCACACCCAATACACTACGATTCTCAATATACACAGAAGAGGCGTACACAGAACCTGTTAAAGCCTCGGACGACCAAAACCAAAGTATACTGATTGTCGCAAGTATTAGCGATGCAAGACTCAAGTTAAGACCAAATACACCTACCATGATTCGGATTCCCATAGACACATAGTCATACTACCAATGGGATTCGAGGGGTCTATCTAGAGCGAAACTGTTTCCTTACCATCGGCAAACAGAACCTCCGATCACACTTTCATAAGTATCCAATATTTAAATATATGAGAACTATGTCGTTAAGCTTCCATAACGCGCACAAGTGTAATACTAGCCTATTTCGCATTATCGATGTCCAGTCTCGATAATACTATGACTAGAGATATTTAATGATTAAACCTTACGTGGATTAATATTGTCTCATATCTTATTAATTCGGTACTAATCATATGGACTTTTATCATTTATATATCTAGGTAATCCAATTACAAATGATAGAAGAGCAATTTCCTTTGTCACATAGTTAATTTGTACAACAATGCCATATTCTGTACAAATATTGATGCTATGGGTCATAATTGTCCAACATGGCAAACCATGTAAGTAAAATACATGCATGACTTTGATAGACTTGTCATTGTCACACACTGCATAAGCCTACCAAAGTGGGACGACTATAGACACTCCATTTTTACATCAAGTCTGATGATGAGTCTCTTAAAGAAACGCGTCTAAAGGTTAGAGGAGTTACAAGGTTTAGTGTGAGAGAACCCTAAAATACCCCTGGCCAGATGTCGTCTATGTCCGATCGGACATATGTTACTCATGTCCAACCGGACATGATTCAATATTTGGTTGGATATGCCTCAGTTTTCACTTTTATAGAAGGTTACTTTCTCTTTCTTTTTAAAGCTCAAATCATATAAAACAACAGTTTCCACTTTAAAAAATAACTTCCATAAGAAGTTTCCCTTATCAGAGAAGATTTTCCTAGTTAAAATGAAACCTAAACAATATAAAAAGTGAGGTTCACGTTCAAAGGGTGGGGACTGAGATATTTTTTTACATCAAAGTGTAGAGACGGGGAGACCTTTAGATTTTGATCCTTAACCTTTTAAGGAACTGATCAATATTTTCAAAGAACCGAAACAGCCCAAAAAACTTCAAATGTGTGCCACAACCATAATACTCCAACATAAGACAAAACTACTCATTAGACTTGCAGAAGTATTTCGAGAGCCAGGTATCGTCTAAGGTACATCTTGAGGTCACTTAATATTTGAATTTTGCATCATCTGTTCACTGTCTTCGGTGATACCGCATATCCGAATGTCCTACCGGACATGTATTCATCACACAATAAGTCTGGCTGCTTAAATGGCTATACCAAGCAATTTGTTTTATGTGGTATATATGATGGAAACCCAGATATAAATTCCATAGCCGATTCTGAATGGATGGTAGTATGGTCTGCACTCATGATATAATTCCACGTACCACATGGAAATAGCCGTGCATGACTTCAAGATTATGTTTTGTTTCTTTTATGCTTAAACATCTGTTATTTATCATTATCTATTATTATGCTAATCATTTTCTTTGGTGATGTGGTGATTGATCTGTGAAAATACGACGATGCATCCCTATGCTTTCTGGATTACGCAGTAAGTTCAGCCGATTATACTATACATCTGGTCGTACATGAAGATTAACATCAGGCTGGATTTGACTCCCTCTGACCGAATTTGATTTATCTTTATTCACTATAATTAATTAATATGTAATGGTTTTTATGTTCAATATAAATTATTGTACATGATTTCTTTGCATTATAAGACATGTGGATCCTTTTTTGAACCTCGATATTATACTAGCATCAGTAAGGGACCATTTCGAACCCAAATTGGTTAAAGATCAGATCTTGCGATGGGTGTAGTGCGGCCATAAATCACTCGTGGTGTCTCATAATAGGTTGGCGACTCCTTTATTCTTCGGTTAGTTATCATGTGGGACTATCCGTACTCTCTACGAGCTGCGAGCTCAACAATGTCTGGGTCGCCGACGCCATAGGCATAGATGAAAATCCTATTTCGCTCTTACACATAACTAAATTGGGAATAAGCTGAGTCTTATATTATAATCTTGTAAACCATAGTCATATAACATGTCAAACTTGTAATCACATTCTTGAAATCGTACATAATTGCCATGATCTGGAAGTGAAACATATTCTCAAATAATGTAACGTGTAAAAGTAACAAGTCAGAAACATGGTTATATAAGTCTAAATCTTGATATTCATACGAAACTTAAATTCAATTGATATAAACATTCGAAATTAGAAAACATAAAAAAATAACATCCACTCACTGAATTGGTGCTAATCTCACGACTCGTGCTGTCAAGTGGAGCTGGATGGAACCTCCCGAGCCTGATCTATAAAAATACAGTCGTAATACGATTAGAATAATATTTACTATTCAAAGCATGCGTGTGAATGATGCGTGTACTCATGTCGACAAGGAAGCTTGGGGGCTATCTGACATCCTTAGATGAGATAAAGGCTCACATCACAACGCCAACTTAAAGTTGTGCGCGTCGTCTCGCGAGGCTACCCAACTTGAGTCCTGACGGGAACATAACATGCAACAAGTCAGAGATCTTCACTTTGGGTCATGTTCTCGATGCAACCCTCTACGCGACATGATGCAAACCCAATAAGAGTCAGGCCAGAGAGTCGCTTATGGGTCGCACACGGCGCAAGTCCCTACGAGTTACGACGCAAGTCGGAAATCAATGCTACCCAACAACTCTCCAAAATCATCTCCACTAAACATCACATACATCATGAATACTTCCCCACATTCTATCATGTTCAAATCTCCCGAAAATGAATAAAGAAGTTTCATGATATTGTAGGAAACGATTTCCTTGCGCAGCGGAAACGGATTAGACACACATATCAGACTTGAAATTTTTTTATGCCCTTCCCTTTGTATTTCCGAATGCTACTGCCACACCCACTGAAATTTTGCTTCAGTTTTAGACAAAATTCTAGCCCCGAAACAGCCCCGGAACAGTCCCCGAATAGCAGGATAAAAACTGGACTGTTTTGGACTCGATTCGTGCCCAAACGCACTGCAGAAATAGCCCCTGAAATGCTTGGACTATGACTGGTTTTGGTTCTGATTTTTCACTTGAAAACAGCCCCAACACAGCCCCAAAACATCACAAAATGTTCCCCAAAAAAAAACTGGATATAATATTTTAATTTAACTAGTGTGAATAAATTTATTGGCTCGGCTAAAACATAATTCTTATTTAGACTAGTAAACTATTAGTGACCTAACCAATTTTAACTCTTAAAATTTGTATCACTAATTACATTAGTCTCTACTAATTGTATTACTTAATTAAACTAATTTAATTAGAGTGGTATTAGTGACCTATTATATTTTAACCTTTTAAAATACTAGAACACTAATAGGTTTAAAATTTTAGAATCCTAAAATGGTCAAGATTTGTATGAAACTATTTAATTAATCTTAGTGCGTTATAAAATATAATGGTACGTGGAATTATATCCCGAGTACAGACCATATTACCGTCCATTCATATTCGTCTATGGAATTTATGTCCGGATTTCCATCATATATTACCAATGGAATTTATTATGCACTAATTAAGCCCAATATATTAGAATTCAAATTTTAAACCTTAAAATAATTAATCCAATTAATTGTTTTTACATGCATATCATATTCTAATTTAAAAATTTTAAATCACATAAAATCATATTTCATGTCTATAATGATAATGCATCTAAAGCATGTTATGGCATGTGAAATGCAAGAGTAGACACCCTAAGCTATATGACATGTTATTCAAACAATTCGAATTAAACATACATATAACCTAAAAAAAATATTTTGCATTGACCGGGCTCTTATTTTTTTCTATACTAATCTAATTAGTACAAAAAATACCCAAGGCATCCATGGTCTTCAAATCACGCTCCAAGGTGGCGTTGGCTCCTTTTGCGACTTCGGTACTCCAAAATTACAACAATTGAAAATTTATATTGGAAAATAAAATTACAACAATTATAAACAATGGCCTTATGGCCTTACATCTCAAAAATAAAACCAACATTAAAATAAGAGCCAGAAAAATTTACGACCAATGCAAAATCCATTCATAACTTGAAAAACAATAACCATTCATCATATGAATATTATTTTGTGCATACTCATCTAAACATGCAAATCAATATTTATAACTCATATAAACATATTAAAATAGTAACTTTAAATGAAAAAGAGAGGGTTAAGAACACTTTTCAACCTTGCTCTCGATGCCAATCGTAGGAAACGTTTTCCTTGCGCAGCGGAAACGGTTAAGGCACACGGATCGGACTTGAAAATTTTTTATGCCCTTCCATTTGTATTGCCGAATGCTACTGCCACACCCACTGAAATTTTGCTTCAGTTTTAGCCAAAATTCCAGCCCCAAAACAGCCCCGGAATAATCCTGAACAGCCGAATAAAAAACTGGACTGTTTTGGACTCGATCGCACCCAAACGCAATGCAGAAACAGCCCCTGAAATGCGTAGACTATGGTTGTGTTTTGGTTCTGATTTTTCACTTGAAAATAGCCCATATACAGCCCCAAAACATCACAAAATGTTCCCCAAAAAAACTGGATTAAAACGAAACCAAACCGAGTTCCGTTTCACCAAGTAAAGGGGCGGCAATGAACAAAAAATAATGCTCACTGTCGTGAACCATAAGAAAGAGATGAAGATGAAGATTTGTTCGACACCACAAAGTATTCCGAACTATATCTCGTTACCAACGGAAACTTGTGTGGGTAAGACTCACAAAACAATCCCTAAAGGATTTAGAGATTAAACACACTTGATATTTTTTTTAATTTCTTCTTTTTCTTTCTTTTAGTTTGTCTCAATTTTTGAGAGAGAATGAAATAGAAGAAGATGGAGGTTAGGGTTAGAATGAAAGGCTTAAGCAAAAAGAAATTTTTTTTCCTTTTTATACTCAGGGTTTAATTTTACAAAATAAAATAAAACCCTACCTCATCCTCCAAGCCAAAATTCAGCCAAACACATGTGTGAATAAAAATTTTTGTAACATCAATATTTACTTTCCTTAATAGAAAAGATGTTACAAAACAAAAGGTTAAATGCCTATTTAAAAAAAATTGTAACATCTAAATTAAATCCAAAGGTTTCCAAAACCCAAATTTAGAAATTACTATCTCAACATTTTCATTTAATTATATATAATATAATTAAATCACATGTGTTTAAATATCATATATTTAATAAAACCATATATTAACTTTTAATATAATGTTTCAAGTGTGACATAATAATATTATTAATCATATTAATAATATTTATACCTTTGTGGTGTATAATTGGACTATCCAATTATCCTAAATCCGATATAGTATATCAAGCTAGCATGAGACCAAATGGACCTACGGTTCCGAGCTCCAATAATCTCGAAATATTAATTAAGCTCTTAATTAAATATTCCGAATTATTAACTCCGGGTTATTCCATTAAAATCCGAAGTTGCACTCTCGTTGCCGTAGATGATATATTAAGCCGAACCAAGTCGGTGTCAATCAATATAGTCACTACATATAGATTAACCATTCACGAGTATCTCGTAATTAGAGTCGGGTCATAATGTCCGTTATACCCCTCTAATTATTTTTACCTTAAGTACCATTGATTCTCTAATGAACGATTGATTCATAACGATTATGAATTTTAATCTTTCTATTCGTAATAGAAAGACTTGAGCGCTCTAACCATTCAAGTATCGAATCAACCCTTAAGAAAGATACTCCTCTAATTCTCGCAAGAAGGATTGAACTCCATATCTATGTAAAACGTTCCCAGCTACACAACAGACCATGCCCCCAAAGTACGTAGCTATTGGTAGAGACTGCTACACCAACCTCACCTTTGTAAATCAAAGAACATAGTCTGCCATGCAGGAGTTCGTAGTACACTCAGGATCAAGATTAATCCATATATGACCATATAGTAGATCGAAATGACTTTATTTGTTTAACGGATGTTATAAGAATGTCATTTCCATTTGGGTCCAGTCCTATATGATCACATCATACAATGTGCCTCCATTCTCATGTCTTTATATGGACGATCTCGGATCAATGTCACCATACAAATATAGAATGGACCGCATGTTAGTGTCTCTAAGACATGCCAAAGATCCTAAACATTGATTCATGTGTGAATATTAAAACATAAGTTGTGGAAAAACTCACATTGATCGGTTGAAGTTCAAAACATTTTTGTTGGATGTAGAAGCTCCAAGCTCTCTTTTTGAGTTCCAAACTCTTGGGTGAGTTTCCCTATCACCTTTCTATGACTCCCAAAGTGCTAGCTTTGTCCAAAAATTAAACAAAATTTTCTCCTCCAAGGAGAAGAGAGTTCGGCAATGAGAGAGGGAGAGGATGAGTGAATAGTATTTCTGTTGGGAAGCGGCCGCGAGTGCGCAGCGGAAAATTAAAATTATTATGCTGCCGCTATCCTTTTGCCCAAGACCCATTTGTTTTGATTATTCTACAAGCCTAGGCATGTTACTATATATATATTCTAAGCATAAAAACTCATAAAACATGCAAAGAACATAAACTAAACATGCTAACTATCATAAGAACTCTAATTAAAATAAAGAAAGAAAAGGTCTTACTTGAACCGAAGACTCCTCCAGTCCTCCCTCCAATCTACAAGCTTTCCTCGAACTCAGCAAGCTTTTCTACGTTCCAAAGAGCCAGCCAAGTGTGTGGCCTCCAAAGGTGCACACACCAAAGCCAAAACTCAACGGCAAGACTACGCCTTGAATGCACAGGTATTTTACCCTTGGTGCTAGCCTAGGCAAATACCTCAAAACTTTCAACTCGAGGTTCCTCTAGTCAATTAGACTTAAGGATCCTCAAAATCAGTGGCTTACTCTTTAAACTTTAGAGTTGCTCACTTATTTTACTATTCATGTGAATAGTAATTTTTTTAAATTCCAATTCCCAAAGTGCCCCTATCGTCATTCACCAATCCCTAAGCTACTATGGAACCTCATAAATGATCTGTTCAATAATTAAACACATTGAACCATTTATGAATAATTCCTACAGCAATCATATATGATGTTATATTGTATTGTGCACTGTTAACCATTGATTTCGACTTTGTTGTGTGTGACCTTTTGGGTTCCCCTCAAGTTGGACATGAAATGAATCGTGATAATTTAATCGAACATAAATTATCCTCCGATCAGATGGTCGTTCGATTTCAATGACCAAGGTTGACATCTAGCAACATGCCAAGGCCCCCAAATGAGAAGGAAAGATATATATACCCATTCTGTATGCGATTTAAATATGATACGGTCCCTCACCTCACTGTATCCCCACATATTGACCTAGGATACAGAAAGTGTCTACCCATATGGTCAAATGTATGATGTGATAGTGTCATGAATCGTGCTAACCCAAGAATCTCACATGATTCTTCCGCTGTGGCCATAGTCTCAAGGACTGATCACACATATCAACCCGCGAACTGAAATACTACTCTTATAAGAAAATATTATCCGAGAGAGTGGCGATTCTCTGTTGTATCTTTAAAAACTTCATGTGTTTCAACAAATGACCCAATCATACCCTTATGATCAGATCTTTTGAATTGGGGAAGAAGAATGTCAAAGTTATTTGATCCATACATAAGATTGTAAGGACCTCAAGTATAAGGAATAGTCATATAATCGATACATGAAAGTTCTCACAGACACATGGGATAAACGCTCGATATGACAACTTTCGGCGGTCAATTCGATGGACACGAGCAACTCATGCATCCATGTGATACACCAAGCGGACGGATCTCCGCTAGTAGCCTATGAGATCGGCTACCCTACTTAAGGGCGGATCATATCATCATGCTAGTCTCTCCGCTTTGTGAACACGCAGATTATTCACAAAACTATGACTAGGAACATTTAAGAGTAATGATTCTCATAAGGCATGGAAGCCATCGTCTTATTACTCCAATGGCTTTATTACAATGCTGATGATTCATATAAGTTATGTAAGGAACGTATAATAAAGATTGCCATTTTATTAATTAATGAAAATGTTACAAATACATGTACATATAGCCCATCCACAAGTTGGGTATAGGGCATATCCCTAACAATCTCCCAATTGCACTATAGCCAACTAGTATGAATCTGGACACCATACTCTCGGGTGTGCCTATCATGCTTTTTTTGAGTCAGAT